>JAAGEH010002528.1:45764705-45841143 GCA_011751065.1 Lasiurus cinereus | reverse complement strand
AAGAAGAAGAAGAAGAAGAAGAAGAAGAAGAAGAAGAAGAAGAAGAATAATTCTTACCATTTGCAGCAGCATGGATGGACCTGGAGAGCATTATGTTAAGTGAAATAAGCAAGGCAATGAAACAAAAATACTACATAACCTCACTCATTTATGGAAAATAAATAACATTATAACCTGATAAATAAAAAGTTAGATACAGAGGCATTAAAGCACCAAACAGACTGTCAAATTATAGCAAGAAGACTGGGGAGTGTTAGGAAGGAAGGCAAATAGATCAACCAAAGGACTTGTATGCATGCATATAGGCACAACCAATGGACACAAGACACTGGGGGAGAGGGATGAGAACATGTGACAGGGGGCAGGGGAGGCTGGGGAAGGGCAATAGGGGGAAAGAAGATATATGTATTAATATATGGATTATTTTAAACAATAAAACATTATTTTAAAATAATAAATAAATAATATCTCTGACACTGGTAAATCTGCACTTTTCCTTTTGCTTTCTAGAGGTTTTTTTAACTACAGAAATAAGAACAATACATACATCAGCCTGGATGAAATCTGAAGTAATCTTTCTTTTTACAAAACTAGTTTAAACTCATTAATAATAATTTATTATAATTCAGATTTTATACTTGCCTTGGACCATAAGAATACATTGCATCAATTATGATAGTTGTAAACAGTTGCTGACTCTACACATACAGTTTACAAAGCAGAGCCTGTCCCTCCTTTCAAAAAGGCCAGTAAAGCTTTTTTTTTTAATGTATTCTTGTATATTTGCTGTGCATTAGTCAGCTTAACCTGACATTAAAAAATAATACTGAAGATTGTATGGCTTTACACAACAGTTCTGGAGTCCATAAGTCCAAAGCCAGGTACCAGCGCAGTCTGTTTCTAGCGAGAACTCTCTTCTTGGCTTGCAGATGGCGATCTTCTCACTGTGTGAGAAATACCCAAATGACTTCTCACAGGACAGTGAGGGGGTAAAAACAAGCTCTCTGGTGTCTCTTCTCATATGGCACTAATCCTATTGTGAGAGCCCCACCATCATAATCTCATCTAAACAAAATTAGCTGAATAAGGCCCATTTTCAAATACAATCACACTGGGGATTATGAGTTTCACCATATGAATTTGGGGGTGGGGGACACAATTCTACCTATAGCATGCTCCTCCCTTCAGAACTCATTTCCCACGTTTTATTTTTCTTGCCATATTCTGTCTCGCTTGCCTTATTAATTCTCTTTGTACAACTTTGAGCAATTTCACATTTGAGAAAATTAACAAGTTTTCACCTCTTGAGATAGACTATTACTGTACCGAAGTCAGCTATTTGTTCCTCCCCAGCTCTTAGCAAAGTGGAAATGATTTTAAACCAGCTGACAAAAATACCCAAATGACTTAGACCATAAGAATTTGCCTCAAATGGCTATACCTCATTATCTCTGTATTCTCTTACATTTCTCCTTTCTATTGTTATAGACCTCTGATTGTTTCTCATATGAGTTTATTATACACATGCTGCTAGAATTTCCATTACATGTATCCTCAGCATAAATTTCTTAAAAGTCTGTAGCTAGCAATGGGATAGCTGTTTTATAGGATATTCAACTTTACAAAATAATTCCAACTTGTTTCCAAAATGATTGAACCAATTACACCCCCACTATCAGAACATGGAAGTTCCTTTTGCTCCTCATATTTCCAATACACTATATTTTAGAGCTTCATAATATCAAGCAGCTCAATTTGTGTGTATTAATCTCTCAACATGTTTTTATTTTGCAGTACCAATTATTTTTATGTTTTTTATGTACATCTTTTTATGTCTGAATTGCCTGTGCTCTGAAAGCTAAATGAATATCAGAAATTGGATAGATGGGAAAAGGCAACCAGGGAACAATTTCAAGGTTTTTTTTCCCCTGAATATAAATTCAGTAGGAGAATCTTCTTGAATATCTAGGGGATATTTTAAAAATCTAAGAGGAGAAAATCATGGAGGTAAATCCAATGTGTGGTATTTGAGTCTTGTGTTTTGTCTTGTAAGCTATTCTTGGTGGCTTTTCTTTCTTTCTTTCCTTTAAAAAAAATGTGATTGAAACAATGTTCCTTAGGAATCAGGTCCACCAGGATTACTTTGAGAGAGATTTATGGTTTAGAAACTTTCACACTACTTACTGTGATTTCCATGGAATTTCCAGGAGGTCATCAATTTATATTCTAATAACTCTCAGAAAAGAACACTACTTGAGAAATTAGATTCATTTATTGGTAAGAGGGAATGAAGATCAAATTTCCATTGAGAAGATAAATGGCCCCACTTTCCCCACCCTGTTCTATGTGAAAGAGTGTGTAAATTATCAAATGTTCAGGAAAGCTATCAGCATCTCTGGGAAAAAACTTCAACTGTCAGAAGCATACACAAGAAAGACTCAGAGTGCTAACATGCCCACTGGACAGCTGTTTCTTTTCTATTCTATCTTGAAGGAAACTCACTTGGGAGTCCTAGAAACTGTGGTCTCTCCCATCAGGCAAATTATACTCCCCTCTCCCCTGGATGATAACTTTGAGGGGACAAAATGGGTTGGCTTCTATGTGAGAAGATGTCTCTGAACTGCAAAGTTTTGTGTACATTTGTCATATATTTTCCGTTGATTCTTAAATATTGTAGGTTAAGATGTTCTCACATTTTGAGGGGTGAAAAAAGGTTGCTGAGAGAGGAAATAAATATTCTTAATCTCTGAATGTGTTTGATTTTATTCTGAAAACACATTAAAATGTAACTTTTACTTTCTTCTTGGAAGGCAGCTGAGTCTTTTATCTGATTTGAAATATACTTCCTGATCTTCTGGTTAATATTATACAGCGCAAGCCAATAAGAAAATAAAAAGCAAGGAAAGGAACGGTGGGTTTGATATGCTTGCCTCCAAAGTTCTCTCTGTCTGTGGGAACCAGCCTTACTGCTCCACTGCACATTGAGGTGGGTCATGCCTAACACCCTAAGCCAGTGGTTCTCAACCTTTCTAATGCCTCTACCCTTTAATACAGTTCCTCATGATGTGGTGACCCCCAACCATAAAGTTATTTGCGTTGCTACTTCATAACTATAATTTTGCTACTGTTATGAATCGTAATGTAAATATCTGTGTTTTCGGATGGTCTTAGGCGACCCTCCTAGCGGTGACCCACAGGTTGAGAGCTGCTGCTATAGAGCGTAAGACCATCAGAAAACACAGATATTTACATTATGGTTCATAACAGTAGCAAAATTACAGTTATGAAGTAGCAATGAAAATAATTTTATGATTGGGAGTCACTACAACATGAAGAACTGTATTAAAGGGTCGGGGCATTAGAAAGGTTGAGAACCACTGCAAGCAGATGTAGCTTTAGAAAGGTGAGGGTCTCCAGGCCCAAAATCTCTATGCTATATCCACCTCATCTCTATGTGTGTATTTTCAGTTAACTTTTGAAAGATTCTATATAAGGAGGAAGAGAATGTGATACCATGAAGTTCCAGAGAGCAACTCCTCACCAGAGAAAAGAATTATTAGAATCATTCATTGGCAAAGCAGACACACACTGCATTTCTCAGTAACTGTGGGGATTGTCATGCATCAGGAATGATGGGCACCTGAGTGCTCAGAGCAGAAGAGTAGACAAATAAGTGGAGGGACTGCATGGAGGAAGAAAAGTACTGGTGTGGGACTTTGGGGAGAAAGATGCCTAAAGAAGACTATTAGGAAGGCCCTTGAAACAAAGTTATCCAATAAAGAATTATGGCTCCCCGAAATGGATCCATCTTAATATCCCTATCACATTCAGTCACTGGGGGAAAGAAGCCCATGGGAGGTGTGGCCTGGGTACAAACTTACAATAGGTTTCAAAAAAGCATCTGATAGGGCCCTCACTTAATCACAATTCCTGCAGGAGATGCATTCTCCTGACAACCACAGTCTCCCTTCATCTGAAACAAAATTCCTGAAGTTCAAAAACAAGATCATAAATCCCTTGCTTTATCACAAATATACTCTCAAAATAAAATTGCCAATATTATCATCAACAATAAATTTATTGGAAACACTTTAAGACTCTTGGCAGATCTTTTCTTTTTTCCTTATGATGTAAGGCCATGTTACTCTGTTTTGAGGTCTCTAACTCTGGAAAAGGACCTTTCTTTATAGATATGATACCAGCTATATGAACAATTAGGCTCATTTGTTGATTTTATTCCAATTTTTTATATATTTTAAATTTCAATGTAATTACATAAAATACTTATAGAATTCCAAAATCAAATCTATGATTTAGAGATTTAAAGAAGTCTAGCTTTTATCTTCCTCAGTTCCCTCTTCTCTATTTTACTAGAGGCCTGATGTATGAAATTTGTGAAAAAGTAGGCCTTCCTTCCCCTGGCTGCCAACACCAGATTCCCTCTAGTCACCAGCAGGCACTTGGGACCCAGGCTTCCCTTGCAGTCCCAGCTTCATCTAGAACAGTGGTTCTCAACCTTCCTAAGGCTGCAACCCTTGCATATAGTTCCTCATGTGGTGGTGACACCCAACCATGAAATTTTGCTACTGTTATGCATCATGATGTAAATATCTGCATTTTCCTATGATCTTAGGTGACCCCTGTGAAAGGGTCGTTCGACCCCCAAAGGGGTCGCGACCCATAGGTTGAGAACCGCTGATCTAGAAGGTAGTTGGGAGAGATATCTGGTCTAATTAGCATATTATGCTTTTATTATAGATTATTATAGATTAGAGGCCCAGTGCATGAAATTCATGTATGGGGAGGGGTGGAATCCCCTTAGCCCAGCTTGTACCTTCTTCAATCCAGGACCCTTCGGGGGATGTCCGACTATTGGTTTAGGCCCAACCCTAACCCCAGGGATTGGGCCTAAACTAGCAGTCAGACATCCCTCTCACAGTCTAGAACCGCTGGCTCCTAACTTCTCACCTGCATGCCTGCCTGATTGCTCCTAACTTCTTCCCCTATTGGCCTAGTGGCCCCCAAATTTCCCCCTGCTCACCTGGCCACCCCTCTGTGCTCCCTTCTGCCGATCTGGTTGCTCCACGCAACCTGCTGTTTTATGGTTACTGTGAGTGTATCCTGACCAATTTGCATATTACCCTTTATTAGTATAGATTCCCTCCCTTTAATATAGGCCATTTATAAAAAGGATTTGCCTTATATTGCTTTTTTAATCTATTATACTTAGTATAAGCATATCTACCTATCCATTATCTAGCTAGTTACTTATGCATTTATTTATGGAAATAGTAGCATCCTATACACATTTATCTCAAACTTGCTTTTTTACTTAGCATTATATTCAGGGAATTATGCCATATAGTAAGAATACATTTTCATTACTTTTGTGTTGCATAGTATTCTATTGTTGAAATATATCATAATTTAGTCACTTAGCTACAAATGGTCATTTCAGTTGTTCCCTGTTATTTGCTATCACATATATTATTTTAGTATATAGTTTTGTGTATAGGTTATTTCATATTTTTGCCAATATATTTTTAGAATAAATTCCTAGATATTGAATTCTTGGTCAATGAATGAAGGAATATTTGTTAAATATTATCAAATTCCCCTTCAGTGGATTTGGGCCATTTTGCAGTCCCCACCCTTCCCTCTGCTCTTACCTCCCTCCCATTTACCTCATCCATAGGTGTATGATTTTTGTCCAGTCTCCCCCTGTACACCCCTCACCCCTTTCTCCCTGAGAATTATCAGTCCACTCCCCTTCTGTGCTCCACATTCTATTGTATTCACAAGTTTATTCTGTTCATCAAATTTTTAATTCACTTAATTTTTAAATTCCCTTGTTGATAGATATGTATTTGTTGTTCATAATTTTTGTCTTTTACTTTTTTCTTCTTCCTCTTCTTAAAGAATACCCCTCAGCATGGCATATAATACTGGTTTGGAGTTGATGAACTCCTTTAGCTTTTTCTTATCTGTGAAGCTCTTTATCTGCCCTTCAATTCTGAATGATAGCTTTGCTGGAGAGAGTATTCTTGGTTGTAAGTTCTTGCTGTTCATCACATTGAAATTTCTTGCCGCTCCCGTCTGGCCTGCATCGTTTCTGTTGCAAAATCAGCTGACAGTCATATGGGTGCTCCCTTGTAGGTAATTAACTGTTTTTCTCTTGCTCCTTTTAATATTCTCTCTCTGTCTTTTGCTCTTGGTATTTTAATTATGATGTGTCTTAGTGTAGTCCTCTTCGGATTCATTTTATATGGGGGTTCTGTGTGCTTCCTAGACTTATAAGTCTATTTCTTTCACCAGATGTGGGAAGTTTTCAGTCATTATTTCTTTAAATCGATTTTCAGTATCTTGCTCTCTCTCTCCTTCTGGCATCCCCACAATTCGGATGTTGGTACACTTGAAGCTGTCCCAGAGGCTCCTTACATTATCTTCACATTTTTGGATTCTTTTCTCTTCTTGCTTTTCCAGTCGAGTTTTTTCTGATTCTTTATATTTCAAATTTTTGACTTGATTCTTGCCTTCCTCAAGTCTGCTGTTAGGTCTCTGTATAATATTTTTTATTTCAGTCAGTGTATGTGTAATTTCTAGTTGGTCCTTTTTCATCTCTAGTTGGTCCTTTTTCATCTCCTCTTGGGTCTCACTAACTTTATCCAACTTTCCTAGCATATTCTTGAAAAACCTTATAAGCATGGTTTTGAACTCTTTATCCAGTCATTTGTTTTCCTCCATTTCTTTTGTTTATGATCCCTTCCCTTGTCTCGGCATTTCACTATGCTGGGAGAACTTCTGTGTTGGATTCAGCCTTATAATACCAGACTTGAAAAACTGCAAAAGCCTCTCTGTTGAGCTTGGGATGGGTGGAGTCTCAGGGCTTAAGGGACCACCTTGCCTTCCTATCGGCCCCACCCTCCACGGCCCCTGAGTCTCACGTGACTGGGTAATCACTGGAGCGGTCCCTGTGCACGCGCGTTCTCGCAGTGTCTCTAGATTGCTGCCCCTCTGGCTCACCTGTGCTCCAGGACCACACAAGTCTGGGTCCCCAGGGTTTTGCCCGAAACTGGGGTTTAGTGGAGTCAGAAGTGGCACAGTTGGGAGGATCTGTCTCCCACCCACTCGTGAAAGCCAGTGGCACAATCAGCAGTTGGTCCTCTGTGCGCAGTGCCGTGCGCACCATCAGACTTCTGATCTTTGCGACTCCCCTAAATCTCCGTGCACTTCTCCCCCCTCACAGTCCAAACTCCCCCCGGATAAGTTTCGGCTGGATCTGGGGTCCAGTGTCATAGGATAAGGAGTTCAATGCCTCCGAGCGTCTCCATCTCCCTCCTGCTAAAGAAAGCCAGCCAGGTTCTCTGGCACCCGCTCTCTCCACGGGCGCATCTCCGTACCTCAGCTTTTTACAGCTCCTCTGGCTCTCTGTGAGCCTCTCTCTTTCCCTCTAGTTGTAGAATTTCCACTCCGCTAGCTTTCCTGTGGTTCTGGATGATGTCTGTTCTGTCCTTTAGTTGTAGTTTTGAAATTGTTGTGCAAGGCAGCAGTGTAGGTGTTTACCTATGCCGCCATCTTGTATTCTCTCTTTTTGTGGATATTCTTGTTTGCTTTATCCAAATAAATTTTATAATTAAGTTGTCTAGTTCCAAAACACACACACACATAAAACAAAACAAAACAAAACAAAACAAACAAACAAAAACTGATCACCATTTACCAGGATTATTTCTATATGTCATGACTTACGTTTCTAAAGATGATTGTAAAAATATCTTTCATCTCACATGTTATTTTGCAAAGTGAGCTTTGCTCTTCTCTTTAAGAGATGGGATTGACTTCTCCTCTTTGACCTATATTATATGGCAGAAGTGACATTAAAGGTTGACATTTAAAAAGCCTGAAGGCTTTTACTTTTGTTCTTTGGGGAAGCCACCTACCATGTAAGAAACACAGCTATCCTGAATCTATAATATTATGTGGAAGCCAAAGCTACCTACATGGAAAGTTCTCATGAAGAAAGAGGGATGTTTGGCCAGCCCCCAATTATTCCAACCATCCCAAGAGAAAATACAGCAACAGAAGAAGCCTTCTTGGATAGTCTAGCCCCAAAAATACCACATAAAATAATAACTTATCCCCAGCAAGACCTGCTCATACTGAAAAATTATGAGCAAATAAATAAAGGATGATTATTATTTTCAACCACTGAGTTCAAGGGTGATTTGATTTATAACAATAAATAAAATAATCAAAAAAATTATCAAGATTTTTCTCTTTAGCACTATTATATTATGGATTATATTGTTTCTTGTCTCCCTCTGTTGAATCACCCTTAAATTCCTAAGATGAACTGCACTTTACCATGATGTATTATTTTCAATGCATTGTTGGATTTTATTTAATACTAGAGGCCCAGTGCATGATATTCATGCAAGAATAGACCTTCCATCCCCTGGTTTCACTTTCAGCCACCTGGGAGCCAGCACATCCCATCTTCTCAGCTGGGATCCAGCAAGTCCCCCCTTCTGTCCAGAGCACCACTACAGCAGTTCCCTCTACTGCTCCCCTTCCCCTCATTACAGGCGTCTCGCCCTTCCTGGCTGCTCCACACATGCATATGCAAATTGACCTCCATCTTTGTTGGGTTAATTTGCATACTCACCTGATTGGCTGTGGGCGTAGCAGAGTGATGGTTAATTTGCATGTTTCTGTTTTATTAGGTAAGATTTTTGTAGCATATTCAAAAGCAAGACTAGTCGTATGTCTTATTTAGGTATAAACTTTATGACTTGAGAACAGATTTTAAACACTTCATAAAATTAATTTGGAATCTTTCCTTCTTTTTCAGTATTCTGAAATACTCTAAGTAGTACCAAGGACTATCTGATAATTAAAAGTGTCATGGGAACTGGCTGGTTTGGCTCAATGGATAGAGCATTGGCCTGCAGACTGAAGGGTCCAAGGTTCAATTCTAATCAAGGGCACATGCCCGGGTTGTGGGTTTGATACTCAGTAGGAGGCATGCAGGAGGAAGCATGTCAATGATTCTCTCTCATTGTTGGTATTTCTATCTCTCTTTCCCTCTCCCTTCTTCTCTGAAATCAATACAAATATATTTTTAAAGTTTGGTGGAATTCTTGTGACACCATCTGTGCCTGCAGAACTACTTTGGTGCACCTTTTTAAATACTCAGAGTCAATAGTTGACCTCTATGCAATCATGCAACACTTTTCTTTTTTTTCTTTTTTTAATATATTTTATTGACAGAGAGGAAGGGAGAGTGATAGAAAGTCAGAACATCAATGAGAGAGAGACATTGATCAGCCACCTCCTGCACACCTCATACTGGAGATGTGCCCACAAGCAAGGTACATGCCCCCAACCAGAATCGAACCTGGGACCTTTCAGTCCACAGGCCGACACTCTATCCACTAAGCCAAACCGGTCTCGGCACAACACTGTTTTCTTTACAGACTGGACACAAATGTGCAATTTTGTGTCTGCTCTCTCTGCTATGTGGGACTGAACAGGATTGAAAGAGATTTAAATTGAAATGTAGACCTTGACTGGAATGGTGTAAAGGATGGGCATAAGGCTAGAGTTTCAGCTTCTCTGGTTCATGATAAGGCACATGTACCCAGGCTCCTGTAGATGCTGTGTACTTGAATTATTGCTAGGTCTTTCAGATGCTTCACTTGCCTTCTGTCCAGCTCTAAATTTTCTGTTAAGCTAATTAATGTAGTATTAAGTTAAAACCAAGTGTTTCATGAGTCTGATCACAAACTGAACTATCATACTGTGCATCATGCCATCTATTTATATCTATAACTAGAGGTCCAGTGTATGAAATTCATGCATGAGACGAAGGGGGGAAGGTGTCTTTTAGCCCAGCCTGCTCCCTCTCCAATCCCTTGAGGGATGTCTGACTGCCCGTTTAGGCCCAATCAGGGTAGGATCAGGCCTAAACGAGCAGTTGGACATCCCTCTCACAATTCAGGACTGTTGGCTCCCAACTGCTTGCCTGCTTGCCTTCTTAATTGCCCCTCACTGCTTCTGCCTGTCAGCCTGATCACCCCCTAACCACGCCACTGCCAGCCTGATTGATGCCTAACTGCTCCCCTGCCAGACTGTTTGCCCCTAACTGTCCTCCCCTGCAGGCTTGATCACCCCCAACTGCTCTCCCTTGCAGGCCTGCTCCCTGCTGACTGCCCTCCCTCCTGGCCATCTTGGGGAGGTCATCTTGTGTCCACATGGGGGCAGGATCTTTTGACCACATGAAGGAAGTCATCTGGTGTGTTGGAGTGATGGTCAATCTGCATACTACTCTTTTATTAGATAGGATAGAGGCCTGGTGCATAGGTGGGGACCATCAGACTAGTGACTAATTTCTCAATAGAAACTCATCAGGCCAGAAGGGAATGGAATGAAATATACAAAGTCATGCAAAAGAAGGGTCTGAATCCAAGAATACTGTACCCAGCAAGACAATCAATCAAAAAAGCATTAATAGACAACAAAGGACAAATTTTATTTCTTTTTTTAAATATATTTTATTGATTTTTTACAGAGAGGAAGGGAGAGGGATAGAGAGTTAGAAACATCAATGAAAGAGACATCAATCAGCTGCCTCCTGCACACCCCCTATTGGGGATGTGCCCACAACCAAGGTACATGCCCTTGACCGGAATCAAACCTGGGACCCTTCAGTATGCAGGCTGACACTCTATCCACTGAGCCAAACTAGTTACTAGGTGTATAATTTAATGTGGATTCTGTAATCAAAGAAAACACGATCATTTCGAGAGAAACATCAAAAGTGCTTTATTCAAAATAATGTCCATTCTTTCAGGTAATTTGTGGATAACACCCCTATAGAATTTTTCTTCTTTTGATGCAGACCATTCAGAGACCAAATTTTCTACTTCTTCGTATGTTTTGAAGTGCTGCTCAGAAAGTACATGTGCCATTTATCAGAACAAGTGGTAATCTAAAGGAGCAAATTATGAATACAGCGAGTGGGTTAATACTTCACAGGCAAGATCTTTTAACGTGTCTTTAACTGGTTTTGAAGGGTGTGATGGTGTATCATCATTAAGCAAAATTACTTTGCCATATCTTCTGGCACATTCCGGTCATTTCACTATCAAAGCATAGTTCAAATTGATTATTTGTTGTCAGTAGCAATCAGTATTAATGGTTTCACCTTGTTTTAGAAGCTCATAATACACCACACCTTCCTGATCCCACCAAACACAGAGCATTATCTTCTTTCCTAAGCAATTTGAACTTGCAGTCAATGTTGAGGGTTGACTTGGATCAACCCATGATTTTGCACATTTGGGATTCTCAAAATAAATCCACATTTCATTGCCAGTCACAATTCAATTCAAAAAAGATTTTCTTTTTTGAAGCAACATTTTACTGGTGACTTTGCAGTTTTCCATTTGTCTTTTGTTCAGTTGATGTGCCACCCATTTTCCTTCCTTTAAAATCTTTCCCATTGTTTATAAAGGATTTGGAAATTATTTGCTGACCAACGTTTTATCTTTCTGCAAATTGTTTTTGAGTTTGACACACATCTTTATCAAATGGTTGTAATTGTTGGTCTTCAAACTTATTTGGTTGACCTGGACACACTTTGTCTTTTACATTGAAATCATCACTTTTAAAGCATTTAAATCAGCGTTTCCAAGAATCTGGAGATGGAACATGTTCACCATAAGCTTTCCAAAGTATTCAGCAGCACTTTTCTTCAAAATAAAGTAATGAATTAAAACTTTCCACAAATGCTTTTAACATGTTTAAGTGTAAAACTATCTGATGTTAACAACTTCAGAAAATTTGACATATGAAGTTTTGAAGCTTGTTGTCAATACAACAAAATAGCATACATAGCAAATTGCATATATATCAACACATGTGTAACTCAATCTATTGAAAAAAATCTGCATTATTAACCGGTACATCTAGAATTTATAAAAAATGGACCTTATTATTTACATTGTCTTTTATCTCTTCAGTCCATTTTCTCTGCTTTAGATTGAGAGAAACATGTTAAAGTCTTTTATTATTAGTGATTGGGTTCCTTTGTAGGTAACTTTCTGTCTCTCTCTGGCCACTTTTAAGATTCTTATTTTGTCATTGGGGTTTGCCAATTTAATTATAATGTGCCTCGGTGTCGGTCTTTTGGGGTTCATTTTTCTTGGGACTCAAAAATTCTTGGATTTGTGTGGGTTTTTTATTTTTTCTTATATCAGGGAAGTTTTCTTTCATTATTTCTTCAAACAGGTTTTCTATTCCTTGCTCAAGTTTCCTCTCTTTCTAGAACTCTTGTTATATGGACAGAGAGAAAAACAATTTTGGGGATATAGAGAAGAGAAAGGTGTGTGTGGACTTGGAGCAGGGGATTGGAAATTAGATATATAAGTGGGGTGAAATTTTAACATGGAATAAAAAGAAAAAAATAGGGATAATCTAAAGCAGAAAAGGGGTAAGAGAAACAGGACAACAACAGGGGAAAAGTTAGGAAGAGAGTGATGGCATAAAGGTAGAGTTGAAATACAGTAAAATGATGCTGAAGGAAAGATAAAAATAGAACATAGAACTCTAATCCTAAAGTAAAATAAAGAGGAAAAAAATGACACTTTTTTTTCAAAATGGTAAAATAGTAGTAGTAATAATACTGATTGAAAATAAAAATATAGAAGTTAAAAAGGTAAAATCAAGTGAAGAAAAAAGAAAAAAATAGTTTCTTAGGTAAAAGATGAAAAAATTACAAATTAAAAAATTAAAAATTAAAAAAAAATAGAATGTGCAGTAGTGAAGGTCATTCACTTCCTCTATTGCTCTAGTTGGCATGCCTGTTTCCCAGTTGGGACAGTATTGCCATTCCCTGCATTCCACTGGTGCTCAGTGTTATAAGCCAGTCTTGGTTTTTAAGCAGGAGGGGTATCTTACTCTCTTTATTCTTTTGTGATTACATAGGAGTCAATTTTTGAGTCAGCCACTGAGTGACAGTGTTTCGACCTTGAGACTATAGGTCCTCTCTAAGCCTGTGCTTAGATCCTGCTTTCCCTGTGGCACTCAATACCGGTTTATGAGAATGTGCTGCCCCAGAGCTGACTCTCCTATGGTCAATCCCCGCTCCAATCCCCAAGTTCCAGAAAAACAACTTTCTCCTGCAATCTTCCAGGGTGTCCCCAACTGGATGATCCTATGTATTGGGCTTAGCAATCAGAAGCAAGGATCTGAAGAGGAAAGAGTGCAAGTCTGTGCAGTCCCCCTTCCCTGCTCTTGTCCAAGCAGCCAGCACACTTTGATAATGCCCAGGCTGTCCTTCTGTGTCAGATCAAAAATGGGCTGCTTTCTAGAGATCCCCTCTGTTAGCAGCTTTGAGGATCCCCTTCCACATTCACAGATCACACCAGCCCCAACAGCCACGGATTTCTCTAGGTGCAGATTTCCCTAGGTCCTCCAGCTCCCAGTGTGTGAGTTTCTCTGTCCCGTGGGACCAGAGACCTCATGTTATCCCAGGCAGAACCTGACCTTTCCGTGTGGTGTGTGGAGCTCCTCTGAATCCAAGTATTTGTGCCAATTGGGGACTAGTATTCTGGAGCTTGTAGCTGTTCTGTGGGTGCTGCAGCTGTAGCTTTTCAGGCTTCTGTAAACATCCACTTTCCCATTCCATATGGCACAGTCTCTGCATCTGAGCTGGTGGATCCAAGAGAAAAAAAAACTGCAGCAGTGGGGGGCTGCCTGGTCAGGGGAGCTCCGTCCAGCAGTCCTCCACCTTCTCCTGGATTATAACTGTCCCTTAACTCGCCAACAAACGCTCCCAGTGCGACTCTCCACTGTTCTCTCTGTGTGCTCTGAGACAACATTCAGGACACATCTGTCTATTCTGCCACCATTTTTTCCCCTGCTATTAATGCTTTTTTGAATACTAATTTGTTAAATATCAAAATTGTTAACTCTTCCTCTCTTATTTGTCTAGAATACTTATGTTCTTTTATTTATTTAGTTTTACATTTCTGTATTTCTTTCATTTAAATGGCTTTATATGAAATATGGAACATTTTGTTTTTATGAATGTTCATTTACATATATTGATGTGATAAATAAATTTGGCCTTAGTTTTTATTATATAGCTGTATGTGATATATTCATATTGCCTCATGCACACACACATGCAGTTTTTTTATTATGAAGTTATAGAGTTTCTAGTCTGTCAAATCTCTTTCTTTCTATATTTTCTGGCATTAAGGAAGGTTAGTACTTTATTCAAAAATATTACCTTTGTATGAAGATCTTTATATGAAGACCTTTATATGAAACTCTTGATCTCTCCTTTCTGTAAGTTAATATTCCTTGTTCCCACTAAGAAATATACTGAAATTCACTAGCCCCATTTTTCCCTCCCACTCTTTCTTATACCTAAACATCTAACTTAAAACAACATACCTTTTACTGAACTTACTCTATTTTCCTATACTTTCCCTGTTTTTGATAGTCACTTTATCTGTATTGTCAGTGCATAATAATTTCATACTATGTTGTCTCCCTCATGTTACATTTATTCTTAGTGTTACAGATAAATACATACTTGTTGTTTACCACAAGTTCTTTGATTTATGTCTTCCTGCTCATTTTGGTGTTCTGAAGTGTGTTCTCTAGGTAATTCCTCAGAAAGGCTCATGGGAACAATATTCCCTGAGTTCTGGCATACTCCTGATGGTGTGTTTGCAGCCTTTATTCACAAAGTTTAGTTTGGCTTGATATAAAAATCCTTGGACTATATTTTCTTTGAGTCCCTTAAATGTTACTCTATTATTTGCTGGCATAAAACACTGAAAAATCTCATGACAATCAAGTGTCTTTCCCTTATAAATCTGGACTTTTTGCTTATGTTCCCAGAACCCTTCTCTCCCCCCGCCCTCACCCGCTCTTATGTAATTTTTAATGTTTTTCTTTTTATCTCTATTCCTCCTAAAGCATTGTGCATGGCTTCTAGTCATACCTATGTTTCTTCCAGTTTATTCTTCATTTAACAAATGTATTTTCCTTTCTAACTGTTCCTATGTTTTGTTAGCTTTCTTAATTTAATAACAAGAAGAATCCAAGTTTTTAAATTACCTTTGTCTATAAGGTTGAATTATATACAAGGTAAACTCACTTTCATTGATGTCACATCCAAATTTAGAAATAAAAGTAAAAAACATTGGGCAAATGCAACATTAACAAAAATGGCTGATCGCTGTCTTTTAGTGACTCTTGGCATCACAGAAGAAATCCAGAATTTTTAAAATACTACTATCCATAACAATAGTACATAATCTATAGGGTTGTTGTGGACTTTGCGATAATTCATGCAAGGAGGCCGTTAGCACATCATCTGGCACGTAAAAGGTGCTCAGCAGATAAAACTCTTTTTGTTATCATTATGATTATCATTACCATCATTTGATGGAAAATCAAAACAGAGAAACAGAAATAGCTGATATGACAAAATTTTGGGTTATATACTTTGACACTTAAATATTGAGTCCCTCTTGAAGACATGTATGGGGCAACCCAAATAGGTTATTCTTAAACTGTCCATCTAGACCACTGCTTTACCAGCTTTATTGACAGTGTGCTAGATCATGTTTTCCAAAATGGCAGCAGTGTGCACTGTACCGTTGCCATCTTCCCAGCAAGAGGAGTAGTCTTTTTCTCTCTCTCTTCCTCTTTGAATCGAATGACTTTGAAGATTAGGATACAGGGAAATAACACAGTGCTAGTTCAGGCTCAGGCTTGTAGTTAAACTGGCATCTTTTCTCCCTCTTCTTTGGAATGCATAGTCTTAGAAGCCATCTGCAGCATAAAGAAAACTGACAAGACTGAGACCACCATGCTGTGAAAAGCCCAAGCCATATGGAGAAACCCTGGAGAACGAGCTGCCACGTGGAGAAGGAGACAGAGACACTAGGAGAAAGCACTGAGGTCCTAAACAAGGGGGTGAGGAAGCAATTTGTTAGTGGACCCTCCACCTGCAGCTCCTCAGATGTCACCTACTAAATAGGGACCAGCTGCCCAGTCAAGGCCTCCCTGAAGTCTTGACCCACAGAAATGTAAGTAAAACAAAATAGAAAAGGTATAAATGGTGATGGGGAAAATAAAATAAAAAATTAAACAATTATAAATAAACGAAGCTGTGGTATGTTCTGTAGAAATAGATAGCCAGAATAAAAATCACTTAGAAGATGTGGAATGAAACTTATTTCCTATGAGAAAAAAATATTAAAAGCCTTTATCTTTATGCTCAAAATGAAGAATTTTCATGTGCAATGAATGGAAAGCCACATTTTACCTTTTCTTTCATAAAATTGTCCATCATTCATAACTAGCTATTCATTCATACATACTTGAAGAATCAAGCCACTGGATGTAGTAATAAACTCTTGTTCAAATATATTTAAATCTTCATAAAGTCAGCTTTCAAGTTAGCAAAATAGTTCCCCTTTTCTATAATTCTTTTGCTCTCTATAGTTTTCTTTGTAATACTCTGGACCATACAAATACTTAGAAGACATATTAGAAGACTTTAAAGTGTAGATAATAAAATAAACCACTCATTTCCAATAAAAGCATTATAACCCATGATATTCTGGTTGAAAATTCACATGGCTGGCTCAGAGTTGGTGGCACAATTATATATGTGCTATGAAAATATTTAATAGGTCAGGCTCAGGGAAAATATATTTTTCTTTTCATTTCCATTTGAGGGCACTCTTTACTTCAGTAAAGTAGAATCTATTTATATTTTCCCAATTATAAAAGTTATTGAGTGTGGTAACCTGAGTTAACTAGCACCATATTTCCAATTTAAAGCAGCAATATTTTAATACCTCTTATTAATTGATGTCCCAGACAGCATTTATTTATGTTGCCACAATTAAACAAAATTGATCCTATTATTTGAGTGACTAATGATACCTGAATACTTCCGTGAAAGACATAAAATGCCATGTTTTTATCCTAAATAAATGGTTTCAACTTCTTTAAAAATATTAGTAGATATATTTCATATTAAAAGCTTTCATACTCAAAATTCAGATATTAGTCATGTGAAGAAATAGTAGATTTAATAGTGGAGTAATTGTACACATAAATTTTTATGTATAAAACTAAAACCCATTCTAAGAAAAAAATGATTTTAACACAAGATATTATTTATAGCATGGTTAATTGATATCTGGTCTTAGAATATATATGAATTAGAAATAACAATTTATACGTTATAAGAATAAATATATTTTATTTATGTAGACCCTATCTTTCTATCATATATTTTATTTTTAAGTTAAAGATACTTTTAAAACTGTGCTGTCCTTTATAAAAAATAATTGGATTAGGAAGTCATTTTAGACTGTTACTCATTTTGACTTTGTTGGCATATTGTCAGCTGAAAAATCTATAAAAATTTGATTGCTACTTACATAATCTAATGTACAGGAAATGCCTTTGTAACAACCTTAATACCACATATTTTATTGTTTAATAAAATGAACAAGTAATTGTAAAAACTACACTTACTATATGATATTAAACTCCACAGAGTAAATGATTTTTTAAAATATTATTATTGCTCACATACTTCAGTTGAACAGTTTCCATGGTTATCAGAGTTTTGGCTTACACTGGAAGTCCACACCTGACCAAATATTGGCACTAATGTTTCAAACATTAACAGAGCTACCAGCAGCATGGCCCATGTCCCTTATCCAGCATTAACAATGTATATATTTTAAAGTTACTTTATCAGCTTTCTGCAAAGTTTGTAAAACTTTTTTTTCCAGAAAGAAAAAATATGTAACTGAGATGCTCTCCTTATGTGGTTATAGTATAGTTCAGGATGTAGTAAGAGGTGATTTTTTTTTACTCCAAATTTCAAATTTAAGAAGTATGTTTATCTGTGTGTATTGTTTGTGTTGAGTGATACTCTTAAATATTTAGAAAATATTATTATAAGTTATAGACATTGCTATACCCTGAGTCATATAAGAAGTTAAGTTACAGACAATGTTAAGATTAGGATAAAAATAATAGGAATTAAAAGATGAGGTATCAGGGTCAAACTCTGACATCATTTTTGATTAATACTAGTAAATAATTAATAATAGTAAACAATAAAGTGAAATCTATTTTTAACCTCTTAAACAAGAATATATTATTACCCAACCAGGGATCTAAAGACATTAACACATTAAATTGGCTCCAAAAAAAAAGTAGAATTTATCTATAGCAGATCAGCCAAGCATATGTAGATAAATGTATACTTAAATGTAGGAAAGAAAGAGTAAGTCACTGATTACATTAATATGGGCTAAATGTTTTCTGGATATAACATAATTGTCACATCTTACCTATAATATTATAACCATACATGATTAGCATAAGGTTGAGCTCAATCAATGATAGTTGAATTGATAAATAAAATTGTGATTGGTAGATTAACGCAATATTGCATGAAACTTTAAGTAACTGTATTTTTTACTCCTATAATCATACACAATAATAAAATTATAACAGCATAAAATAAAAAATGTTATGTTATAACTTTTATAAATGTTATATCTCTGCATAACATAAAAATGAACACATTATTTAATAAACTGGTAAAGCTTAAAGAGTTTGGCAATGAATATTTTGTGTAGATAAATATTCATATTTTTCCTTTTACCTTGCAGCAATAAGAAAGTGGATTTTATAACATACAAACTTCTTTCAGTTTTGATAAACTTATCAAAAATTATATTCTGCTTCCAATGCCTGTTTTCCAAAATACCTTCTCCTCTCAACTCCTAGAACACATAAGTATTTTCAATTAACTAAAATACTTCATTAAAATAGTTTAATTGAAGAATTAAAAATAAAATTGTAACCCTAAAAATTATGAACAATTACATTCATTTCTATAAGAGTTTATTGAC
Source organism: Lasiurus cinereus (assembly GCA_011751065.1). Taxonomy (NCBI): domain Eukaryota; kingdom Metazoa; phylum Chordata; class Mammalia; order Chiroptera; family Vespertilionidae; genus Lasiurus; species Lasiurus cinereus. The sequence goes on along the minus strand of JAAGEH010002528.1, from coordinate 45,822,169 downwards.
TCATTTAAGTAGCAAATCAAATGGTGTGTTCTGTAATACTAAGCCTACAAGAATTTCATCACAAGCAAGTTTCCATTGTCACTCTGCTGAAAATACATAATGCACATTAGCATATTAAAAGCACTGAAAAGACTTATAAGAAAGAATCCTCTTTAACTTGGCCTAAACTCAGTGTTTCCAAGTTTATTTGACCACAGAATCTCTTTTTGTAATTTCAAAGAATATCTATTAGCATATATGTAAACAAGTATACACACAAACACATTTTACATGTTCTTGGAAATGCTGTTGTAAACATTTCAGTAATTTAACTGCATCCCTCTTCACCAAGTCTTGTTAATTCTCTTTCTGTAACATGTCTAGAATCCATACAATTTCCTTTACCTTCTTTGACGTTATCCAAAACACAACTCATCATCATTATTTATGTTCATTACAATAGCTTTTAAGCTGGTATTTCCAATTTAAGATATTAATACTAGGTAGAGATTAAGTCAAGCAAATCATTATATCTTGATCAGAGTTCTAATTCACACAAACTCACAAAGTGAGAGGAGCTGATAGAGCCTCAGTTCCTCTTGTGGGAATAAGACAAAACATCCTGCAGCCATACAGCCTGAGCCTCATAGCTTAGACTTTCCATAATTAATTATGTAAATGGATAGTTTTGGAGCCTAGCTTTCATGCATTACAATAGCTTTCTCTTATGAATGCACCTTTTATCCTTGATCCCTTATTCATCTTAGCCTGTATCTCAAAGTGACCTAGTACTATAGTAATAAGTAAATTCCTTGAAATTCCTACCACATTATGTTCCCATAAATCCACTTAGAATCCTTTTATTTTTCTCTATAGCACTTGTAATAGTTATTTTTGTGTTTAACTGTCAAATGGTTATTTCTCTCATTGAGCTGAATGTAGCAAGACCAAGAACCTTACCCATTTTGCTTAATTCTGCATATCCAATAAGTAGCAGAATGCTTCAATGTCTATAAACTGAATTAATTATTATATTAATCACCTACTGCATCAGTTAGGTTACTCTGATAAGAACTAGAAGAAGATGCCCAGTCTGCAAGGCTCAGTGTTTGAGCATCAACCTATGAACCAGGTGGTCACAGTTCGATTCCTGGTCAGGGTACGTGCCTGGGTTGCAGGCTTGATCCCCCGTGGGAGACGTGCAGGATGTGATTCTCTCTCATCATTAACGTTTCTGTCTCTCTTTCTTCTCCCTTCCTCTGTGAAATCAATAAAAAAATATAGTTTAAAAAAGAATTTAAAAAAAATGTGATAACATATAGTCCCTTTCATTAAGCAGTTATAAATGCAGTAAGGATAGAACATTAAACAAATAATTAAAAGAGTTTGATAAAAGCTATGTGACATAATGAGCACCAAATAAACCTATGGCAATAGAATATAATACTACATTTAAAATATTCTAAAGTTTTCTTAACTAACATGTAATGTTAAGAAGGAAAATTCTCATATATATTTTTAACACATTTATAATGTTGATTGAACTAACCCATCTGTTTCTTTGAAGAAATATTTAATTCTTACACTGGTCAGAACTGCTAACCACAATGAAGTTGCATGGAAACAAAGCAACAAGTAAACTTAAACATGTTTATATGGAATACACATTAAACAGAAAAATTATATTTCTGCAATATCTATAAAGGGAGTTAGAAAAACTACATGTATATTATTTCTCACCATTATCCTTCAGGTCATATGAAACATTTACTTTCTGTCCATATTATGTCTAAATCACATACTATCTCCATCATGTTTCTTGGAAAAAACAAAATATATTTCTAAATGTCTTAGAGAGAGCAAATTTCTTTTATAACAAGCTTTTAATTTGATTGAGGCACAAAGATCAGAGCAAGAACTGAATTATCTGCTTCTCTGATCCTTCTCTGTGGTGAGTAGCTCTGATAATTATCAAGAATAAAAATCCCCATCAAAGGAACATATGAGAGCTTTGCAAAAGTTGAAAGGGTTTGTTCAATAGATCCCTGCTAATCACTACAAAGGTTTCTTACATGGCATAGGGGAAAAAAATTACTTGGGGCCATTTGTGGCATATTAAAAACTCATTATTCCTGAATTTTAAGTATACAATATTTACATCATGTAAATAAAAAAAATGACTTACAGATAAAATATACACTTCACCCTTCTTATTTGAATCAGGGGTTTTTAGCTTGTATCCATGTCTAAGGGCCTGCTGGATATTTCAAAGTGTGATCATCAATTAAGTCTTTTCTCTCTATTACACACAGACACTTTATTTTGGTTTCTAGCTAAAGATGCTAATTATAAAGAGTCATTTTCCTCTAAACCTCTTTATATCATCAAAATACTTATAAAAGTCCATATTTATAATTGATATTTACAGGTTAATTTGCTTTATTTTTCTGTCCTTTTTTGGATTTGAAATTATATCATATTTTAACATGTTATTTACTTGACCTGCCTATAATTTCTCCATTTTTGTCATACGGTACAGTAGCTACTTATGCTTCAAACCAGAATTATCTTATTAATAATCATATGTAATTAAAATAGTAAAACAAATTTCCAACTATTTCTGTTTGTGCTCTCTATTTACTCAGAGAAATTCAGGAAATCGTAGGGTACTAGAAATGTACCTTATATTTGATTGTCCTTAGTTGCAAACAACAGAATCCACTCTGGTTGGGTTAAGCACAAAGGATTTTTGTTAAAGGGCCTTAAGGAGTTCACAGACTTTTAAATAAGATCAGAAATCTAGACTCAGACACTATTGGAAAATGCCCAATCACACTGAAATGATAGGTTTGTCACAAACACTGTTGCTCTGAAGTTGGCCAAGAAATTTCGGCATTTGCAGACTCTTTAGCTTTTATAAAAATTACTAAGAGAAGATTCTTCACTGAAGAGTCTGCTGCTCAAAGAACTAGATGCTTTACTCACCAAAATGCATATTCACCATGTTCTTACTCTCCTCACTTTGGACCACTGTAAATCCAAATGACTTGCAAATGAACTAATTAGCCAAGCTGAAATCATACAGTTATACCCCAGCAGCAAGAAAGCAAGGAAAGTGATTTCTGGCTTCTACTTTGGAGAATATTTTTGTTTTCTTAAATTCTGTATTTATCTATGTTACTCATTAATTAGAGGGTCAAGTTAAAAATCAAAATTGTTTATATCTCTCCAGTAATCCAGCTTTCAAAGGCATATGAAGATCATATGCCCAACCAATTGTGATTCCATACTCTCAAACATCACCTAACTCTCACATGCTAAGCCAGTATTTCTACCCTAAAATCACTTAGAGTCAGGTAACAAACAACTAGAGAATGCTCTTATTGCCTAGCAGCCTGCTGACATTGTTCAAATTAGCCAATCCTAAATTGTTTCTCTTGGCCTGATTTGCTTTTCCCATGGACAATAATAGACTGTGGTCCATGATCTCCTCCTCACTCGCTTCTGCCTCTTGTCAAAACCTGGTGCTTCTCCATGTGGCCCTGCATGGAATGTCATGCTCCTTTCTCTTAGGAAATATAAGTAATAATTTCTTCTTTCAAAGGCAGTTGTTTTCACATCTGTCACTTTACCAAACCTAATTAAAACAAAATCCAGGGCAAAAATTTTAGAACAGGAGTCCAAAGCATATAATCCAGGAAACTGTCCAAAATAAGAAACAGGAGTTACAAAGATGTTGTGTAGGCACAGATAAGATAAATTACCATCTTATCTAAAATGTAAATAAGATTATTTTAGTAGTAGTAAGTTTTTCAGTTAATTAAATTTAGTGACAGAAAATATGGACAAATTTCAATTTAGGATACTTCCCTGGAAAACCACCAATATTTCCTTTAAATTTGCCCTTGATTTGAAGGTGATATTAACTGAAAACCTATTATATAATTCATAATAGGAAAATGTGAACTCTACTTTTCACCCAACACATTTTAAAGTACCTTAACCTAAGATTAGTGGGAGATCTAGCACTCTTTTATTAGTTTCTGTTAATAAAATATTAATTTGATAACTCTCACAATACTACAAAGGAAGCAAAGAACAGAGTGAAAAATCTCAGAGGGACAGCCACACGCAGCCCGCCCCCATTTGAAGAGCAGTAGCCTTGCAAGCAGCCCACCCCTGTCCAAGGAAAAGCAGCCATGTGAGCAGCCTGCCCCCTTCTGAGAAGCAGAAGCCACGCAAACAGCTTGCCCCTATCCACATGAGGAGCAGTAGTTATGTGCGGCCTGTCCCATCCAAGGAGCAGCAGCCTCGCAGGCAGCCCGCCCTAGTCCAAGGAGCAGCAGCCACACAAGCAGTCCATCCTCTGTCTGTCCCCCAAGGAGCAGCAGCTGCATGAGCTGCCTGTCCCCATTCAAAACACAGCAGCCACATGCAGCCCATCCCTGTCTAGGAGCAGCAGCCTCGTGAGCAGTTCATCCCCATCCTAGGAGCAGCAGCCATATGAGCAGTCCAATTCCACCAACCAGAGCAGCCACCACTGTTGTGAGAAGCCACAGGAGCAGTTCCCAACAGAGGAGCTGCTGCCAACTAAGAAGCAGTCCTTTCACAACTCAACATAGATCCTTTGGTGAAAGCAAAAATGGGGAGACAAACTCCCAAAGGAAACAAAAGGAGGAATCACCAGAAAAATGAGCTAAATGATATGGAAGCATCCAATATGTCAGAAAACTAATTCAGAATAGGGTGATACAGTTCATAAATCAAATGGATGAAAAAATGAACAATTTATGTAAGACTCAAGAATAAAGAGTGATATAGCTACAATAAAAAACACTATGGAAAGTTTCAACAGTAGACTAACAAAAGTGGAAGATCAAATTAGCAAATTAGAAGACAGGGAAGCAAAGCACACCCAAACTGAACTGCAATTGGAGAAAACAATTAAAAGAAAGGAGGAGAGCCTAAGGGAGTTTTGGAACAAAATGAAATGAGGCAACATATGAATAATAGGGTGTAAGAATGACAGGAAGAGGAACAAGGGTTAGAAAACATATTTGAAGAAATAATGTCAGAAAATTTCCCTGAAGTGGGGAAGAAAAAAGTTACACAAGCACAGAAAGTCCCAAACAATATTAACCTGAAAAGACCCATACCCAAGACAAGTAATAATTATGATGGCAAACATTCAGGACAAAGAGAGAATCTTAAAGGCTGCAAGGGAGAGACAGAAAGTTACATACAGGAGATCTCCCATTAGATTATCAAATGATTTCTGAACAGAAACACATCAGGCCAGAAAGGAATGGAAGGAAATTTACAAAGTGATGCAAAGCAAGAGACTGAATCCAAGAATACTCTAGCTAGCAAGATTATCATTCAAAATTGAAGAGGAAATAAGAAGCTTCACAGACAAAAAAAAAAGGGGGTGGGGGTGGGGGTGGGGGGATAAGGGAGTATATCACCACCAAACCAGCAATGCAAGAAATGCTAAAGAGACTGGTGTAAAAAGAAGAAATTAAAAAGGAAGAAGGAACACAGACACAAAAGCAAAAATGGCTACAAACAAGTACTAATCAACAATAACTTTAAATGTAAATGGACTAAATGCATCAATCAAAAGACATCAAGTGGCTAAATGGATTAGAAAATATGACTCATACATATGCTTTCAACAATAGACTCAGCTCAGAACAAGGGACTCACATAGACTGAAAATGAAGAGATGGAAAATATCTTCCAGGCAAATCGGAAATTAAAAAAAAAACAAAAACTGGGGTAGCAATACTTACATCTGACAAAATAGACCTCAAAGTAAAGGCCACAACAAGAGATGAGGAAGACCACTTCATAATATTAAAGAGATAGATAAAATAAGTGGATACAAGCCATGTAAACATATATACACCCAGTGCAGGAGCATCCATATACATTAAAAAAAAAGAGAGAGAGAGAAACTCCTGGAAGATATCAAGGGAGAGATCGACAACCATACAATCATAGTAGGGACTTTAATACCCCACTGGCATCACTGGATAAATCCTCTACACAAAAAATCAGCAAAGAAACAGCAATCCTAAATGACTCACTAGAACAGATGGCCTTAATTGATATCCTCAGAGCATTTCACCCCAAAGCCACATAATATACATTCTTCTCAAGTGCATATGGGACATTTTCTAAGAAAGACCACATATTAAGTCATAAGCAAAGTCTCTACGAATTCAAGAAGATTGAAATCATATCAAGCATCTTCTCAGACCGCAATGGCAAAAATATTAGAAATCAACTACAATTAAAAACAATAAAAAATAAATAAAAACACTTAGATGCTGAATAGCATGCTATTAAACAATGATTGAGTTACCAAAGAGATCAAAAAACAAATTAAAGACATCTTGAAAACAAATTATAATGAAAACACAACAATCCAAAATCTATGGACACAGTGAATGCAGTCTTGAGAGTGAAGTTTATAGCTCTACAAGCCTACCTAAGGAAAAAAAAAAAGGTAATAAATCATCTAACTCTACAACTTAAAGAATTAGAAAGAAAGCAACAAGAAAAGGCCAGAGTGAGAAGATGGAAGGAGATAAAGATCAAGCAGAAATAAATGACATAAAGACCAAAAAAACAAAACAAAGAAACAACAATAAAAAATATCAATGAAACGAAGAGCTGGTTCTTTGAAAGGATAAATAAAATTGATGAACCTCTAGTCAGGTTCACCAAGAAGCAAAGAGAGAGGACCCAAATAAACAAAATCAGAAATGAAAGAGGCAAAATATCAACGGACCCTACAGAAATACAAAGGATTATTAAAAAATACTATGAAAAACTCTATTCTAACAAACTACACAACCTAAAGAAAATAGACATATTCCTAGAAAAATATAACCTCTCAAAATTCAATTAAGAAGAATCTAAAAATCTCAATAGGCCAATAACTATGGAGGAAATTGAAGCAGTCATCAAAAAAGCTTCCAGCAAACAAAAGCCTGGGGCCAGATGGCTTCATAGGGGAGTTTTACCAAACATTCAAAGAAGAACTAAAACATATCCTCCTCAGACTATTCCCAAAAACGTCAAGAGGAAGGAACACTTCCAAGCTCATTCTATGAAGCCAGCATCACCCTAATATTAAAACCAGATAAAGACAACACAAAGAATGAGAATTACAGGCCAATATCTATCATGATTATAGATGTCAAAATCCTCAACAAAATTCTAGCAAATCAGATCCAGCATTACATCAGAAAGATCAGACACCATGACCAAGTAGGATTTATCCCAGGGATGCAAGGATGGTACAGTATTTGCAAATCAATAAATGTGATACATCCCATAAACAAATTGAGAGATAAAAATCACATAATCATATCAATTGATGTAGAAAAATCATGACAAAATCCAATACCTTTCCTTCATAAAAACCTTCAGCAAAGTGGTAATAGAAGCATAATACCACAACATAATAAAAGCCTTATATGACAAATGTACTGCCAACATCATACTCAAAGGGAAAAAACTAAAATCATTTCACCTAAAAACAGGAACAAGACAGGGATGCCCACTCTCACTACTCCTGCTCAACATAGTACTGGAAGTGCTAGCCAGACCCCGAATAGCTGCAGCAATCCTGAGAAAGAAGAACAAAATAGGTGAGATCTCAATACCAGATATCAAGCTGTATTACAAAGCCACTGTTCTCAAAACTGCCTGGTACTGGTACAGGAACAGACATATAGACCAATGGAATAGAATAGAGAATCCAGATATCGACACAAACCACTATGCTCGATTAATATTTGACAAAGGAGGCATGAACATACAATGATGTCAAGATAGTCTCTTCAATAAATTGTGTTGGGAAAATTGGACAAATACGAGAGAGAAAGAGAGAGAGAGAGAGAGAGAGAAAGAAACTAGACCACCAACTTATACCAAATACAAAAATAAACTCAAAATGGATAAAGGACCTAAACATAAGAAAGGAAACCATAAAAAATTTTAGAGGAATCCACAAGCAGCAAAATCTCAGACATACGCCGAAGCAGTATCTTCACCAATACAGCTCCTAGGGCAATTGAAACTAAAGAGAAAATAAATAAATGGGAATACATCAAAATAAAAATTTTCTGCACAGCAAAAGAAACCATCAATCGAACAATAAGAAAGCTTACTGCATGGGAGAACATATTTGCTAGTGTTATCTCTGATAAGGGTTTAATCTCCAAAATTTATAGGAAATTCATATAATTTAACAAAGAAAATAAACAGCTCAATCAGAAAATGGGCAAGAGACCTAAATAGACACTTTTTAAAGAGGACATACAAAAGGCCAAAAGACATATGAAAACATGCTCACAGTCACTAATCATCCAGGAAATGCAATGAAAATGACAATGAGGTACCATCTCACACCAGTCAGAATGTCTATCATCAACAAATCAACAAATGACAAGTACTGGTGAAGATGCAGAGAAAAAGCAACCCTTGTGCACTGCTGGTGGGAATGCAGACTAGTGCAACCATTGTGAGAGACAGTATGGAGTTTCCTAAAAACAAAAACTAAAAAATGGAACTCCCATTTGGCCCAGTGATCCCACTTCTAGAAATATAGCCCAAGAAACCAGAAATATCTATCGGAAATGATATATGCACCCCTATGTTCATAGCAGCACAATTTACAATAGCTAAGATTTGGAAACAGTCTAAGTGCCTATCAGCAGGTTAAAAAACTGTGGTTCATCTACAAAATGGAATACTGTGCTGCTGTAAAAAAGAAAGGAGGTACTCCTACCATTTTCAATAGCATGAATGGACCTGGACAGCATTATGCTAACCAAAATAAGTCAGTCAGAGAAAGATAAATATCACATGATCTTATTCATTTGTGGAATATAATGAACAACATAAACTAATGAACAAAAACAAATCCAGAGACAGAGAAGCATCAATCAGATGCTCAAACCTCAGAGGGAAAGCAGGGGACGGTGGGGGAAAGGGTGAGAGATCAACCAAAGGACTTGTATGCATATATATAAGCATAACCAATGGATACAGACACCAGTGGGATAAGGACATGAGTGGAGGGAAGAGGGGAGGATAAGGATACATATGTAATACCTTATACATAAAGAACAGAAAAACAAGAGAAAACAATTTTTTAAAAAATCTCAGAGGGAAGGTGTGGGAGGATCAGTAGGAGGGAAGTAATCAATCAAAGACCTTTTATGCATATATGCATAATCCATGGACACAGACAATAGGGTGTAGAAGACCTGGGGTGAAGGGAGATGGGAGCAAGCTGAAGGGGGCCATGTGGGGGAATGGAGGTATATGTAATACTTTTAAGGATACAGAATTATTAATAAATAAATAAACAAAAAAAATTTAAATGATAAATATGTGTCATGATTTAGAGTTACCTGGTAGAATAATTATGCAGGTTTGTGTATATAGACAAAACTACTGTATCATAAAATCAGAGAATCTAAGGGTTCCCACCCAGTGTAGGAATCCACTTAGTGACATCCTTGAAAGGCAGAAATTCAGATTCTGCTGCAATATTTTCAAAGACAAGAAATTCTGAAAAGGCAATTTATCCCACTATTGAGCAATTCTAATGATTAGAAAATGGTTCCTTACACTGAGATGAAATTTTCCTCCCTGTAACTACCATCTACTGTTTCAGTTCTGTTTTCCTCAGCCTCACAATTATGTCTATTCATCAGGCACATCTTCAACTTTTTGAGAAAAACTTTTCTGAGACTACCTTAGATCTTACTTCTTTATGCTAAATATCACCAGTTCCTTAACACCTTCAACATACAAAATGGTTCTAGAGCTCGTATTAGCTTGATGGCTGACCCTTTTATGGATGACCTCCAATTTGTAAGTATTTGTTGCAAAATAAAGTCCCACAATTCAGAACTCTGCTCTCCAGGTGGCTAACAGAGGGTATATCAGGAGACCAGTTGCACTCTGCACTTGTAAGCACTTACAGCAAGTATGTCATACTCAGGCATGAGGCCCACGGGCCGTGAGTTTGATATGCTTAACTTATATCATGCTGTTGACACATACTGGTCTTCACAAACCCTGAAGTCACTTTTAACCAATTGCCCAAGATATGTGCAAGGTTCAGTCATGCCCCATTAAAGCTTAAGGCTAAATAACTGACTGCCAAGCTAGAAAATTTATCAAAAATAGGAAAAGAGTTTGTTAAGATTCCTGTTCCTAGGAATCAAATTTCTTTTCTATCTACTGTTATTGTCTCTACTAAATGTTCACCAATCAGTTGTTTATTTCAAAACACAGTTAGGTGTAGTGAACCCCTTTCACATCCTGTGTGGTTCAGAGTTCAGGTTCAGGGTTCTGGCTCTGGAGGAAGCCGTACAGAAATGGAAGAGACTAGACAAGAAAGTATAAATTTGGAAATATTGGGGGCCAGGGCAGAACCCAACTCAACAGAAAGAACTTCACCCTGCTCTGGCCTTGCTATCCCTTTTATTAAGACTATGGGATACACCTATAGCCTTTAGGCAGGCAATTCCAAAAATAGCCAATCAGCAAGAATTTACATAAAACTAAAATTAGCTACCATTGTGTCAACTAAACAGTGGTTGGCTCTGACCTTTCAGAGCTTCAAGATTGACCAGCCTTCCAGGTTCCTTGTTCACACCTCTCTGCTAGTGAAGATATTAGGCAGTTTCCAACAGTAAGGGATTGACATAAGGTTCCTCAGTCTAGATTGTCTAAAACTGAATCCTTTTCCTCACTTAAAAACAAACAAACAAACAAACAAAAAAACCTGGGGAATGCCCAGCCAGTGTGGCTCAGTGATTGAGCATAAACCCAGGAACCAAGATATTACTGGTTCAGTTCCTGGTCAGGGCACATGCCCGGGTTTCAGGCTCGATCTCCAATATGGGGCGGTGCAAGAGGCAACCAAAAGATGATGTTTCTCAATGATGTTTCTATCTCTCTATCCCTCTCTTTTCCTCTCTCTCTAAAAAATAAATACATATTTAGGGGGAAAATACCTGAGGAAGGGTTGTTCCCCTTTCAGGTCTCTCATTCTTAGAGATGACTCTGAAAATGATTATTCTGTTGAACCTTCTAACATGTGAGTTGTGGAGCCAAGAAATAGGAATTAGAACATATATTTCACTCTTATATTTTTATGATATGTGCTTTGCTCTAAACAGGTTGAAGATGACTTTCATTAATAGAATAGGCACACATACACAAATTAGCTAAACTATGAATTTCTTTCCTCTGCCATGTAGGTATATCACATCATCTCACCCATGACTGGCACAGGGGTGAGGTGGAACTTCGCTTTTAATGCTTATTATTTTTATTGTTCAGAAATCTATTGTTCTGATGAATCTAGAATTTTTAAAAAGATTTCTTTATATCCTTATATATTCACTTCTGATTATTTGTATTGTCCAATTGTTGCTGGAGAAATTAGTGGACCAGATTTCCCTGTCATTTGTGGGAGTGGGGTTCTTGGGGCACCATTGAAATAAGCCCCCACAGGAGAATGAGATGTGGTAAAAGACTTTATTAGTGTGGAGTAACATTCCTCGGGTTCTAAAGTTCCATGTCCCTTAAACCAGTCTTGAAAGAGGTACAGCTGGAGTTCCAACAGAACCCAAAGCAGGGCCAGTGTCCAGAGCTTCTGATCTATGTTGCAGCCTGGTCCAGTTCAGCATCAGGCTAAAGTCCATTAATTCATTGTGTGGAGTCTACATGGCCCTGGGCCATGTGCAAATGCATGGCAATGTGCCCCCTGCAACAGGAGTCCCAAGAGAGCTAGAAAGCTAACAGCTAAGAGCCAAAGAGAGAGAATTCCCCTTGTCTAGGAGTTTAAATATTTTGTGCCCTTGGAGTGGCCACTATTCTGCCACTGACTTGTTCCCAGGTGTGACTAATAGGTAAACACCTTCTCATGTCACAGACCTTACTGGGCATGTGTCTATACTGTCTTTGTCCAGTCCCTTCCCTCATTGATTAGCAGGGAATAGATGGGAAAATGTTAATCACAGCTTCCTGTCAAAGCTATATAAATGGCATGTTTACATTATTTAGTTTCCACTTTACTCCTTTTCTGTTAAATGTTAACAGAATTATTACAATAGTTTCACAATGGCTCCAATCATTCTTACATTTAAACAATGCATGTTCAATTAAAAATATTAACGAATAAGGAAATTTATTTATTTTCTGTAAATTGGAGAAGGCCTTTCCTAAATTTTCCAGTGTGACTAAAAATACCTTTTTTTTATATATATATAAATGTGTTGGTAAAAGAAAATACTTTAGTGACATTTTTTTACATGAATCCATGCTTTCCTTTTTGAAACAAGAAGAAAATGTCTTTACAGAAATAAAACTGTAAAATTAAAAATTTTATATTTTATATTCAACTATTTGTTATTACTAACATACTAGATTAGCACCCAAATGGAGTCATTCACACTAACCCCTGTGTTAGCAAACCAAAACTTACTAAGATTTCTATGCTCAGTTCTCACAGAAAAGGAAGGATTAAGTCAACCATTCAAAACTTTCCTGCTCAGCACAAGTTACATGAACCAGCTCTAAGACTTTCCTTTGCTCCATATACAAAAACTAACTCTGCTTTAACCAATCAGCAAATGTCTAATATAACTCTATAGTTCCTGCTCACTTTAGTCTGTAAAACTACTTCACCTAGTACAACTTTTTAAAATTCTTTTCTATGTCCTAAACTATATCCTTCTTGATTTATGAAGCATTAAATAAAAGCCAACTAGATCAGTAAATTGTCTATAGAAATTTTTCTTTTAACACTACACTAAGTCAGCTTTTTAAGTAAAGAGAACAAAAGTAAATTTGTTAAACTTTAAGAAAATCATCAAAATTTTCAGAGATAATTTTCTGTTTCTAATTATCAAGACTAATGGTGCATTGTATTTAAGTACATTTAACTACTAAAAGCAAATCAGTTTAAATTGCCAGAAGCTAGCTGGGATGGAATTACCTCATACAGAAATGTTATTAAAGTTATCTGAACTTTCTAAACCTTAACAAAACTATAACAAGAAAACTTTAGTGCCCAGCTAGTGTGCTAGTGGTTGAAAGTTGACACATGAACCATGAGATTGCAGTTTAATTCCTGGTCAGGGTACATGCCTGGGATGTGGGCTTGATCCCCAGAAGAGGACAGCTGATTGATGATTCTATCGCATCACTGATGTTTCCATCTCTCCCTCTCCCTTCCTCTTAAATCAATAAACACATATAATTTTTTTAAGAAAACTTTGGTTGACTTATTTATAAAATAAATTTTCTATTTAATTTGTGGATAATTTATGTGCTTAAGGACAGATTCTGAAAATATATTTTGCTGTTTTCTTTCAATTTATAAAAATAAAATGTTATTTTCTCAAAGGTTTGAAAACCAGAGATAAACAAAATAGAAAAAGAAAATCCTCTTGAATCCAATCTCCCAGAAATTATTACTTTACTGCTTTGAGCAACATTTTAAATATGCAGCATTCAGGATGTTAGTATCCTTCCTTTTATCCAGGGTAAATATCAATAATTAACCATGTTATTCTATCCTAGTGATCATAGTGTTTGCTTCACAGTTCTTCTGAGCATAGTACTGAATCACTCAACATTATGTACATTTCCATTATTTGTATTTAATACTACACAACATATTTGCTGTTTTTCTTTCTTAAGAAGTCAAGAACATATTCCCAGGACATGAAGTGTTTTTTGCAATATCACCTTAAAGGACAGCTTAGTATTCAATCATATGTGTGCTCTATATTTTACTGTGGAAGCTTCCCAGGTATTTGTCTTATAAATAACTCTATGACAAAACATCCTGGAATCCTGTGTGCATAAGATGTGAGATTCATTTGCATTAAAACGCTTTTGATACATATTGCTAAATTGCTGTTAGAAGGCTTTTGAAATATTTTATTTTGTTTTAAATATTGAATGTCTGTGAGAAATGACTGAATCTTACATATTTAGCCCATAGAATCTTCTCTGACCCCTTTTTAACGTTTCTCTGAGGCAGGAAACCCCAGTAGCTTTTTTTGTCAACAGTTAAGTCTCTTGTATAATTAAAAATTGCAAAAGGCACCCACGCTGAAAAGAAAAAATATTTAGTGGCAAAAACTTCCTTTCTAGCTAAAGGAGTCAAAAATAAGTTTTAAAGAGGAGACTGGGACATTCCTGTAAAAGAATTTATAAATAGGAATCCTAAAATTCCACACCTGTGCATACTAATAAATGTTAACAACATTCACTCAACTTTGTAAAGAGTAAAAGGTAGACAGATTTAAGGAACCATGCTTGAAAACAATGTTTTTATCTTTTGTGTTTAGCCAGGTAACCACTGGCAGCTTCAATTACCCAGCTACTATTATGCAAATGAAACTGAAGCCAGAAGTTGTGCACCTGTGCTTGCCTCTGGATTTAATATTTCTAATGAGTTCTTAAATCCTGTTCTACAGACAAGCATGTGAGATTGCTCCACTCAGATTACAGTAGAGCAGGTGAAAAGCTTTTCAAATGAAGATAATGCATTCAAGGAATTCAATAAGGCCTAGTATACATAAGGTTTAGACATTGTCAGATGGGAAATAGACACAACAAAAGTATAATAAATTATGAAGATGTTTGTTAGTATTGAGATGCTTTGTCCAGTGACATTAAAGTAATGAGAAGAAAAGGGTAAAGAACAGTACTTAGTTGTCCACAAGGCTTCTCCCTCTGGGAGGTCCTTTATACCCTCTTGGCAGCCACCCTGGGTGCAGCTCTTTCAGATCTGTGGTCCCTCTAGCTGTGGAGTTTCTCCCTGCTTTATAAATCATGTGTTCACTTTAAACCTTATTTGCAAAAATATTCATTTAAAATAACATATAGATCTCTGAATATCAATGGAAATAATAACAACGATAATAATGGCAGTTATCATGTAATTAATTGGTTCTTACTGCATGCATAAGGCATAAATGATGGGATTTCAAGGGATTTATACAATTTACCTATAGCATGCCAGTTAATCCTCACAACCAATAATGAGAAAACAACAACTAATGTTATTTTGCAAATGAGGAAACTGAGCTGTGCTGGCCCAAAGCCCCATCATGATTAAGGGACAGAGCAGGAGACAATCCTAACTCTGCTTGACACTTCAGAGAAGAAGCAGGATAAATTATGGCTCTTCAATCCTACATGCCAGAATGTTGCAAAGAAATGAGCAAAAAGTCAAGGAGTTGATATGAACTTATTATTACTTTTTAATATCATGTTCCCTTCTGACAGACCTTTTTCCAACACTTAGTGACATGTTCTTTCTTATGACGATGTCTCATATTAAACTGTGAAAAGATATTCACAAATAGTCATACACCTAAGGTGTTAAATACTCAATTGAGATTTTAAGATGGCTCAAATCTAAGTAGCAAGAAAAGGAAAAGTTCGATAGATCTTTAAAGCATCACATCTATGTCTCTTTAAAACATCTTTAAATCTGTGTGCCTAAGCTTGCCTCTTACATCTTAATGGTCAGAATTGGTCACATGGCCACATCTAGTTGCATGGCTGCTGAAGAAGTCAGAATTTTTAATTGTGCATGTTGCCATCTTTTTTTTAAAATATATATTTTATTGATTTTTTTATAGAGAGGAAGGGAGAGAAATAGAGAGTTAGCAACATTGATGAGAGAGAGACATCGATCATCCGCCTCCTGCACGTCCCCTACTGGGGATGTGCCTGCAACCAAGATACATGCTCTTGACCGGAATCGAACCTGGGACCCTTCAGTCCGCAGGCCAATGCTCTATCCACTGAGCCAAACCGGTTTCGGCACATTGCCATTTTAAACCAAATTAGAGATCTATTTTTAATGAAGAAGAGAATGAACATTCAATAAGTCACTACCAGTTGCTTCTTGTAGACTAGAACAGTCTTTCTGTCTCTTTTCTTTGTAGATTTGGATAGATGATAAAGGGCTATAATTTAACATTATAATTAAAATTATAATCTAAAAACTAAAAATTTATATCAACTGCAGGTGATTCCTGGTATCTTAGAGAGATAGATGGAAACCAATCTTCAAATCACAGCAAAAATATTAAGAACTTAAAAAATGAACAAAAACTTTGTTTCATACATGAAGAACATTTGAAATTATATTTTAAACATTAAAAAGAAATGTGTAAGCTAAAATATAAAGGTAAGCATTTTAAATAATTTATGATTTCTTTATTTCACTCACATTTTAGATCCAATATATTAGGAATTCTTTCAAAGTTGCCTTCAAAATATGTTTGCAGTATAATGATACTTCCTGTTTAGGCCTCTGAATATCATGGTCTGAGTCATCCTCATCTCTTGCTTAGATTATGAAATTAGTCTTTTAAACAGTATCCCCACTTCCTCTTTTACCTCTCAACACAGCAGCCACAGTTATATTTTTAAAATGTATATTTGCCACTGCTTTAAACCATCTATAAAATTCCAATTTTTTTCAGAACAAAATTCCAAGTTTGTATATTAACACACAAGGCAGTGTTCCATGCCATCATCTACCCCACATACCACAGATCCTGAATCTCTTCCCATCAGCTCTCACTTATCCACTCTAGCCACTCCTCGAAGCACTCGTCCATCACAAGCTCTTTGCACATGCTCTCACTCTGCTTGTAGTACTTCTCTCCCAAATTTGCTTTCCTCTCTTCTGCATTTTCCTTTCATCTCTTAACTATCCTATGAATGAGGAGGAGGCATTGCCTGGCAATACTATGGAAAACGAAAGCACATGTCCTCTTTTCTAACACTCATTTTCCTCTTCTGCTTTCCTTCTCTTCACTACTTTATCATGTCACATACAACACACTGTCTTATTACTTGTTGATTGTCTATCTCTCTCCTCTAGAGTCACCTACATGAAAGCAGGGACTTTACTTTGTTAACTACTGAATCCTTGTGCCTGGAACATTGTTGGCCAATAGGAGATACTCATTAAATATTTCTTGACTGGCTTACTCACCATTTTAATATAAAGAGATAAAAAGCCTTATAGTTCAGAAATAGGAAGAAAGTGGATTATGACTTGTTTTTCTTTTTTGTCTACAACTGATATTCACTAGAAAATATCTTCTTGGTAGTCGAGTACCCATATTATTTTAAAGTACCTTAAAATCTTTCATGTGACTGTTTCAGAAAGTATTTTTACCTTACAAATAAAATATATATTATTTCTAAAAGAAATACCCAATGTTAATATCATATATTTTGCAGATCTTCGCATTTCAAATTTTGAAACACTATGATCATAGTTTCAGATATATTTTCAAATATGTCTGTGATGCCATTACAATCACATTCCAAAGCATACATCTAAAAGTTCAAATCCCTTGTGTACTTCATATAAATATTTTCACCACACTGGTGAATGTGTGACCTGCTTTGATAACTCACATGTATTTTAAAAATTAGTTTTTGTAGTCTGTAAGGAAAAATATTTTAGCTTAGTGATTTATACAATTTCTTCCCTCAGGGAACATTTATTTTTCCTTCACTGTCTTCAACTACTGTTTTCTAAATAAGATGGGACTGTATTTTAGCAATGATTAAACCTCTTTAGTGAGATTCAAATACCAATTAAGTCTACCATAAATGAGTAAAACTATCAGCACAGATTAAGAGGAAATAAACAATCTAACTTTAGTACCTTTTTGGAAAATCCATACTGTACTAGTTGATGTTTAGAAAATAAGGACATAACTGGTCTTATATAATGCAGTATATTCTATATATTCTAAAAACGAACTAAAGTTTTTCAAATTATTTACCTGGCTAAATAGAGACCTGAGATATGTTATATTTATTCCTAGATAAGAATCATATGAGAGCCCATGAGGCAGAGGAAACAGCACATGCAAAGGACTGGACATAGAATATGATGCAGGTCAAGTGCAACTGAGTGACTGGCTTGATGAATTCAGCAATAGAGAAAACAAGTTGCTGTCAGGTCAAAAAGGGTCTAGAATGTTCTAAAACAGTGGTTCTCAACCTTTCTAATGCCGCAACTCTTTAATACAGTTCCTCATGTTGTGGTGACCCCCAACCATAAAATTATTTTCGTTGCTACTTCATAACTGCAATTTTGCAAATGTTATGAGTCATAATGTAAATATCTCTGTTTTCTGATGGTCTTAGGCGACCTTGCTAGCGGTTCTTGACCCACAGGTTGAGAACTATTGCTGTAGAGCCTAAAACCACTGGAAAACACAGATATTCACATTACAATTCATAACAGTAGCAAAATTACAGTTATGAAGTAGCAACAAAAATAATTTTATGGTTGGGGGTCAGCACAACATGAATAACTGTATTAAAGGGTCACGACATTAGAAAGGTTGAGAACCACTGCTCTAAAATGTTTCACTGAGTTTTTTGGAAGATTCTTTTTACTATAGGTGGAGAGTAGATTGAAATGGAGATATTATGAAGGCAAGTAAAGAAGGTTATAGTAATAATCCAGTCAAGTTAGTTCTATGGCCTGAAATAATATAGTTGGATAGAAGTGAATGCATTTGGGATCAATGATATGGTAAAAGTGATAGGACTTAGGAATAGTCTGGGTAGTCCCAGAATGGGAAAAATGGTAAGAATAGGGAGAGATAATGGCCTTTTCCTTGGGACACTGGACAGATGTGGTGAATTCATTCACAGATATACCAAGAGAAGAGTAGGATATGAAGAGAATAGGATGAGCTTAGCTTAGGATCTGTTGACTTTGAGGTTACTATAGGAAATTGAAGGCCACAACCAGAGAAGAATCTTTGTTTCTTTTCACCCATGATAAGATCCTATTGCCTTTAAATTCAAAATATATCCAGAATCTGAACTGACCATTTCTCACAATCCCTCTGCTCTTATCCTAGTCCAAGCTACTCCCATCTCTCTCTGGGATTATTGCAAAAGTCTCCTAAATGGCCTCCTTGATTTTTCCCTTGTCCCTTTACAATAGATTTTTCAATGTAGGGGCCAGAATGATATTTTTAAACTTAAGTCAGATTGTGCTATGACTTGACTCAAAACCCTCCAAGATCTCCCATAACTCACAGAATAAAATCCAGTGCTTAGCATGGCTTTCAAGGTCTTGCTCTCCATTCCTGACTCTGTCTGGATCTCTGACTATGCTCCCCCAAGTGTCCTCCTTGCCATTCCTCAAACAATACAAACATTCTCCCATATCCTGGGCTCTGTAAGTGTTCCTCCTTCTGCCTGGAACATTCTGCTGCCAGATATCTGCATAGCTCTCACCTGTACTGAGTCATCTTATTAGGGAGGATGGTCTTCCCTGATGAACCTAAAGTATCGCCCTGCCTTCTTCTATCTGTTTAATCATCCTTACTTTTCTTCATAATACTTATCCATTATTTGAAATTATATTATGTGTTTATTTATGTGTCAATTGTCTGTATCCTTCTATGGAATGAAGAAATGAAAAAAAAAAGTTGATCTGTTTTGATCACTTAGAAAACTTTCTGGTATATAGAAGGTGCTCAATTAATATTTTTGAATGAATTTGAGAGGAGATATCCTATAGACAGTTGGAGATGTGAGTATAAAAAGTTCCTAATCAACTCAAAATATAGATTTGGTGGTTCTTGGTTATAGCAATTAAGGTCATGAGAGCCTAAGAAGAAAGGAACTATAGCATCTACGTGTCAGGAAATCACAGGAGAAAGGAGTTAATATATAAAAGTCTCTCAAGTCTATATGTTAGGGTTCAACATTTCTCTTACAGGTTTTATTCCCATATTTCTTTTATTTTTTTAGATATCTTTATGTGACTTTCACACAGGTATCCTTGCTATATGGCTCCTCTCTTACATCCATGCAGTTAAGAAATTTCATCAAATCTAGAACCTAAATTATCTCTTGATTTTATCTCCTCCTCTCAGCCATCCTCTGCCACTGCACTCAATGATTCACTCATTCAACAAGCTTTCATTAATTCTACTACATGCCAGATACCATAATAGGAACTGGGTATGCCAAGATAAATCAACAAACACACTTTAGTGAAAAAAGACAGAAATGAAAATAATTATAATACAATATGGTTCACTGTGATTTAAAAACACAATATTGCACAAGAGAGAATATAAATTCACATTTTTAGAGATAGGAGTTAGTAGTGATTTGAAAACTGAAAAATAGTAAGAACTTCAACATAATATGGAGAGATGTGGCATTTCAGAGGGAAGAAAAAGAACATGTTCAAAGACTGGGAATGGGAGGCATGGAACAGCATGTTGTATTTCCGGAAGTAGAAATAATTAGGTATGGCTCTAAATTATGGTATAAGGGAACAGCGTGGCAAGAACAGCAGAACTTAATAATTATCAGCTGAAAACAAGAGAGAGTTTTTTCTAAAGACATGCCATCAAGAGTAGTAGGTTGAATTCTCTAAAAATCGGACTTTGAGCTTCTGAGATTTATATGCAATAGGCTTGCTAGTGAATACTCTCTGAGCTCCTATAAAGCAATGAGCAAAGCAGGATTGGGCAAAAGAAATAGTTTAAATACCGTGTGGGTGCAACAGGGGTCTAGCTCTTCAAAACTGTTTAGTTTGAGGCAAGGAGAACTGATGTGTATATCCTGATGTTATTATTATTAGATGTGGGCTGCTCCTGAGGCCTGGGTGGAAGGCCTGGGAGGTAAGTGTTAGCCCTGAGATAGGCTTCTTCCTTCTTCAAGACAATTTCAGGAGAGGAACTTGTTATAGTAGCTCAAAAAGACTAAGACAAGGATCTAACCATCTCTTCACAATGTCTCCTAAAAATCAAGGCACCAAGACATTAGACATAACATGGTCCATGAACCATGACTATAAAGAATAAGGGCTAATGGAGAGAGAAGGTGTTGGGTAAAAGGGAGGTAATCAACCAAGGATGTTGTATGCATATA
The DNA here is from genome assembly GCA_011751065.1 of Lasiurus cinereus. Lineage (NCBI taxonomy): Eukaryota > Metazoa > Chordata > Mammalia > Chiroptera > Vespertilionidae > Lasiurus > Lasiurus cinereus. The sequence continues at coordinate 45,801,184 of JAAGEH010002528.1, read as the reverse complement.
TGCATGGTCCATGTATACAGACAATGGGGCAGTGAGGGCCTGGAGGTAAGGGCCAGCTGGAGGAGGTCAATGCTTTCCTGGCAACTGGAGAAAAGGGACCTTGATATGCTTTAAGCTAAATGTTTGTGTCTTCCCAAGTAAGACATATGTAATACTTTCAATAATAAAGAATTATTTAAAAAAAAACAACAACAAAGGAACATTTTTATTGAAACTTAAATAAATAAGTAGTACATCATAAATACATGAATTTTTATTTTAATCTCATCAGATGTCTTTAGGCCTTATAAAATTAAATATTTTAAGAGAAAACAACAGTATTCTAAAGAAGCTTTCATTTTATTGGGCACCTTAGACTACCTATTTATTGTATGTCTTTTAATGAATGCTTTTTTATCATTTTGTTTTCAGCATAAATTTAACCATGCAATATGTAATACTGTACAAAGAGCAGCAAGTGTCCTTCCTCCTTATTTTGTTTCCTAGAGAAGGTGGTACTTAGGTGTTTTCATACACAAAATATTTATCCTCTTGAGAAATTTAATAAAAATCTAGAAGTAGCCCTAGCTGGTTTGGCTCAGTGGATAGAGTATCAGCCTGTGGACTGAAGGGTCCCACTTTGATTTCGGTCAAGGGCACATGCCTGGGTTGCAGGCTTAATCCCAATAGAGGATGTGCAGGAGAGAGCAAATCAATAATTGTCTCTCATCATTGATGTTTCTATCTCTCTTTCCCTCTTCCTTCCTCTCTGAATCAATAAAGATGTATTTAAAAAAATCTATACAAAACAAACAAACAAAAAAGAATAGGGCTAAAAGGAGATACAGAAAATGACTTGCATTTTTCTTCTCAAAGATTAAACACTGTTAGCATGTGTAGCGAAAGATCCATCAAGCAGAATGATATCAGAAATATAGAAGATATGGTCAAATGGACTCAAAAGAGGTTAGAATAATTCTAAAGGTTGGAAATAAATGCAAAGATGGAAGGTCTTCCATTAAGATAAAAACCACCTATCAAAGGCTGCTTTATCCTCTCCCATTAACTTATGAGAATAACAAACGAGTAGAAAAAGCAACTACACTAAAAACTAGGAATCTTGATCAATAACCTACCAGACTCAAAGAACTTGCCACTAATCAAAATGTGAATGGGCTCTGAATCAGGAAACAGGACCAAACAGGATCAATAAGTTTGGGATGATACCCATCTACTACCACTTATAAGTTTAATGTAGAGATTACATGATTTACCAACCAGTAAAACAGCAATCATTGTCTTCTTTGGGGTCTGAGGTTGGTAAACCCATTATAACCTTTCATCAATCAATTATTTTCTTTATATAGCAACATCATAGAGCATACCTTATTTTCAATCATATACAATTTTGGCAAAGCAATCATAAGAAGCCACAAAAGCCTAAAAAAATTCTGAAACATAGGAGTCACACCAGGCAAAGAGGAAGGCATAAATGGAGGTGCAGAGGTGAGAATGGCCATGCAGCTTTAGTGAAACTGAGAGAAGGCCACTCCTTCTGGGGCAGTACATTTGATAAAAGGTGAGGAAAGGCCTGATTATAGAGGGACCTTAACTTGCTGGTTCTGGTTTTGCATACTCCCCTCTTAACAACAAAATATCATTAAAACCTTTGGTAAAGGGTAGATAAATTATGAAACTAGTATTTTAAGATGACTAGTAAAGTCCTAAGCCATTCTTTGGCTTTTTCATTGCCAACACTGACATACACAAACATGGTAAGGGGAAGATGCAGTAGACAAAAAAAGATAACAAATTATTATATTAATTTCCTGTTTCTATCCACCCAAATTTTCATGAAAACTGCTTCATCTGAGTGGAATACAGTGGTACCTCGAGATACGAGTGCCCTAACATACGAGATTTTTGAGATACGAGCCGTCGAGCAAGCGATTTTTGCTTTGAAATACGAGCAACATTTGAGATAGGAGTAATCTCGCAGATCGGCTAGCTGCACACGACCCACCAGTTTACCACAACTCGAGCGTTTCATAGTTTCCCATGCCTCAAGGTTACGGAACGAATTAAACTCGGATCTCGAGGTACCGCTATACCTTTAACAGAAAACAATGTTACTGTTAAGATTAAAAGTTTTTATAAGCAGGTCCCCAGCAAGCATAACATGACACTAAAGAATATATTTCTGAAAGATGATGATGACTTTACATAAAGATTAAATAATAATTGCTAACATTTTTTGAATATGCTTAGTATGATTTAGGCCTTTTTTTAAACACTGTGTGCATTATCTCATTTTATCATCAAAACAGTAGATGAAGTAGGTACTGAATAAGCAAACTGTAGCTTGAAAAATTTAGTAGCTGTCACAGGTCACACAGTTGGTGTCTTGTTGTCATAAACTGCACCTTACAAAGAGATGGGAAAAGATCAAATTATACTTTGGGCTTAATCTATATATATATAAACTTAAACAGCCTTTTGATCATTCAACTGTTCAACCAGTAGCTATGATGTGCACTGACCACCAGGGGGCAGATGCTCAACACACAGGCATGGAAACATGGAAGAGACTGATAAATCTCAGAGGAAATCCGGGAAAGGGGAGGGCGGGAAGAGATTAACCAAAGATTTTATATGCATAGTAGAGGCCCAATGCACAGATTTGTGCATTGGTGGGCTCCCTCAGCTTAGCCTGCAGAGATCGTATTGAAACTGGCAGTCCATGAATCTGTGCACTAGGCCTCTAGTTAATTATAACATCTTAAAATAAAGCCCTAGTATATATATGACTTTATTTAAAAACTAGACATTAGGCTTTCATTATGAAGTGTTACAAAGGAAAATTAAAAGGATATAAGACATGATGAGGAGCTAAGTGAACCCATTTTTCTATGCCTATATGGCAAATTGTTTATGATTATTTGTTATTTTAAGTAAAATCATGCCATATGCCTTACAAACTGTACAATAACTTTATTTAGTGAAAAACACAGGTAAAAATTCCAATTAAATAGTGGAAAAACATCCTTGATTTTAATGTTATAATTTAAAAATGTAAGGTTGTACAAATATGAAAAAACTATAGCATTAAAAATCATCAGAATATGTAGGTTTTACTTCCCTTTTGAATTTTAAGACAACATGATATTGAAGATGAAACGTAGATTTTTAAATTTAAATTTACTCTTTAATAAACACACATTAGCATAAATAGTAAAAACTGTGTCACTGGTATCTAAAGCTTTATGATTATAATTAGTATGTATTAGTAGAATTTGCATGAAAGATTTGGGGCCCTAAGGGAATAGAGAATTATTTTTTATTTGAACTTCTTTTTCTTTTAAATAATGAATTTTCTGCTTTCTATGCCACTATGTAGTCTTTCAAGCTACTTTCCAAGTGAATATATTTTCTTAATTTCTTGGTCAAAATTGCTGAGCGATTTGTCTTAGTTAGTATTCTGAGCACTAATTGCAGCCAGTTCTATTTGAACAGCTATAAAAATATAAACAGAGGTCTGTGGTACCCTGGGTAGTTTATACACAACAGAAATGTATTTCTCATAGATCTGGATCCTCAAAGTCCAAGACCAACGTGCCAGTATGGTAGCATTCTCTGGTGAGGATCCCCTTCCTGGGACATAGCCTGTGCCTTCTCACTATGTCCTCACCTGGTGGAAGAGACTAGGGATCTCTCTGAAGCTTTTTTTATAAGATACAAATCCCATTCATGAGGGCTCCACCCTCATGACATAAGCAGTTCCCAAAGGCCCCACTTCCTAATACCATCATCTTTAGGGGTTAGGATTTCAACATATGAATTTTGAGGAACATAAAACATTCATACCATAGCAGACCCCAAGCAGAGAACCAAGCCTAACTAAGCCCAGACCACTAACCTACAGAAACTAGGATACCTAACTGCCAAGTAGTGCCTATAAACATGGTTCCTCATTTTAGAATCCTTTTTTTCCCAACACATTTTTTATTGATTTCAGAGAGAAAAGGAGAAGGAGAGATAGAAATATCAATGATGATAGAGAATCATTGATTGGCTGCTTCCTGCACAGCCCCTACTTGGGATGGAGCCTGCAACCTGGGTATGTGCCGTTAACAGGAATCAAACCTGTGACCCTTCAGGCTGCAGGCCCATGCTCTATCCATTGATCCAAACTGGCTAGCGAGAGAGTCGCTTTTTAATATTAAAATCCAATCTTAATGTTCTATATGACTATAATTCCCTGGATTTAATCTCTGATTGATTATTCATCTATGAAGACAAAAAAATATTAAATATGCCAAGCATAGTGCTTCATGCTGAACAGTGAGTAAAACCAAATAGTCCCAGCCTTCATAAAGCTTGCTGTCTAGTGGAGGACAAAGATTATTCAATGTATCATATGTTCACTTATAACATTGATATTGCTATAAATTCTAAAAAGATAAACTTGGCATAATTAGAATTTATATTCATAGAGGGGTACTGTCTTTCTAGGTGCATCCAGACCCTGTGGCAGAAGAAGCAAAGGATCTGAAAGAAGCCAAAACAACTGCAGCAGAGACAGTGAAGAGGAGCAGTGAGGAAAGAAATTGGTGATTTAATGAAGGTTATATAGGGAAGAGCCTTGTAAATTTTGACCAAAAGTTTAATGACATTCCCAAGAGCTCTGAAAAGCCTCTGGAAAGATTTAAGGAAGCAGGAGTCATAAACATATTTTCATTCCAAAGAGATAACCTTCCCCCTATGGTGGAGAATAAATATGAGAGAGCCAAGGTAGATCCAGACAAACTCATTAAAAGAGATACTGCAACCATCCAGATATATAACGACAAGTTGAAATAATTCATGATAAAGGTTGAAGAGGAGAGAAATAGATGCTGATACATATTGGTAAATATGTTAAGGTGAGCCCAGCCAGTGTTGCTCCACTGAGCTTCAATTAATGAAGCAGGAGGTCACAGTTTGATTCCCAGTCAAGACACATGCTCTGGTTTCAGGCTTTGTCCCTAATAGAGGACATGCAGGAGGTAGCCCATTAATGATCTTCTCTCATCATTGATTTTTCTACTTCTTTTTCCCTTTCTCTTCCTCTCTGAAATCAATAAATATATTTTTATGAATATATTAAGGTGAAATTTAAAGGTTTCAGTGATAGATTGATTTTGCAGTGAGGCAATAACACACGAAAGTGATCCCCAGAGATTTATGCTCTTGTGTAATCTCCTCTATAGATGGGATCTAATTTGTATATAACCAACAGATAACCACAATGGTATGGAAATTTCATTGTCTTGATTACATTATATCTTTTTAAAAATATATACATATATTTTATTGATTTTTTACAGAGAGGAAGAGAGAGGGACAGAGAGCTAAAAACATCAATGAGAGAGAAACATCAATCAGCTGCCTCTTGCACACTCCCCACTGGGGATGTGCCCACAACCAAGGTATATGCCCTTGACTGGAATCGAACCTGGGACCTTTCAGTCTGCAGGCTGTTGCTCTATCCACTGAGCCAAATTGGTCTTGCCTGATTACATTATATCTTAAAGAGAAATTGAGAGAGAGACTGAGAGAGAGAAAGAGAGAAAGAGGAGCTTGAACTGCCCTTCAAGAAGCAAATACAACAGAGAGGGCTGCGGGAAACTGTGGAAAGCCTCTAAGACCTGAGGATAGCCTTCTACCAATAGCCAGCAAACAGCCAGGGCAAATAAATTTTACCAACAACCAAAATGTGCCCGAAGTAAATTTTATCCTAGTGAAACCCTCAAATGTGAATCAAGTCTTGCTGACCCCTGATTGCAGCCTTGTGAAAATGTTAGCAAATAAACCAGATAAGCTGTGCCAGACTCCTGACCCACAGAAAAAAAATGGTATCTAATAAATGTTTGCTGTTTCAAGTTGATACTTTTTTACAGGTCAATAAAAACTAATATATACAGAATAAAGAAGATGATAGCTAGGTTCTGGCTTGTATAGCCAGAGGGTATAGTTATTTTCAATGAGTGAGCAAACTATGGTAAACACCTAGGTTTAGAGGCAGCAGTTCCATGAGTTTGGTTTTAGGCATGTTAAATTTGGGAGATTTCTTGCAATACCCAAAGGGCATGTAAATACAGGGCTGAATCTCAAGAGAAGCCTTAGTCTAGATAAATGTTCATTTTTCCCCTTGAAGACATTTTAATTGTCACAACTTGGGGTTACTACTGGCATCTAGTGGGAAAAGCCAAGAATTCTGCCATAAATCCTATAATGCATAGAATAGATCTCCATGATTTCCCTCCCCGTCCCTGCCAAAAACAAAAACATAAAATGTCAATAATGCTAACAATGAGAAACTTTGAGCTAGATATAAATACATGCATTTTTGTGTAGAAGATGTATGAGTCAATGGCCATGGATTAAAGTACCTAGAAAAAGCAGAACATGAAAAGTCAATTCAATGTAGGATTAAGCCTGCAGAAACATCAAAATTTTATGGATGGCTGAGAAAGATTAACCTGCAAAGAAAACAAAGATGGAATTGCAAGAAAGGTAGAAGAGAGTAAATATTGCATTACATAAAGCTTTGAGTTCTTCCAGAGTTTGTCCTAGATATTTTCTTGTCTAGGCTTTATTCTCCTTTAATGATCTTATCCACTATAGAGTTTCAAGAGAAATGAGTTGTAGAGGGCCCCCTGGAATGGCACATGGGCATTTCTTTAAATTGTCAGCTGAATCCAAGACTACAAGCAAAGCAGCGTCTTGGTTACACATCTTACCAAAAAGGCAAAAGTGTTCTCAGCACTGACTCTTATCTTTGCCCAGGTGTAGGGAAGTGGGTTTTGATATGTAAATCCAGTCTAGCATACAGGAATGAGGAAATACAGTGGTACCTCGAGATACTAGTGCCCTAATATACGAGATTTTTGAGATACGAGCTGTCTAGCGAGCAATGATTTTTGCTTTGAAATACGAGCAACTTTTGAGATAGGAGTAATCTTGCTGATCGGCCAGCTGCACAGGACCCACCAGTTTACCTTGACTCGAGCGTCTCATAGTTTCCCACACCTCAAGGTTACGGAACAAATTAAACTTGTATCTCGAGGTACCACTGTAATATGACCAGGGCTCACCCAAGCTTCTTTATCTTAAGTTTTTGGTGAAAGCTTCCTGGTATTTGCGGTATAAAATAAACAAGCTGCCTTGGCTCTGGGTCATTGTCTCTCCATCAGAAGAGGGCAGCAATCCACCTACTCCCAGCTTTTTCCTTCTATCTCTGTGTTTTGTATCTTTTATTTCTCAGTCCCAGCCTCTCTACTCAAAGAATCAGATCATCTCTCTTTCTGTGCTGGATGTGGAAAAGAGAGACCCCACCATATCTGGTGTCCAACGTGGTCTGGGTGAGTACAGAGGCAAGAGGCGAGGGGATTGCTCCAAGAAGTGCGCGAGCCATAGATTAAAGGAATAAGGTAAGGAGTGGATTGTTGCATGTTGTATTAACTGGCCGTAAAACATGGTAATTCAGGCCCTCAAGAAAGAGATCTCTACTCTCCAATGCTTAAAACTATGCTCAAAGCTCAAGGATGCTCTGTTAAGTGCAGTCAGATTCTTGATTTCTTAAGTTTCATTGATGAAATGTGGGAAAAGGTCAGAAAGCAGTTGCCTGACCCATGCACAGCCGAAGGTCCAGAGAAGATTGCTATTCCTATGTTTGCACTGACTGTTGATTCGTGATTGTCTTGATCCAGCACAGGAGAGTTTAAGAATGTCTAAGCAGGGTGTAGCCAAGGCTTTACAGCCTACAGTAGAAGGGTGCGAATCTCTAAGAATACCACCTCCCCTCTCTGTGCCTCCTCTGCCTCCACGTGTTGCTCCTGCGACCCCATTCAAGAGCCCACCTGACAAAGATTTACCTCCTAAATATGAGCAGGAGCTAGAGTTTGAGGAAAAGAGTGGGGCTAGCAACACTGTGAGCAGGATAAGAAAGGTTTTGCTCACAGCGGCCCAGCCTTTATGGCTGGATGCTGGCACTTGGCCAAAAATGACTTCATATTTCATTTTGTTGGAGACGTAAACTGCTTGTATTGGGCTAAACCAAGTAGAAAGGATTAAAGAAATTTCTCAGCAAATGCTGAGAAAAATCTTTTTATTTTCTTAAAAAATAAAAATTAAAAAATAAAATAAAAATAAAAAACAGTAGACGCCAGACCATTCCTGAATTTACCCCAAAAGCAAGAATGAGGTGGAGACATGTGGCAATCCAATATGGATTCCCACTCCCTGAGAAAACCATTTTAAAAGGTCTCATCTTCATCATGCTTAAAGATGGTGGATTTGACCTGAGAAAAAAATACAGGCTGGCTTCCCAAGGCAATCTCTTAAAAAAAAAAAAGGGGGGTGGGGGTGGGGTGGTGGAGCTCTTTTAAAATTTCTCACTCAGAGGCAAGTAACCAGCAGGAAGTAGATAGCAAGTTTGCATTTGAATAGCTACAGGTTTCATAGCAGAAAAATGATAGTCCTTTTCAAAGTCAAGCAGCTGGGCCTGGCCTGTTTTGCTTGCCAGTGTGATTCCTGGTTTTCCAGAGCTGCTGGAAACTTAAAAACTTTGAAGTTTACTAAATCAAATGATAAAAACTTATATCTAAATATATGAAAATGATACAATACTGAAATGTTGATCTGAGTATGTCTTTTATGAAGTCTAGAGGATAGAATTTAATCTATAAATTCAGTGGTTCTCAACCTTCCTAATGCCGTGATCCTTTAATACAGTTCCTCATGTTGTGGCGACCCCCAACCATAAAATTATTTTCATTGCTACTTCATAACTGTAATTTTGCAACTATTATAAATCATAATGTAAATATCTGTGTTTTCCGATGGTCTTAGGTGACCCCTGTGAAAGTGTTATTCGACCCCAAAGGGGTCGCGACCCACAGGTTGAGAACCACTGTATTAATTGAATATGTATTGTATTTTATTTGAAATGTATCCTTAAAAATGTAAAAATGTTGATTTGAGAAGTACTGGGTAGTTGACTTGCTACCTAAAATTTGAAGCTCTGTAGGTTTGAGGTTCAAATTGAATTGGGAGAAGTTATGTGTTGTGGTAACTGGATGCCTAAAGTATGGAAATTTATTTTTGAGAAAATAATTTTTGTGTTTTCTCTGATAATTAAAAATTCAAAATATGTTACTTATCAGTCTAACTAAAAAAATAAAATAAAAGGATTAATTTTGTGATCCCAACCAAAATTTTTAATGCAAAAACCAGTTTAAAATTTAATTGATATCTTAAGATAATTATAAAAATGTAATATAATCTTTAAATCATATATAGATATTTGTTTGACAGTTTTTTCCATGTTAAAATTTCAAGGCTGTAACTGAGGGATAATAAATTCGGGAACATTTTCATGGGCCCTGAAATGTTTTCAAGAAGTTATGCTCTCTTCTTAAAAAAAAATATTTTGAATTTAACTGATCTAATATACTTGAAATTGCATAGAAAGCTTTAGCAAATAAAAATTAATAACTATATTTTACTTATTAATGTTGTGAAAGTTTTGGCCTTTAAGGAGGGCAAAATGTTTCTTAAAACCCAACAGTGGGAAGTTAAAATGACAAACAGCCTATAGTTGCCTGCATATTTAATTAGGGTGAAGGTGGGGCTACTTTTGCGCCTTGTGAATCAGATGTAAACATTTACTAAATTTGATTTGCTTTTTTAAATAAAGATACCTACTTAAATTACTTGATAAATTAGCTTTTTAAAAATAATTAGGGTCTCATATAAATTAAGTTACATGAGAAGCTAATGTTTTTATAAGTAATTGAATCCAAGTAAAATCTAAGAACAGATTAGAAATCACCATGAGGACTGCCTGGCTTGGTGGCAGCCATGTTGGCTGCATGGCTTGTGGCTCCCATGGGGGCCACCATCTTGAAACAGCAAAGGCCAACCCTTCCCTTTGAATAAGCCAATGTTTTTGTAAGCAATTTGATTAAGTCCTCTAAGAAAGTTACTGAGACCTCCCATGACCCCTCTGTATATGCAAATAAGCCTAAGGGGATACTCCTGAAAAATAAAGTTCTAGCTTAATAAAAAGGAGAAATTTTAAAATTTTAAAATCTGTTCCACTAATATTTATAGTGTAAGCTAATATTGTTATTAAAATATTAAATTTGATAATAAAATAGTAGAGTTTTCTTTCAAACATCTGAAGGACAGTAATAAAAAGTTAATATATTTGGCCTCATAAACTGAAGTAAATATTTTGTGTTTTAGCCTGCCTAAAAAAGCTTATGTTAAATTAAAGACTAATTGCAGAAGTTTGATTAATATCATTTGTTGTCCATAATCTAGGACAAGTGAAGTTAAAAAAATAACCTTTATTTCAGATTAATTTAAATTGGGTAATTGAAATAAATGAACATTCAAAACTAAAAACTTAATTGTACTGAAAAAAAAACTGTTCCTGAAATATTAACAAAAATTTTTATTGATAGTTCACCACATAGTAAAATTGCCAAACATACAATGAATCCAAAGCAGTCATATTTCTGTGCAAAAATAAAAAGTTATCCAAACTGCATTTAAAAATTTCCAAAAGCCTCCTAATATTTAAATAAAAAAAGAGATAGTAGAATAATATCCTGTAAGAAATATCCAGGAAGTAAATTACATCAGGAAAATTTTTTACTTTGGAAAATTAAATTTTCATATGTAATACTGATGACAAGACACCCATAAAAGCACACATTGTGTCAAAATAAGCCAAAGAAAATCATGTGGACAAAAATCAAAAGGATCCCCAGTCTAACTTATAGAAAAGATTTCTTCATTAACCTTTGGTCGAGAATATGTTTGTATATTTCCAGAAAATTCCAAGACCATGTGCATTCCTGCAACAATGGATCCCAGAGAGGACCTGATAGGACTGTTCCAGCCACAGAATTAGCAGTGCTCCCCCTCCCACCTCGAGTACAGAAGAGAAACAGTCCAGAAATAAAGATGGTGAAAACGCCTACCCATGCTAGCAGTTAGCAGCTGTGTGTCGCTGCAGGTTGCCCAGGACCAAGGGCAAAGAAAGTCAGTGTGTGAGTGCTTCCAGACCATTTGTGCACATCCTTCTGCATAGAAGTCAAAATGTTTGATATTTTGTGTTCTAACAGGACCCCTGACTTGGGGGGGTGGGGGAGCTTGCATTATTTCTAACACAGGGAATGGTATTAGCTTCCACATTAAAAGAGATGTTATACCTCAGACATTAATCATTTTACAGATGGATCCAGTTCTGGAAAGGCTAGATCTACTGCAGCAGAGGAGCAAAGGTCCTTCAAACCCCTTATATTTCAGTAGAAATACAAGCTCTTATTTATGCCTTAACATATTTTCCTACGGAGCCCATCAACCTATAGTGATAGTGCCTAGGTGCTAAGTATGGCCAAAATTATTGAAACAGCTACTATAGGGCACACTAATTCGAAGAAACTTTTTTTTAAATATATTTTATTGATTTTTTACAGAGAGGAAGGGAGAGAGATAGAAAGTCAGAAACATCGATGAGAGAGAGACATCGATCAGCCGCCTCCTGCACGCCCCACAGTGGAGATGTGCCCGCAAGCAAGGTACATGCCCCCAACCAGAATCGAACCTGGGACCTTTCAGTCCGCAAGCCGACGCTCTATCCACTGAGCCAAACTGGTCTTGGCTCGAAGAAACTTTTAATTTATTTTTCAGCCTTCAAAATGTTATTTGAGAATGACAATTTCCATGTTTTATTGGAAACAATGTCCTCAGTATGTTATCCACCTCCCTGTGCCAACTTTAGGTTGGACACCTAAACCGAGGACTTAAACCTAATCAAATCTGGCCAAAATGGATGTCACTCAATAGTGGAAAGAGCCAATCATACTCATAAAATCAATTACTAAAACAAAAAGGGGGGACAGATGTTATTGTCACCTGAAAACAAACTCAGTCATGCTCTTTGTACTTTACATTTTTTGAATTGTGGTGTAGAGTGTCGTATAACAGCTGAAAGGCATTGGACCTCTTGTACAAGTTAGCTAGGTGGAAGGAAGCATAAACCAGACAAGAGTTTTATCAGATTAATAATGTGGGGACGAGTTTTATATCTTTCTAGAAGAAGCGGAGCAGACAATGTGTATGCCAGAGCATTATGTGCATCACAACAATGGACCCAGAGAAGTTCCTTGTCCTTTCACTCAAAAGGACTTAGTGCTGCCCTGATCAGAGCAAAGTGGGAGAAGAAGAAAACTGAAAGCTACGCAAGGGACTGAGGTGCCTATATGGGGTCAGTCAGCTGAAGAAGTTAACGACTGAAGCACAGCAGATGGTGGAAAAGCTACTTCTTCATCCATGTTCCTGCTTATGCTAGCATCTGTTAGCTGCCAGTCTTCTGTAAAGTCTTACGCAATCAAGTCCAAGGACTCTGAGTAAATATACATAAGCAGCAAAAGAAACTTTCTTTCATTTAGTAGCTAAAAATGTTAATATGTCTATAGTTTTGACATAGCTCTAATATCGAAGAACCGGATCATTTCTCTGTCCGTGCTGGGTGCGGAAAAGAGAGACATCGCCAGTGAGTGTTCCAGGGTTATTCTCAAGGCTTGGCTGTTATAAAACTCAATGGTGTGCATGATTTGACCCCTATTGCTGTTTTCTCAGATATCTGTGGATTATATTTTAAAAATCATCCAAGTTTTTTTTCAATCCATGGGTTGGCCAATAAAAGCATTCACTCAGTAATGAACGCATTATAGCATTTCATCATTAGTGAATAAGTTTAAGCTCAATTTATCATAGTGTCCATGGTCTTAGAAATGTATATTAATTCTGCTCTCAGTCTTTGCTTGTCCAATATAAATGTAAAAGAATTATTTGGTTCTCAAATGGCATAAATATCATTCTGCTTTCATATCTAAAAGGGTGCACAAACAAAGTTTTCCAGACAAAAATAAACAGGAAGTCTCCTGGAGATCTAAAGATATCCTTGAATTTTAGTGGTCTTAATGACTGCAGTAATTCTAATGAGTTGATCAAGTTTCTTTCCATGAGTAAATATGTGAAAAGGTGCTCAGTCTCACTCAAAATTAACTAAGTACAAGTAAAAAGACATCAATTTTTCATTGAGAATTTGAAAATATTTATTATAAAAAGATAGCCCAACCAGCATAGCTCATTTGTTGAGCATCAATCTACGAACCAGGATGTCTTGGTCCAATTCCCCATCAGGCACTTAACCAGGTTTCTGGCTCAGTCCCAATGTGAGGTATGCAGGAGGTAGATAATGATTTCCTCTTACCATTGGTGTTTCTATCTTTCTCTCCCTCTCCCTCTCCCTTCCCCTCTGAAATCAATTAAAAAAAAATTTTTTAAGTAAGATTGATAATATCCCATTGTGGTTAAGTATAGTAAATCTCATAGCCCTCTAGTAGGAACATAAACTGGTAAAAATTTTTAGAGGACTATTTGTAAATATCTATTAAAATAAAATTTTATATATATATATAGTTTAGGCCAGGAATCTACTTCTTGGAGTTTACCAAACAAGTATATTAATAAAAGAGAGTAAAGATATACAAGGATATTCAATGGAGTATTTTCTAAATATGTTTTTATTGATTTCAAAGAGGAAGGGAAAGAAAGAGAGATAGAAATATCAATGATGTGAGAGACTCATTGATCAGTTGTTTCCTACATGCCCCCAACTAGGGAAGGAGACTTAACCCAGGCATGTGTCCTTGACTAGAATCAAACCCTAGAGCCAAACTGGCTAGGGCTCAATAGAATATTTTGATAAAGGTAAATAATTAGAAAAAATCTAAAAGTCTACCAATAAAATCTGGTTAAATAAATCATAGATTATCTATACTAATAAAAGGGTAATATGCTAATTAGACCAGATCCACCAGACATCTTCCGGATGTCCGACATCCTTCCAGACAATGCCACAGTGGCAGGGCTGAGGCAGAGGCAGTTAAGGACCATCAGGCCGGCATGGGGGAGCAAGCAGTCAGGGGTGAGAACAGGCTGGTGGGGTAGCAAGCAGTTGGTGTGATTAGGCTAGCAGAGGAGCAAGCACTTAGGGGCAAGATCAGGCAGACAGGCAGAAGCAGTTAAGGGTGATCATGCCAGCAGGGGTACAGTTAGGGATGATCAGGTCAGCAGGCTAGCAGTTACGCGCATCAGGCCAACAGGAAGAGTGGTTAGGGGCGATCAGGTAAGCAGGCAGGTGAGCGATTAAAAGCCAAGCAGTCCTGGATTGCAAAAGGATGTCCAACTCCTAGTGCACTGGGCCTCTAGTCCATATATAAAAATAAATCTATATCCATCAACATAAAGTAATATTCAAAATATATTGGTAAATAATTTTAAAAGGCCACAATACTTTAAAAATATATATGCCGAAACTGGTTTGGTTCAGTTTCGGCATATATATTTTTGGATGGAGTGTCAGCCTGTGTACTGAAGGGTCCCAGGTTTGATTCTAGTCAGGGACATGTGCCTTGGTTGTGGGCACATCTCCAGAAGGGGGTGTGCAGGAGGCAGCTGATCAATGTTTCTCTCTCATCAATGTTTCTAGCTCTCTATCCCTCTCCCTTCTTTGTAAAAAATCAATAAAATATATTTTAAACTATATACATTTTCTATAAAAAAAAATGTCTGAAAGAATGATGGATAACTATCATAATATTTTCAGTAGCATAATCCCAGAAGTAGATTAGGGGTGTTAACAGTATTTTAATTTTTATTTTGTACAATTTTGTATTCTAAATTTTTATGTAAATATATTATTTTGTAATAACAATTTAGAAAAAATATGCTACAAAAACTTTATTTTCTTTCATTAAAGGGTAGTTTACATATAATATATTGGTGTCAGTATTATAGCATAGTGATTCTACTTTTATATGCCTTATACTATGATAACCACTGTAAGCCTAGAAATCATCTGTCATTGTACAGTTATTATAATATTATTGAGTATACTAGAGGTCCGGTGCATGAAAATTCATGCACTGGAAGAGGTGTCCTTCAGCCTAGCCTGCACCCTCTCACAGTCCATAAACCCTCAGGGGCGGGAGAAACCCAGTGATGAGGGGAAGGAGGAACCCTATCACATCTCTGCTGCTGCCACTGCTGGCAGTACAAGCCTTGGCCATCCCTGGTTACCTGAGCCTCAAGCAGTAACCGTCCAAGGCTTGCCTGCACCTTGGGCTGGCCCTGGATGGCTGGGGAGGTTAGGGGACAGGGGGACTCCAGAGGCAGGCATGCAGAGTGCCTTGCTACACACTTGCCACCCCAGTGGGACTGGACGCTGCTATCTTGCGGCTGTGGGTGCCATCATCTTTGAGGGTGGGCAGTCAATTAGCATATTCCCTCCTTCTTGGCTCGACGCCACCATCTTTGGGATGGCGTGAGAGTTGATTAGCATATTCCCTCTTCATTAGATAGGATACCCTGTGCTGTGTATTTTGTAACTGTTATTCCCCTTCACTGTTTTTCACCCATCCTTCCCCACCCTTATCCACCATCAGTTTGATTTTTTGATGAGAGCCATTCAAACTGATATGAGGTGATATCTCACTGTGATTCTGATTTGGGTTACCCTGATGATTAGTGGCACTGAGCAGCTTTTCATGTGTCTGTTGGCCATCTGTATGTCCTCTTTTGAGAAGTGTCTGTACAGGCCCTCTGCACTTTTTAATCCAATTGTGTGTGTTTTTTATGTTAAATTATATAACTTCTTTATTTTTTAAATATATTTTGTTGATTTTTTACAGAGAGGAAGGGAGAGGAATAGAGAGCTAGAAACACCAATGGGAGAGAAACATTGATCAGCTGCCTCTTGCACGCTCCCTACTGGGGATGTCGTGCAACCAAGGTACATGCCCTTGACTGGAACTGAAACAGGGACCCTTCAGTCTGTGGGTCAATGCTCTATCCACTGAGCCAAACTGGTTAGGACAAGTTGTATAACTTCTTTATATATTTTGGATATTAATCCCTTATCAGATATGTCATTTATCAAAACTTTTAATAAAAAAATGGCAATAACTTCAACCTGAAAAATTCCAGTAAATAGTGCTAGTCTCCAAAACAGATTAATCTTATTATCTCTGTAGATATACATATCTAATTAAACTTTCCTCAAAAAATTTAACAACATAAACTTTCCAATATGAATAACACATGGAAAATAATATAATAAATTTAATGAATTTTAAAATAATTTCCTTTAAAAGGACTCAAATATGGTTGTAGGGCAAAATAGAAACCAGAACAAAAAAAAAGAGTATTAGAAAAATACAATGTGTTTTTTTATTTGTTTGTTTTTTTAAGTAAAGGGATGCTTATGGGGTAGTTTGCAAAACAGGATCTTGGAGGCCTGAATTGTAGACATAACACACACAAAAAAATCTGTAGTGGAGTAGAGCTTTCAACACATGCCTGAGGCAAAAGCAGATTTCTCCCTAAGTGACATCAAGAGAAATTTACGAGTTACATTTTTAATTGGTATTTTCTTTTTCAATAATATGGGAATATTTTAATAAAATGTCATGTTTATTTCCATTATGTTAGTCAAGCAAATATCATTGCAGTCAACCATATCCACAGCAGTTATATTACATTGTCCACATTAAAGTTCAAATTGTAAAACGTGGAGGCATGTCAAATAAGTGCCACATTATTGTAGCAAAGAGGAAATGTGTTAACTCAGTCCTAGCTTGCAGATACAGCACCCATCCATAATAAATAGAACACTTCAGGTGCCGGCTGAATGTTTCTTTCTTCCCAACCAGTTTTACCAGTGTTTCTAGGAGGTCACATGGAGAAATTGACCAAATCAAAGCAATAAATAATGGCTCTGAGACTCAAGGAACACAGACCATATGGACTAAACAAAAAGCCAAGATCCAATTTGCTATAATCATATATGAGCTTGAGCTTTATAATATAAACTAGAGTTAAATAAAATTTATGAAACCATATTGCTCTAGGTCTGTAAAATTCTTGCCCATGCTTGGCTCTTACTTTGTTTAAAGACTTCCTCCATCAGTGACAGAAATACTGAGAAATATGGGATCAATTATAAGGAGAACTCTAAACTTGAGTGGGGGGAGGGGAAAGGGCTCAAAAAGACTTGCTGGAGAAGTGATGCCTGAGATTTTCTTAAACCAAGTAAACAGAAATCAGGAAAAAGGAACTTCTGAATACAGGTCATAGCACACAATAACAGAGACAAGAAAAGTATAATGTATTCAAGGAAACACAGCAGTTGGGAATTTCTAAAGTTTAAGGAAATAAGAGTTGAATTGGAGAGACTAGGAAACACTATTAGGCCCCATTAAAGAAATTTTGAATTTTACTATATATATGACAGAGATGTTTAAATATCATTAAGTAACAAACTGACGGCATAGAAAGCTATTTTAGCTGTTATATAGAAGTTCCACCTAAAGACAACAGGCCTGGAGGCAGGAATTTTAGTTAGGAGCTGGATGGATTGGGGTGTGTCCCTCCAAAATATAAGATGAGGTCCTAATCACCAGTGCCTCAGGCTGTGGCCTTATTTGGAAGTAGTGTCTATAAATTTAATTAGTTAAATTAAGATGAGGTCTTACTGGCCCAGCCAGTGTGGCTCAGTAGTTGTGTCAATCTATGAACCAGGAGATCACAGTTCAATTCCTGGTCAGGGTACATGCCCAGGTTGCATGCTGGATCCCTAGTTCAGGGCATGCAGGAAGCAGCCAATCAATGATTCTCTCTCATCATTGATGTTTCGGTCTCTCTCTCTTCCTTCTGCTCTGAAATTAATAAATATATATAAAAGCCTAATTAACCATTATGACTGGACAACCAGACAACTGGATGGTAGCTATGATATGCACTGACCACCAGGGGGAAGATGCTGCACCCTGGTGGTCAGTGTGCTCCCACAGCCAAACTCCCTTGGCTGGCCAACCTCCCGCAGTCCCTCCTTCCCACTCCCCCAGCTGGCTGGCCCTGATCGACCCTAATCAGGACTGGGCGAGACAACCCCACTGGGCCCTGTGGAGTCACCATTCTGGAGCAATTAAATGAGGGTCTTAACAATAATATTACCATAGTGCTGGCAGGCAGGCAGCAATCTCTACTGGGAGAGCTTAATGTGTTCTGAAAGCAATGCCTTAAGATTCAGATTCTAGTACTGGCATCCTATCTTTGACTCAGAAAGCAGGACCTGGGGTTGGGAGAAATGTGTACTGAAAAGAATATCAGCAGAAGAATTAAGTTCTTAGAGTCTGTTTTATGTGCTCTTATGTTCTTCAATGTTATATCCTTCCTCCCACCACCCCAAGGTTCTTCACTTACTAGGGACAAAAATAAAACTATAAAAATCATTAAATCTTGAGGAAACCAAGATGGTGGCATAGGTGAATACCTAAACTGCTGCCTCACACAACAATTTCAAAACTACAGTTAAAAGACAGAATGGACATCATCCAGAACCACAGGAAAGCTGGCTGAGTGGAAATCCTACAACTAGAAGGAAAGAGAAGGGCTCACAGAGACTCAGAGGAGCTGCAAAAAGCTGAGATACAGAGACATGCGTGTGGAGAGGATCGGCAGCAGAGTGACTGGCTGGCTTCTTCTAGCAGAAGGGAGACAGAAACTCCTGACTGCACTGAAACCCAGTTCTGACTATACTGAACCCCAGTTCCAGGCGAGATTCATGCAGGGGTAGTCTGGACTGTCATGGAAAGGGAAGAGTGCACGGAAACATAGGAGAGCTGCAAAAGGCAGAAGTCTGGAGGCATGTGCGCAAGTGCTTGCAGAGAGGACTGACTGCCGATTGTGCCACTGGCTTTCTCTAGTGGGAGGAAGATGGCACTCCAGTTTCAACTGCACTGAACCCCAGTTTCGGGTGAGACCCTAGGGATCCAGACTCATACAGGTCCCCAGAGTGCACAGAAACTCAGGGGAGCCACAAAAGGCAGAGGGCTGGAGGCACGCAGACCAGTGCATGCAGAGAGGGACACAAACCCAGGAGCCTCATAGGGCAAGGCTGACAGGAAGCCAATGCTGTCTGCTCAGCTCTGAGACTCTGCCCCATGCAAGCAGAGCACAGAGGCTTTTGCAATTTTGCAAGTCTTGTCTCATAAGGCTGACTCCAGCACAGAAGTTCTTGCATAGACACAGCTGATCCTCACAATCAATTGGCCTGGAGGTCAATTCCCCCCAGTGATACCAACAACAATCAAGACTTAACTACAAAAAGGCTGTACACACAGTCCACAAAGGGGTGCACCAAGAGAATCCACCTTAGGTAACTGGGGAGGTGGAGGTACTGGGCCATATAGGACACCTAGCACACAAAACTACTCTACCAACTCAGAGAAGCAGCAAAAATGCAGAGACAAAGGAACAGATCACAAACAAAAGAAATGGAGGAAAACAAACGACTGGATATAGAGTTCAAAACCACTTTATAAGTTATAAGCTTTTTCAAGAATTTCCTAGAAAAGTTGATAAATTTAATGAGACCCTCGAGTATATGAAAAAAGACCAACTAGAGATTAAACATACATATAATAAAAAATATTATACAGAGACCTAACAGCACACTAGTGGAACATAAGAATCACATCAAAGATTTGAAATACAAAGAAGGAGAAAACACTTAACTAGAAAAGAAAAAAGAAAAAAGAATCCAAAAATTTGAAGATAGTGTAAGGAGTCTCTGAGACAACTTAAAGCACACCAACATCAGAATTATGGGGTGCCAGAAGAAGAGAAAGAGCAAGATACTGAAAACCTATTTGAAGAAATAAAGGCTGAAAACTCTCCCCACCTGGTGAAAGAAATAGACTGACAAGTCCAGGAAGCACACAGAACCCCAAACAAAAAGACTCCAAAGAGGACCACACCAAGACACATCATAATTAAAATACCAAGAGCAAAAGACAAGGACTATTAAAAGCAGCAAGAGAAAAACAGTTAATTACCTACAAGGGAGCATCCATAAGATTGCCATCTGATTTCTCAACAGAAACGATGCAGGCCAGACAGGAGTGGCAAGAAATATTCAAAGTGATGAATAGCAAGAACCTACAACCAAGATTACTCTACCCAGCAAAGCTATCCTTCAAAATTGAAGGTCATATAAAGAGCTTCACATAAGAAAAAACTAAAGCAGTTCATCAGCACCAAACCAGGATTATATGAAATGCTGAAAGGTTTTCTTTAAGAAGAGGAGGAAGAAGAAAAAGGTAAAGATAAAAATTATGAACAACAAATACATATCTATCAACAAGTGAATCTAAAAATCAAGTGAATTGAAAAGGTAATGAACAGGATAAACTGGTGAATATAATAGAATCAGGGGCATAGAAAGGAAGTGGACTGACAATTCTCAGGGAGAAATGGGAAGAGAGTGGACAAAAATCATACACCTATGGATGAGGACAGTGAGCGGGGGATAAGAGCAGAGGGTGGGATGGGAACCGGATGGGGTAGTGCTATGGGGTGGTGGGGGTGGGGGAAGGAACAATTGTAATAATCTGAACAATAAAAATTTATTAAATTTAAAAAAATCATTAGATCTTAAAATGTTCAAAGTCCAAGACATTAGTGTTTATTAAACTGACATTTAAGTGTTAATAACATAAAGGCCTTTAATACCTAAAGTTTTAGTGAGGGAGACATTTGGGTTAAGTGGTATCTATTGGCAGTCTTCAGCTCATATACTAGATGTTAAAACTCAGTTTGTCTGTTTAAAAAGCTCTCCATACTAATATTCTGCCTTCTCCAACTCCTATTACTTCCCGTGCTTGCTTTAATCTTATTTAATGCATTTATATTAGTCTAATTTCTACTATTAGATTGTAAACTCCCTGAGGGCTGACTCTGTCACCTGTAATTTTATTTCTGGCACCAGAAACAGCACAGTGCTTTGGACAAGCAGACATTTACTAAACGTTTGTTAAATGGATGGCTTTGTTTTTAAAGTTACACTGTCTAATAAAGGACTGGGTCAGCAAATTATCTGCTGTCTTATTCATTTTGGATGAATTTCAGCTGCTTCTACAATGACAGAGAATTCCTTGTAGTTTATTTAAAATGATGAATAGTCTCTAGCTTAAATAACATAATTGGTATTTTCCTCATTCTCTCTTTGAAAATACCATGATAGACAAGATGAATTTCCATTGTATGAGCATAAATTACAGCCCATGTGGTAGGAGTTTGTTCAAGAGAATACTGTGATAAAAAAAAAAAAATGGGCATAAGATTCAAATTTGTAGGGTCCTGTTCTCCAAACACTCGACTATTTGTGAAACTTTTCTTTTGAATTTATTACATTGCTTATTTGTTAAGTATTTGCCTTTTTAGTTAGCAAAAGTTCTGAAAGTGGTAAAATAACTCTTGAATATTCTATTTAAGTCACATCATTTTCAGAAAAATTTTTAAACATTTGGCATAGAAACAGAAATTATATTCATCTTAAGACCATTCTCTTACTTTTGTCATAGCCAAAGACTGTATGTCATACAATTAAAGTACAGAACATTAGTTTCATATAACAGAAATAGAAATACTGCAATTCAAATCCAATAGAAAAATACTTACCAGTGAACATCACACATGTGATAGTCATGTAAGAACCTAATAAAAATTTATCTTTTATTGTGCCTAGGGAAAATCCGCACCCAATTTGATATCAGTTGGTGTAGGTTTTACATAGAACAAAATATAGAAGAGACTTTTGTTTTAGATCAATTTAACCCTTCAGGAATTAACCTAAAATCTCTATCACTTCAGGTCTTAACATTGAATTTTTTTGTATTATTTGTAAGTTTTCCACTGATCCTAAGTTTTTCTTTTATCTATGTAATTCATTTCATTGCTTTAATGGTAATTTTTTTCTATTTGTTTCTTTACTTACAGAATTATTTTTTTCATTGCCCAGCAAAAAACTTAAACTGGTGGTTTACTATTCACACACATAGTACTCTGTGGTATGTGTTTTCATATGAGTCACAGTTCTGGCTTAATTTGACTCTATTTTTTATTCATGTTTCTAATTTATATTGCTTGCTATAAGGTACCTTAAATCAGTTGTGGAATAAGTTAGAATATAATTTATTTGTAATTTCTAAAACCAGCAGAAAGTCTTAAATGTGCATAAATATATCTGTAGTTTAAATTTTATGAAACTTGTTCTTAATGTTACTATCTTTTTTAAACTTACTTTTTTTAGAAGTATGTATGATTTGGAGTTTTATACTAGCCCAACCATTTATGCCTGATTAGACAGAGATAATTAGGATCTCATCTTCCAACATCCAAGGCTGACCTCAGTACCTTGTGAACCTTGCATGTTATTGAGGCATAATTTGGTGAAGCTCTATTAACCTGGTAGTTGAACTATTTACTTGTGGAGAATGCTTAATGATGATACTTGGGAAATATTTTTTTACCTTTACTGGGAAAAAGTTGACATATAACATTGTGTAAGTGTAGATGTACAATGTACAGCATGTGATTTGATATGCTAATACAGGGTAAAATGATTAACACTGTAGTGTTAACACTTCTACCATGTCATATGATTACTATTTTTGTTATAAAATCATTTAAGAACTAATCTCTTAGAATCTCCCAAGTACACAACACAGTATTATTAACTATAGTCACCATGTTTTATATTAGTTATCCAGAACTTATTCATCTTCAATTAAAAGTTTGTACCCTTTGGTTACATCTTCCCATTTTCCCCATCTCCTAGTTCCTGGCAACTATTCTATTATCCGTTTCTACAAGTTTGGCATTTTAAAATTCCACATATAAGTGATATTACACAGTATTTATTTTTCATGTCTGATTTATTTCACCTCATATATTACCCTCAAAACCTAGCAATGGTGTCCAGAATGGCAGAATTTCCTTTTTTTCTCGTGGCTAAATAATATTCCATTGTTTACATATATACTCTAACATCTTTTTTTTTTCTAACTTGAACCTTTATTGAAGAATAAACATGAGAATTTGAAAAAGAAAATGAGCCTGTTTAGTTATGGAAAGCATTTTTTTAAAACCCCGGGAGAGATAATTCTCTGTCAGATAAAGGCAATGGTCCCGAGCTCTGATAGGTCTTTGACAAGAACCATTTTACTGCAAACCTGATCTCACTTTCTTTGATTAGTCCCCCATCTGTGTTTCTCTTTCCCTGTTGTGTATCTCTATTTTTAAATTTTTTATTGTGATGAAAAACATAACATACAAATTTGCCATTTTTTTTCAATTATAGTTCACATTCAATATTATTCTGTATTAGCTTCATGTGTATGACATAGTGGTTAAACAATCATATACTTTACAGAATGGTCCCCCTGATATTTCAAGCACCTTCTCCACTAGCCCATACATAGCTATTACACTATTTTTCTAAATTCTGTATTGATTAAAGTATTACATATGTCTCCTTTTCCCTCTATTGACCTCTCCTTGGCCACTCCGATTCTCCAGCACATGCCTTCACACTCCTCTAGTGTCTGTGTCCATTGTATATCATAACATCTTTATTCATTCATTGGTTGATGGACACATGAATTGTTTCCCTATTTTGACTATTGTGAATAATGCTGCAGTGAACATGGGGGTACAGACATCTCATTGAGATCATGTTTTCATGGCTGGATCATATGAATTTCTATTTTTCATTTTGTGATGAAGCTCTCCACTATTTTCCATAGTGGCTGCACCAATTTACATTCCAATCAATAGTTCACAAAGTTTCCATTTGCTCCACATCTCACCAACATTTATTTATTGTGTTTTTGTTAATAGCCATTCTAAAAGGTTTGATCTGATATCTCATTGTGATTTTGATTTGCATTTCCCTGTTGATTGGAGATGTTGAGTACCTTTTCATATAATCTTTGGCTATTTTTATCTTCCTTGTAGTTCTGTGTTTTTGTCTTCACATTTAAGATAGCATTCACCTCCATTAATCTTTACTAATTGTCTGCAGGGTAGAAATAACTCACATCAATCCTATTTGGGCTTTCTCAGACCTTGTATGAATATACTTATTCCACATTTTTTGTTCCCACTTATGGCACAATTCTTAAGCTTTTATATTTTCTTTCAATCCTACAATGCACTAATAGCCTCTCTTTGGTTTTCTTAAAGGTAACCCTACAGCTCAAGTTTGTGGTTTCCTCTTGGCCTGCACACCCTGGCTGCTTTCTGCATATGCTCACTAGCTTTCTATCAAAGCTAACTCTCGGGAGCAAGTATGGGGAGTTAGCAGCAAAAGGTGCAGGTAAGGCATGCAGGTGCTGGAAATGCCCATGGGCCAGAGGGAGGAATACACGCATGAGGCTTGCCCAGCCTTTCTGAGACACTCCTGAGCAGGTTTCCTAATGGAGTCCACGAGGCAGTCAGCAATAACAACATTTCTTTTATGCTGTTTTCTGATAATTGTATCTGCTATTTTCCCAATCTCCTTCCTCCCTTGATTCATGGAGCTTCTAATTTAGGACTTTGAATGCCAGGAGCAGAAATGAGTCCCTGGCAGTGTCCCATACAATTGGAGAAGCCAGGGGTTCATTCACCAGATCTCTCTTTCCTCCATGGAAAATAATCTCAGGCCAAACAGGTCTCACTTAGCTCTACGCTGTGCAACCTTAGGGGAGAAGTAATGCAGGCAGCATTAAACTGTTCTTTAACCCACTCCAATTTCTCCAAATTCATTTTTTTCTCCAACAGAGTGCTGGAACTTCTCCTCTGGAAACCTGGACTTCCACAAAAGCTCTCTTGTCCCTCTGTGGGTGACTGCCCAAGTCAGTGTTCACCAGGTGCTCCGGACCACTGCCAAGAGGGGCTGGAACTGGTTCACAGGCTACTGCAGGTTCCACAGCTGGTATTGAGTTCTGTCAGCCTATTACTCGATACATGGGTGGGCAATACTCTTTCTGGGTCCTTTGCATATGGTACTAAATCCCCCAACTCACACAGAGTCACTTTATTCATGAATAATGCTAAATATCTCTTGTTGGGGAGGGGACAAAATTGAGGGACATCTTATGCTGCTGTAATGCTGATGTCACTACCTTCTTAGAGAATGCTTTGACACTTCCGTATTAAAGATAAAGAATCTTAATAAGTAGATTATTTTTGCCAACTACAGTAATATATAACCCTTTCTAATTTGTGAGAGAAGGTTATCACAAAAAGAATGCTGATAGAGAACAGGATATACCCCACCTAGCTGGTACAGTCAATATTTTGGTGCTCTGAGGAGATAAAATTCGTTCAGAAATGTCCCTCCTAGCAGTGTTTTAGCTAGGGTTATTTCTGTGTGGATGTGCTATATGATACAATTAGGTAATTAAACATATTAAGTACTCAAAACATTAAGCAGTGAAAACGCATAGAAATCTAAATAAAGAGTTCTAAAGAACTTTAAAAGTCAACATGTGTTTCTTTCATGCTGTCTCCAAATATCTGTTTCTGGCTATCCAGAGACCCCAAACTAGTGGTTGCTTAGAATGGAGATGAGGAAGAAGAGGGGCTCAAGGAAGGGTAGCTCTCTGTCCTGGCCCATCCCAACACTCTCTAATTGCAGTTCTGACACTATATGAATTACAAAATTATGTGCCCAGAACTCAAATGAGGTTCCAGGTGTGAACTGACGTGTAGGTTACAGAGCTCTTATGCACTTTGCTTTTGTAACTTCCACTATGCGACATACATTTCTGGGCCCACAATTTTTGGCAGTATGTGATAGTGTTGACATATATTTGGCTATGATCAACTAAAACGCCTATATTTTCTAGTCTTGAACTGCTCTTCAGCCTGGCTTACCACCACACACCATTTCTATTCTGCACTTAGGTGGCTGACTTCTTAACATGAGGCTAAGATTATACATTGATGCCTATATTAAATTATATCTCATTGTTTTTGGCCCATTCCCATCTGTCCTCAAATTTTTTGAATTCTAATTCAAATGTGTTAAATATTCCTCAGGGCTTTAGGTCACTGCAAATGTATTTGTTCAACAAATATTAGCAGAGTGCTTTCCGTGTGCTAGAAACGATGGTAGGGAGGGGGTTATAGAGATGAAAAAGACAAAATTGAATTTTATTTAATCACCAGCACTGGTAAAAAAAAATTTTACTCCTTTAAAATCAAGCCTGATGATTTACTACTCCAACCCACATTATCTCATTGCTCTCTCCATACTGAACTTTTCAGCTCACTTTACTTGACAGGTACTTTCAAACTTGTATTTCTTAATGTGTGCTATTCCTTCTGCCTCTAATACCATCCCTCCCACTCCCAACCATTCCTCTTCTCTAAGCAATTCTGTAATTTTGTCAAGACCTAGCTTAAAATGCCAACTTCAGCCATAGTTAACTAATTTGGAGCAGTTTTAGGGTATTAGATTTCCATTCACCAAGGCAAGGAAACATGATGGCCAGGTTAGGCCAGCATGTCTCACACAATCCTGTTATCTTTCCTTGGTCACCACTCAAGGTTAAGCTTCTTCAGTCATATTATCTCTCTATAATTAATACCATCATACTATTATGTAATTTCTCTCACCTGACCCAGCATTTCAGTGTTTTCCTGCCTCTTAAATTATTAAAGCAACCTGACTGGTGTGGCTCACTGGTGGAGTGTTGATCTATGAACCAGGAGGTCATGGTTTGATTCCTGGTCAGGGCACATGTCTGGGTTTTGGGCTGAATCCCCAGTGTGCAAGAGGCAGCTGATCAATGATTTTTCTCATCACTGATGTTTCTATCTCCCCTCCCACCCCACCGCCTCTCCCTTCTGTCCCTCTAAAATAAATGTTTTTTTTAATTTAAAGCAAAAAAAATTATGAAAACTAAACTGATCTGCATTCTGAAAATCTTCACTTGCCTTATGTCCTTGCCTTAATTCACAAGGTTTTTCCATATAGAACTCACAAGTAAACATCTATTCATATAGAACTCATAGAAAACTTTCACTTAACCCACAGTAAATTTCCACCACTCATACCATTAAACTTTAAATCTATTCTAGATATGGCCGCATCCTGCCAGAGGAAAATGGCTGAGAGTAAGGACCCTATTTCTGTGAGGGACTGCCGTTTTTAAGGAATGTTTAAAGTTTAAAGCAGAAGGCTCTGTGGTGGAGCCCACAGCTGATTCTGGCTCATCTGACAAAGTTAGGCTAAGGAGGGGGCTCTGGGGTAGATCCAGTATCAGCTAGATCCAGATGTACAGCATGATCTGTACTTCTGGCAGGATGCAATCATATCTAGAATAAACCTTTTTTTGCTCACTCCTCTCTGTGAATTCTTTCACAGCCCATGGCTTAAGTTAAGAAAGCCATCAGAGTCCACCTCACAGGCCCTATATACCCACAGCTGAACCTTGCCAAAGAAAACAAGACATGCATGTCAGTACTATAGATCTGTGGCCTCCAATATCAGCTTATTCGCTGCTGTCTAAAAATGCTTTTTCCATTCCCCTTGCAACCATTTCACAGTGTCTCCACTCATCTCAAAGCTCTGGATACAACCTTGTTCAACGTAAAGTAATAACTAAACATTACACAACAATTAAAGTCAACAGAATTCCCTCAGTATACTGCCATCAGATCTACAGACTTAGCCGCATACACATGCATCTGTTACAGTGGGAGAGGGGTTTGGCCACCCACATGAGGGTAAGTTCACTTCCCATGGTGTAGATCACTCCTTTAACAGCTTCTGGTGGACCTAGCTCTGTGGATTATGTTGTCTTTCTTCAGAACACTTTTCACAAACATTTCAACATAGATATTTCTGATAAAAAAAACACACACAACAGAAATCTTTATTCAAATTTGTTTTCTTCCTACTCCACAATCAAAATTGTTTAAGTGCAGCTGCATGCAGGCTTACATTCAGACACTTCTCATTTACTCAGCAAAATAGGAAACTAGACATTTCACTAAAAACAAATCAGATCTCACCAAAATCACAAGTAATTTTTTGTTGCCAAATCCAATGGAAACTCTTTGTCTCAATCCACTCATTCATTCAATAAATATTTATTGAGCTCTCACATCAAGACCATGAACTAAGTGCTGAAGATAGAGTTGTAAGAAATAAACACAGGTGCTTCCCTTTTGAATATGAATTCTAATTGCTTACTCTGATAATATGCTAACTACATACTGAGAGCTACCCTTCCTGGAAGAATTTCTTTACACAAACTTTCCAACTGACTTTTAAAACTTGTAACCAGAGTACCTAACTAGCTTTAAGATGGTAACTATTTTCTGTAATATCAGAAATCCCCTATTTGTGCACCAGAAATCATACCTTGCTCCCCTATAGTAATACACATACTTTTTATCTTTACCTTCTTACTTGTACTATGATCATGTAAATTATCTGTCACTCACACTTAGCCATAATAAGTTCCTTCAGCACAGGTTTTATATTAAATTCTCCTTTTGTTCTCTGAATATATCCCAGAGCCTTACACACACAAGATTTCTAAAATATTGTTAAGTGAACAGATAATCATATAAATGGATACGTGTGTCAGTACAAGAATAATGATTTTGCACTAAGTTCACAATTACCCCACCCAAAAAGAAAGAAAAATTCTATTGATTCCATGAGGCAAAAGAACCATTCATATGATTTAAGTTATCACAGCTTGTTCTCCTAACTCCCTGAGACATCATATTTTCTTTTAGTTCTAATTAAAAAGTTAAAAAAATAAAGTTAATGTTTGTGTGTCTTAATTGCTGGCACATACACTAATCATAAGCTTTCTGATCAAGAAAAGAGTATGGAAATATGAAACTTTTCAAGAACTTAGGCAGGATATTCTAAATGATGCTAAGCTTTTGCCTTTAAGAGAAAGATTGTGCCTATTATAAACAAAGTGAAATGGAGAGTATAGCAATTATCTAGGAATTTAAGATCAATTAAGACGACAACTTGGATAATAATGTTGGGCCTTTGCACAACAATACAGTGTGAAGGACCATTTATTTCACAATCATCTCAGCTTTTACCATAATTTCATTTTTAATATTTGCATGAAACATTTAATTTTCTAATGTTTGCATCTTTGAAAAATCTTGTTTAATGGGGAGGCACTTGCTGGAGGCATCACAACTGATGTCTGGTTTAAAATCATTTCTTTGGATGTTAAAGTTGAAATAAATGGTTCTAAAGAAATAAATTTAGATAGTTTTTCTTTCTCTGAAATAAGATACTAAAATTACTACTTGTAGTTTTTGATATTTGAGTTTTGCATTAAGAAACATTGAATCTGAGCAATTTGCTTTGCAGGTCTTGTCCTATTAGAATAGAAATAGTCCACAGGAAGGAGGGGAGAGGTTTAGGCAATTCATTAATATTTTGTACCCTTTGTATTAAGAAAATGATTCGTATGGAATTAAATTTGGAAATAAGACAAATTAGTGTGCTATACAGTAATGTGAGATATCAAATTTCTATTTTTTTTCACTTAGTCCAGAAATCTCAATATGTAGTTATTGAACGTTAAAGTGGACATCCTTTTATCTCCATTACTTGTTTGTTTTGTTTTTCAAAAGGACATCAAATGATACGCTTTTTAACAAACAGAATCTATTCAAATAGATAGGTGAAATCAAGAGGAAGAGGTGGAAAGGTAGGGAAAGAATCACCAATTGTGCTTGCAATGACAAGAAGCTATCAGCTTAGGGGCTTAATCACAAGGAACAACAATAGCCTGTAATTATTGGAATCCAGAGTCTAGGTCAGTGGTCTGCAAACTCATTAGTCAAAAGAGTGGCAAACCACAGCGGCTCAGGAGCCGCGGTTTGTCGACCACTGGCTTAGGGTTTTGATGTGCTTCCATTGAAGCATCAAGGGACCAAGTGGGCTTTAAACAATCATCTTAATTTGGTGTCACCTATTAGTGATTTGCCTGAATTAGCCTATTTTTATGCCATTAGTTCTCTTCTTATTGACTTGAAGAATTTAAGACTTCTAAAATTCTCATCTACTCTATCATTGGCCTTCTTTTTTCCCATTGTGTTAATATGAACACTTAAAGTTTATTATAATTATTGGCTACCTCTAAGTTAAATTATCAAATTGGCTTAAGTGTTATTAAATTCCTGAAAGATTAATAACATGATCAAAGAGCAAAGCCCATCCCTTAAAATTCAGTTCTCAAATTTTGGTTTCAAGTTACGTCTGAAAAGTTCATGGCCTCCAGGTGTCCCAAGCTCTCCTTCTCTATAAGATAATGTATTGGGCTGAAATCACAAGCCATATCTATGACCTAAAAGAAATTTGTAACATAACATAAAATATATATTTAAGGGATCCATAATGATTTATAGGCTTTCAATAGTAATTTTATAGTAGAAATTCATTGCAACAATTAATCACAAGATATTCAATTATTTCATGGTACTCTCTCCTGCATATTGTCTCTTTTCCTCCTTCATCTTTAAACATATATGAGTTAGAGGCTCTAATTTAATATCTTACATGGGATAATTTAATTAATTATCCTCTAGTGTGCATGTATTTAACCTAATAAATGTATATAGTAATGCTCAGATACTATTCAAGTAATAATTTTATTATTTTACGGTAGCTTGAATGACTTAAAAAATGCTGTTAACTTAATATAAATTAATATTTTTTAAAAAGTTAAAAAAAATTATCATTGCTACCCGTTCACTCATTTAATACATATCTATTAGCTAGATGACTACTACATAGTGGACATTATGCTACATCTAAGGGAGGCCCTTCCAGAAGCCAAGAATTTACATGGGGATGAAATTACCTAACAAAGGTAAATAGCTTTCCAAAAATCCTTTCTCTGCTAAATAATAAAACAAACGCTTGAGTACTGCACAAATTAAAACCAACAGAAATAAAATGTCATGAAAAAAGTAAACTTGCATATTATACTATTGTTCCAGTAAAATGTGCTAGAAAGAAGTAAAATATTTTTAACTTTAAAGAATATATACTGAAAATTATTTGGAGCAATGTATCAAGAATGATCAACAAAAATGAGCAGGCATAAATGACCTTTGCTATGACTGGATATAATTTTTGCCACTACTTGTGACTCACCTGTTGCTGGAAAAGTTCCACAATTAAAAAAAAAAAGTGTATCAAAGTATAATTAGCATATAATAGTATTATTAATTTCAAGTGTACAACATATTGATTTGGCTTTTATATCTTACAAGGTGATCACCACACCATGTCTAATAACAATCTGTCACCATACAAAGTTTTATATTACTAGAGGCCCAGTGCATGAAATCTGTGCACTAGAGGAGGAGGGTGTCCCTCAGGCTGACCAGCATTATCTCCCAGCCCAGAGGTGGAAGAGGCTTCTTCCACCACCACTGCCATTGTGCTCACCAGCCCTGAGCCAGGCTTCTGGCTGAGCAGCACCCCTCCTGTGAGAGTGCACTGATCACCAGGGGGCAGCTCCTGCATTAAGCTGGTGATCAGTGTGCATCATAGCAATCAGCCATTCATTCTGTTTGGTTGACTTGCATATTATTATATAGGACTGATTATAGTTCCAGAATCACTTTAGCTTTTAAGAGTACTTCATAAGCAAATTCTTATGTAGTAGGTAGGATATGCCTCTGCTTTATTAATTAAAGCACAATATTTTTTCTCAGTCAAAGAGATTGTTATGAATTATTTATGCTGGGATAACTGACATAATTTGAGATTATCCAAAGTCACACAAAAATGGTTTCCTTAACATAAAAGAACAAAAGAAGATATATTTTCATTTAAATGAAAATTCAGCTATTTTACAATTTGAACTCAGCTTAGGTTATAATTGGAAATATTCTTGATCTACTAGTTACTTTATACCTTTAACAAAATTACTTTAAAAACATGTTACATATAATTTATTTTAATTATTATTATCATTTATGTGTCTCTAAAGCAAGAAAATAAGATTAAAAAATTCTAAAAATGGCAACTATTAGACTAATTGAAGATAATCCTATAGAGGCAAGTACAATGTACTGTTTTCCTGAATATTATTACTTAACCACCAAATACATTTTACTAAACTTCCTTAATCTTGATATCTTTTTTTTTTTTGTACAAAAGCTCTTATTTCTTTGCAACTGGATAATGAGGAGTTAGTTAACATATACAGTTGAGAATTGACTAAAGGCACTTGTTAGAAAGTTACATTACAACACTTGCTTGAATTTGTTTACTTATTGAAATATTATAGCTCAATTATCTCCTCCCCAAATAGTTCTTGTAATGAGGTTATATTCTGAGGATTCTGTTTAAATATATATAGTAAGTAATATACTGGGGATCAAGCCAGCAACCCGGACATGTGCCCTGCCTGAGAACTGAACCCTGGTCAACCACTCAGCCACATAGACCACGCTGTATTCTGAGGACTCTTCAAAGGAGCTAAAAGTACTTCCTTGGCCTGGCTATCCCAAAAAAAGGCCAATGAAACTCCTTTGGGAGAGAAAAGCTGGTGGGAAAGGATAAGAATTGCTCTGACTTTGCTATCAGACACAGAGGTATTAGCATCACTGGCTTCAGGAATAATGTAACTACAATTGCTCACATGTGTATGTTAGTAGTTTTGAAAATACAGAAACTGTATTTGAGCAGATTTTGAAAACCTGTCTATTCATTATCAATTGCCATTTAAAAATCACCAAAAATTCAACTTTTATATTAAAGGAAAAACACCACCCAACAACCTCCATTGAAGCAAGTAGGGGAAAAAAAAAAGTCAAAATTAAACAGGCCCATTTCTATTTCTTGTAGTCTCCATACATTTATTTAGCATCTACCCTGGGAGACACAGTGGGTAAACAAAACCCACACGGTCTGTTCTCATTTCTCCCTCCTCGATTTTGTATTCAAATACACAAAGTAATTTTAGATAGTGGCTTAGGGAATAAACAGTAACTCTTAGTGGGAGATAGTGACTCTAAATATAAACCAATAATGTTTCCCTATCTTAGTTTCTAGATACCTTTTAATGATACTCACTTTACTGAATATTATCACTAAGGCTATTACCTTCTTTTTACTGT
This sequence comes from Lasiurus cinereus, assembly GCA_011751065.1. NCBI lineage: Eukaryota > Metazoa > Chordata > Mammalia > Chiroptera > Vespertilionidae > Lasiurus > Lasiurus cinereus. The sequence continues at coordinate 45,768,064 of JAAGEH010002528.1, read as the reverse complement.
CAGCTTCACTCCAAGAAGGTGTCAAGTCCCTCTTTAATTATTCACACCAACTAATGTAAATCAAACACAATTCCAATTTCATTACTGCCGGGAAGGGACACAGGTTTTTTGTCTGTGTTTTTCATCAATGGAAGGGAGCTCATTTAAGGCTCTTGGTCAATCACACCTAAGTGTGCATTTGTTTATGGAATACAGTCCCAAGTGCTGATAACAGAAAAAATAAAGAGCTTGGAATTGATGAGACAGGTAGGAGGGACCAAGAGACTAAGCAGTTATTATTTTAACACTTAGTGAAAGGAAAGACATGAGGAAAGTACTAGAGAGAAGGGCTTCAGACAACCAGTATAGGCAGCTGAAAGGCATTACTTTATGAGTGGCTAAAAAGAAAGTATCAAGTGCTTGAAAAGAAATAAGAGCACAGAAAAGGACAAGGGGTGGTATAAAAAATAAATTTAAACAACATCAGTATTTTTCCTAGGCCATATCAGTAAAGACGTCATTGAACAATCTAGCTTCCATATATAAAGAAAGGCTCAAGAGTATTAGTGGTTTAGGAAGAATCCAGATATGGGGTCATGAAGATTCTTCAGATATGCACTTAGTGTGTGAGTATGTGTATACATATATACACACATACTGACACACACATATATATGAACATGTGTCTATCATATAGACAACAGGATCCAAATATATATTTATGTGTGTGTATTCATATATCTGTGTAAATGTATCTATGTCTATATATCTTTAATATTCACATAAACCCAATAAAGTTTGTAATAGCATAATTTGTTTCAGAAATAAGGAAACTGAGGCACAGAAATAATAATTTCCCCAAAGGCAAAGTCACACAGTCAGCAAATAGATGACCTGGGCTTTGAACCATTGTAGTCTGGCCTTGGTGTCTGGGCTCCTGACCACTATGATAATCTATAGGAGTGGTGGTAGGGGCTGTGGGAAAGGTACAGATATGTATAAGTTATTAGCATTTAAATCCAAATTTTAATTTTCAATTTTGTGCTTTATAAACTACTAGAGGTCCAGTGCATGAAATTTGTACATTGGGTGGGCTCCCCACAGCCCAGCCTGTATCCCTCTCACAATCTGGGACCACTGGTTCCTAATTTCTCACCTGCCTGCCTACCTGATCACCCCTGACTGCTTCCCCCATCCCCTGCTTGCTGGTCTGGTCACCCCTCACTGCCTCTCCCCCCACCCCCAATGGCCTTATTGTCTCACACAGCCTGCTGCTCAGTCGTTTGGTCATCCCTCTATAACCCCCCTGCCAGCCAGGTCACCCATGCAGCCTGCAGCTCAGTCATTTGGTTGTCCCTCACTAAACCCCCTGCCAGCCTAGTTGTCCCATGCAGCCTGTTTGGTTGTCCATTTGGTTGCAATGGTCACATAGGCTTTTATTATTATAGATCATTTTAAATGTGTAATTACATTGAGTATTTTACTTTACTTAAGCATGTACCTTTTTAATTAAATCATATTAAATATTTGTGATTATATTATACAATTATTTTTAAACTGTATGTTAAATATTCATAGGATCTGATTCCTGTTTATAGTTCTTCAGTCTTCAAAGGTACATTAATTACAAAATGAACTAAATTAGATTTTTACAGTTGTGCTTACTAATATATTTTCTGCTTGATATAGGTACACAGAAAAATTATATCTAAAAATAATATAGATTATAAAACATTTAAAATTCCCCATTTTAAAAATACTGTAATAATAAATGAAGAAAACAGTTACCAAAAAGCAAGGAATCCTTAAACATTTTAACAATACTAATCACTCACAAAGTAGAAATCAAAATAGGAAAATGTTTTTCTTGAACCCTATAGAGAGTTTTTTACTAAATTATCCAATTTAAAAATATCCTTTACTGAGTGGTAGGCATTGTTCTAAGTATAATAATTCACTTAATCCCTATAACAGCCCAGCATGTAATTAGAATTATTCCCATGTTTCAGTTGATAATACACAGGTAGTGACAATTCAATGAACTCACCCAAGGCTCCACAGCTGGGAAATTGTAGAGCTAGGATTTGAATCCAGGCAGTGTGACTTCTTGAGCTTCACAGGCAGCTCCTTCATTATACAACCTCAATAATAAATGACTCTAGTTGTCTTATTAGGCAGCTCACATATGTAATTTGTTCACTAAATTCACTGAGGACTGTGTCCTCATCAGGATACAAAATATGTGTCCCTATATTGAGTACTACCAATAGAGCTGTTTTCAGATGTCTAATGGGTAAAGATGGAGCTCTGATCTATTGCTAAGGTATTAACATATAGAATTGACATTTTCATTATTTTCCTCTTTGATGGTTGCACTTAATCTTCATTTTAATATTATTTCATACATATAAAAGTGTTAGGATTAGAGTTGAACAATTTGATTTGTCCCAGGTGGTGAGAACACTAAAAGGGGACCCTCTCTTATCTAAAAAAAAGAATATATCTATTATTATGATCTCTGAATGCATAATAATCTGGCCATTCATTGTATATCCTATATAATAAAAGGCTAATATGAAAATTGTCCCTTCAACCAGGAGTTTGACCAGGAAATGAGCATGCCGGCCAACCACCCATGTGTCCTCCCCCTGGCCAGGCTGACTGGACCCACCCATGCATAAATTCATGCACCAGGCCCCTCTAATCCTCATACATAATTATTGATTTATATATATATATTGAGTAGCCAGATTATTATGTATTCAGAGATCATAATAATCTGGCCACTTAGTGTGTGTGTGTGTGTGTGTGTGTGTGTGTGTGTGTGTGTGTGTGTATGAGGCCTGGAGCATGAATTCGTGCATGGGTGGGGTCTGGCCAGCCTGGCTAGGGGGAGGGGACATGGTGGTTGGCCAGCCTGCCTATTGGTTGAAATCCTGGTAGAGGGAACAATTTGCATATTAGCCTTTTATTATATAGGATATACACTGAGTGGCCAGATTATTATGCATTCAGTTATCATAATAATTTGGCCACTCAGTGTATATCTTTATTGATTTCAGAGAGGAAGGGAGAAGAGAGAGAGATAGGATAATCAATGATGAGAAAGAGTCATTGATCCGCTGCCTCTCACCTGACCCACATTGGGGATTGAGCCTGCAACCCAGGCATGTATCCTGACCGGGAATGGAACAGTGACCTCCTGTTTCATAGGTCAACATCCAACCACTGAGCCATGCTAGCTGGGCTCTCATCCCTTTTTGATGACTGCCTTGATCCAGTTCCCACTTAAGACAAGTCTAGTGTGAGTGTCCCTGACACAACATACACTCACATGCACACAAACACATGTAACATTGGGGGAGGGGCAAAGACAGGGG
>JAAGEH010002528.1:45603593-45764305 GCA_011751065.1 Lasiurus cinereus | reverse complement strand
ATATATATATCAATAATTTATCCAATTTAAGAATTTTAAAATATCAATTTTTAGGCTTCTATGAATTAGTATTTCATATGAAATCTTATGAAACATGGGAATAATTCTAATTTCTAATAATCCTAAGAGAAATTAGCTTTAAGGCAATTCCCAAGTTAATATAACTTTAAAGAGAAAAGAACCTATCATTTTATGCTTGGTTTGACCATAGTTATTGAACATGCCATTACATTATATAGAGATTCTCTTTAATCGTTCTTTAGGTCATGTAATGGGCCTGGGGTCAGTAGCTTTATGAATGCTGCAATATGGTCTGTTTGAAGATTCTGGTCCTTAATAACATTCAAGGAAACTAACCACACCCTAAGTACTGCACAATGACCAACTTCATTATCACTTTCACAGCCACTACCTTCATGGTTAGTATTGACAATAATTAAATAGCAATCATATTTTTAGTGAAAAATATAAACAAGTAGTTTTTTAATATTTCAACATATTAGTTATATTAAACCATGGTTTTATTTCCTCATAGGAAGGGTTAGCTAAATTGAGTTATATAATCATTTTATATGTTCCGTAAATTTCATTTGCCTATTAGCATTGGCTATAGCTATAGCCAGCAAATAGGTGACCTGAGATTAGTACAGAAATTATTAGATGCTACTGGCATCTCCTGTATATCATGTTAATAGTAAAGTAATCATCACCAATGGGCATGGGCAATAGAGTAGTGAAGATCAGGGAGGGTGGGTAGAGGCTGGGAGTAGAGGGCTAAAAGGGGGATGGGAAGTGGGAAATATCTGTAGTACTATCAACAATAACAAAAATACTTAAAAAGAAAAAATAGTAACCATCACCAAATTAATATAATGCTTCCTATGTGTTCCCTGTTCTAATCTGTTTGTATATGTTAATTTAGTTCATCCATGAAGTAGGTAGTAACTTTTACTATAGATAAGAAGGGGCACAAAGAGTTAATCAGATTATACAAGGTAAATGTGAAATATATATATATATATATATATATATATATATATATATATATATATAAATGGAGCTACAAAGTGAAAAAACAAAAAGCAAAAAACGAACAACAACCAAAAAAAACGTCAGAGCATCCATCCCAGAAGAACTGTCTTCTACACATTTCTCCTAAGAAAATTAGTCTTTGGACTGGCCTAAAACAACATTGTATATAAAAGCTAACAGTAAAATAGACACAACTATAGGACTAAAAATTGAAGATTTTATTTAATACTAGAGGCCCAGTGCAAGAAATTCATGCATGCACCTCAGCCTAGCCTGCACCCTCTCCAATCCAGGACCCTTTGGGGGGTGTCTGATTGCCAGTTTGGCCCAATCCCAGGGACCAGGCCTAAACCGGTAGTCAGACATATCTCTCACAATCCTGGATTGCTGGCTCCTAATTGCTCACCTGCCTGCCTGCCTGCCCTGAATGACCCTAAACTGCTCCCCCTCCCAGCCTGGTCACTCCTAACTGCTCCCCGCTGCCAGCCAGGTTGCCTCCAACTTTCGCCTCCCTGCAGGCCTGGTCTCTCCTAACTGCCCCCCCCCCGAAGCCTACCTGGTCAACCCTTACTAACCCCTCTGCCAACCTACTCACTCCCAACTGCCCCCTGCCCCACTGACCTAGTTGCTCCTCGCTGCCCCCTCTCCCCCCGCCAGTCCGGTCACCCCATGCAGCCTGCTTGTTCATTTATTTGGTCATCCTTCACTAACCCCCCTGCTGGCCTAGTCACCCCATGAGTTCTGCTTGTTCAGTTGTTTGGTTGTCCCTCACTAACCTCCCTGCCGATCTGGTCATGGGCAGCCATCTCGTGAGGGTGTGAGGATCAATTTTCATATTACCTCTTTATTATATAGGATGAGCATCACTTATGTTAGCTTATTTACTCCTATAGAAATTTCTCATATCTCAAATTGTATTCTTTCTAATAAGCTGGCAATAGTAGATAAAGCACTTTCCTGAGTTCTGTAAATTTTTCTAGTGAATTATTAAACCTTGGGAGGGTTCACTGGAATTCTAAAATTCACACTCAAACAGGCAATACATGTGGGTAAACCTGGGTACCCCATTTATGACTAATGTCTGAGGTGAAGGAAATATGTGGTACCTTAAACCTGAGAAGTCTGACTCTAACTCCAGGTAGTATTAGAATTAAATTGAATTGGAGGACACTCATTGTCAGAATAGGTTACTGTTTTAAGGAAAAATTCATCAATTACAAAAATATTTAATATATTTTATATCTTATAATGAGATGAACATCAAGGAATATCTTATGCCCTGGCTGATTGCTCAGTGGTTAGATTGTTGTCCCTTGCACAAAAAGGTCAAGGGTTGATTTCCAATCTAGAGCTTATATTCAAGTAATAGTTCAATCCCTGATTGGAGTGAGTATAGGAGGCAATTGATTGATGTTTCTCACTCACATTCTTGCTCTCTCTCTCCCTCCATCTCCTTTCCTCTCTCTAGAATCAATAAACAAAACATGTCCTCAGGTGATGATTTTTAAGAAAGGAATATCTTATAAGGAAGCATCAACATCCAATTCCCAAAGGAAAAAATAAACTCTGTAGACAGTTAATGAATTAGATGTTAATACTACTCTATATATCCAATAGGACTATAACCAAAATATATTTAAATATATAATGGAAGTACTAACTGCCCCCTCTACCAGCCAGGTCACCCCCAACTGTCTTTGGATTTCTTCTGGTATATCACTGAGATAACTTTTTAATTGATTTTTTATTGAGGAAAATATAGATTCACATGCAGTTGTAGGAAATAGTACAGAAAGATCCTGTGTTCACTTTTTCCAGTTTTTCCCAATAGTAACATTGTATACAACTATAGTATAAGATCACAATCAGAATATTAATATGGATACAACCCACCAATATTATTCAGTTTTTCCTGTTTACTTATGTTCATTTGTGTGTGTATTTAGTTCTATACAATTTTATCACATATGTAGGTTCCTGTATGCTCCATCTAGTCAAGGCACTGAATAGTTCCTATTGCTCCTTTGAAATTTATGTGTTTGTTTATTTTTAAAATAAAAATTTAGAGAGAGAAGAAAGGAGAGAGGGGAGGGGGGGACAGAGAGAGAGAGAGAGAGAGAGAGAGAGAGAATTTGTTGTTCCAACCAATTTATGCATTTATTGGTTGATTCTTGTATGTGGCCTGACCAAGATCAAACCCACAATTTCAGTTGTATCAGAACGATTCTCTAGCCAACTGAACTATCTGATTAGGGTTCTTGTTGCCCTTTTATATACATACCCATCTCATTTTCAACCCCATCCCTTCCCTACACCTTGTCCCTAACATCCATTAATCTATCCTCCATTTCTAAAATGTTGTCATTTCAAAAATGCTCTATAAATGGAATAAAAGTAGTACTATTTTGTTGTTATTGTTACAGGTAGTGTTCTGTATGTGTCAATTAGATTCTAGTGATTTAAGTATGTTGTTCAGATTTTTTTTAATGCTAGCTGATTTTTTGTCTAATATTTCTGTTGATAAGAGGGTGGTGTTAAAGTCACCCACTATTATTGTAAATTTGTCTATTTCTACTTTATATTATTGTTTTCTTGAATTTTAAAACTTCATTTTTTGTTGTGTACATTTAGGATCATTTTTATATTCCTGATAAATTTATTTTTTTGCAATACTCTCTGCCTCTAGTAATTATCTTGGCTCAGATGTCTACTTTATCAGATAGTAACATAATTACTCCTGCTTCTCATTTAAATTATTGTTTTCATATAGTATATCTCTCCACATAGTTTACTTTCAATCTACCTATGTCACTGAATTTGAAGTGAGTTTCTTATATGAAACATAGTTTTGTTATTTTTTTTATCTACTCTACCAATTTGTCTTTTGATTGGTATATTTTTATTGGTATCACTGATATAAATATTATTGTTACTTTAGAACTAAAGTCTGCTATTTTGTTTTTCTATCTGTTTATTCCCTTAAAATTCATCCTTTTGTTTCTCTTTCATTGCCTCACACATTACTTGAACATTTTTTGGATTCTATCTTGACTTATTTATAACATTTTTTAATGTATCTCTGTATAGTTTTTGTAGTGATGCTCTGAGTTTTACAGTATACATATGTGACTACTAGTATCAACAATTTACCACTTCTCGTTAAGTCAGGATACAACACTGCTATTTAAGTCCTTTAATATTCCTCACTTTTAAATATCATTATCTTGTGTTATAGATGATATTATAATTTTGTTACAATCATCAAAATATGATTTATTTTTTTTTAAATATATTTTATTGATTTTTACAGAGAGGAAGGGAGAGGGATAGAAAGTCAGAAACATCGATGAGAGAGACATCAATCAGCCGCCTCCTGCACGCCCGGCACTGGAGATGTGCCCGCAAGCAAGGTACATGCCCCCGACTGGAATTGAACCTGGGACCTTTCAGTCCGCAGGCCGATGCTCTATCCACTGAGCCAAACCGGCCTCAGCACAATATGATTTATTAAACTCATGAGGGAGAGAATAGTACATGATAGGTACCCATATTTCTGATCTTTCCATTGTTTCTTCTTGACTCCTCAGCCTCCACAATTTTTCTTTTATTATTTACTTTTTGGATAGTCTCTAGATCTCCTCTAATTTTCATATTCTATGAATTCAAAACACTCCACAGAAGCAGTAAAATAGATATTTAAAGACATTTGAGAGAGAAGACAGGTGACGATCCAGAGCTGGGGTCCTGCCAGGAAATACCACACTAGGAAGATAGAGGGAAGTGTGTATCTATGGAGGGAGAATAATAAAGCAAAATTAGTAACCTCGACAATTACATCTTGAACAATACTAAATTGAAAGAAATATACCACTTAAGTGAACCATCCTCAAAGGCCTTTGATTCAAACAATGTAGGGCACCTAGAGTGTGCCAAGATCTGTGCTAAGGGATGGAATGTCGACATGACTATCAAACTTCTGTGTCCTGATTTATGACTGGCTTACACAGGAGTACCTAGAAGCAGAGCGTGCCACAAGAAGGCCAGTGCTTGTGAACTGTTGAGAGAATGCTCAAAGGAGAAAAGCAGTGAGGGGACCAAAATAGGTTAGAGGGTGAAGCCAGGGGAAGATGTGGGCTCAGATACACTCTCCTGTAGTCTGATCCTCAGGGAGACTTCTGGGAGCTCTGCAATATGAATGACATGACAGAGTGCTCCCACCTTGAGGCAAAGGATGGACTGTTTGTATCTCTGTAATAGTACAATTCTCTGAAGAAGGCTTATTGTGGCCATGAGCAGCCGGTACTCACAGCAACTAGGAGATGGGTGAACTGGCTAGTAAAAGACATCTGGGTGGGAACCAACAGTGTCTACGATAGCTCTCTGGGAAAGAAAGTAAATGATAATCAAATTATAGTGTAAATTGGTATCGTAGTTGAAACAGGTACAAAAAAAATGTATAAGAACAAAGAGGAGAAAAGAATAAATTCTGACTGAGGAAGCTGAAGAAGGCTTTCCACATAACTTGTGAGACCCAGTAGAAAATGAAATGTGAGCACCTTGTTCAACATTATTAATAACCAAGCACAGGGCCTCTCTAAATGTGAGGCTCCACAAGTGCAAAAGCTGCTCACCCATGAAGCTGGCTATGATGGTGAGGAATCTGAACAATAGGGAACCAACAGGACTCGAAGGAGATGAGTTATGAGCTCTAATCTGTACTTTTAACAGTAATTTCTGGAAGCAGACAGGAAGAGAGTCAGTTTTGTGATAAATCCATGATGTTTTCTAGTCAATTTAGTTGTCTCATCATTTATCTTAATGAAGCAAAATGTTTAATTTTCAACATGTCAGGTTATCTGTTGCTGATTAATTAATATAACATTTGTAATAGTCAATTCTATATGGGGAAATAATAATTATATGTCCCTAATGGATAATGTTCTAATGCATAATATTCTTCAAATTATTTATCACCTGACAAATCCTGTTGCTACTTACTATTTTTCAGAAATAGGCAATTAAAAGCACACAAATAGGCAATTAAAAGAGTTTCAATATTCACACTCAGAAGTCAAGATGGAAGAGTTGGCATTGAAAAACTACCATGAGAGAATATAACCATTTATGTTTTACTATAAACTACATTCAGCTTTCATTTCATTTTAATGAAGCCTTCTTCATATAAAAGCAAATACATCTTAAAGCATTGTTTACTCTGTATGCAGTGTACTATTGTCTCTGAATACATTTAATTCCACCTTCTCTACTCAAGCTTGTTCTAGAATCCTTTCACATAAATTCAAGATTTAACAATTAATTTTAGCATGTTATAAGCTAATAAAATATAGTGCCATATTGTTAATTTTATAAGGTGTTTAAAACTTAAATTAGATATTTTATATATTTAGAGTATGTGGGAAAGTATGTTTAATATTTAATTTCCATCAGTCATACTTAGGCATCTATGCCAAACACTATATCATGTGATTTAAAAATCTTCTTCCCTCGCCTTAGCTGGTTTGACTTTATGGATAGAGCATCACTCTGCAGAGTGAAGGGTACCAGGTTCAATTCTGATCAAGAGCACATGCCTAGGTTGTGAACTTGATTCCCTGTAGGGGGCATGCATGAGGCAGCTGATCAATTATTCTCATCACTGATGTTTCTCTCTCTCTCTCTCTCTATCTATCTCTCTCTATCTCTCTCTATCACTCTCTTTATCTCTATCTCTCCCTCCTCTCTCCCACTAAAAAAAACCTTCTTTCCTCATTCCCCTCATTAGTCACCAAGATCATCCTGGAGACATCTGGGGTCATGAAATTATCTTCAGTATTTATATCCAAGAAAGGCTAAATTTCTAGAGCTGATCTCTATATACCTCTGTTGGAAAGTTATCACTTGCTTTGTTCTGGTGTCTGGAGATTTATTCCAGAATAAACCCAAAAACAAGGAGGGGAAGAGGCAATTCTACCATGAATTTGGGAATCTCTCAACATTGACCTGGAAACCTGAAAATCACTGAGTGTGGCCTTTATCAGCTTATTCTTAGGTACAACAGATGGGAACTTATATACTCATGGTGCTTTTGTATATATGATAGAGATGTGGGGATTCTCCTCTTGTACAGATCTCAAATGTCCTCAAAGTCAGACTAATCTCAATTTTAGAGTCCCTGTAGAAATTATCTTTGTCCATTAGGGCCATGCTTTGAAAGGAATATAACTAAGTAAGCAATTGTTAGCTATCATCATGTGATTGTGGTTATCTATTGACTAGAGGCCTGATGCATGAAATTCATGCAAGAGGCTCGGCCCTCACAGCACTGGCTTTGTCTAGAAGGATGCCCCGAAGGTCATTCGGCTGTTCAGTCTAATTAGGATATTACACTTTTATCATTATAGATGTTAGTTTAAATGTTCAATATGTTTGAAAAAAATAAATGTGTGAAGCAGGTAAGAAGCTCCATCCAAAATTTCAGTGGTAGCCTGGGGCGGGGGGGAAGAGGGGGGAGACAGGAGTGGAAACTTAATTTTTCTATAACAATTTAATTTCTAAACTCATTCCAACTCCAGCTGATTTTGCTCAGGACTGAGTCTAGGTTCTAAGGGCCTTACCTAGTGTTAAAACACAGGGTTGGGGTTGTTCCTGGGAATCATCTGTCCATGCTCATACCCTCTGAATCTTATCTCATCTGTGGAAGTTAATCTACAGAAGTTACAAACTCTGTCAAACCTAATTCTCATTCATAAGTTCCTATCAGCAACTCTCTCTGCCATTCTCATAACCCCTTTGGTGCCTGAGGATTTTTAGTCACTGCAGAGTATGATGATCTATGGAAAAGTTATGGTTCTGCCACAGGACAGTCTGCTTAGAGGTGATACATATCCATTTCGCCTGGTGTGGCTCAGTGGAAACAGTGTCAGCCTGTGGGCCAAATGATCCTGGGTTCAATTCCAGACAAGGGCACATACCTTGGTTGCAGGCTCCTCCCCAGCCCTGGCCTTGGTCAGGGCTCAAGCAGGAGGCAACCAATCAATCTGTTTCTCTCCCATTGATGTTTCTCTCTGTCTTTCCCTCTCTCTTCTACTCTTCCTAAAAATCAATGGAAAAATATCCTCGAGTAAGGATTAACAATATGTATTATTCTGTATTGTTAACTAGAATAAAAGTGTGAAATGATACTTTTTATATGCAACATTATCAAGAAATAACATTATTTATACACATTTTTCAGATAGCCAAAGTGACTCTAAACATTTACAAATCAAGTTTTTAACAATTTTATAAAGGCCTTCTAACATACATTATATATTTTACTCCTTTTTAAATAAAGAAATTAGTATGTATGAAGATGTCTTCTATAAATGTTTTCAAAATATCCATGATGCTTAAAAAATGTTTAGATCTTGATAATTTATTATAAAGTTTAATTTGTGAACAATAAATATGATACGGACTACAGAACAGACATTCTTATTCCAGACCAGCAAAATTCCAATAAATCTTTGCAATGTATGGTGGTCTGTTTGGAGACATTATGAGACTTTTAAAATATCCAAAAAAATGTTAAGCAACTGGACTATGTTAAAATGATATTATGTTGCATATGGTTTCAGGAATGAAATTAAAATTAATTTTTACTTTGTTTTAACCTTTACCATAAGGCAGTCAGTATTTGGTTTTCATCTTTATAACAAAGTTATATGAAGCCAGTTGGTACCTAAGGATGTGTTATAAGAAGTTAGGATCATCTAAGGTAACTTACTTGAATTTCTTCCTCCAAAGAGAAATAATATATCAAAATACAGATCATAACACTAATAGAGATTATGGAAAGCATTGAACTTGTATTTCACCTAGAACTTCAACCTGACAACGGGCAATCAATGAATACTTAATTCCCTGAGATATAGAAAATATAGTTCTTTTAATTATTAAAAACATTTACTAATTACTTTATAATAATCAAGTTGTCAAGATTGACAACAGAGGAGGAATCCAAGATGGCAGCATAGGTAAACACCTACACTGCTGCCTCACACAACAATTTCAAAACTACAACTAAAAGACAGAACGGACATCATCCAGAACCACAGGAAAGCTGGCTGAGTGGAAGTTCTACAACTAAAGGGAAAGAGAGGGGCTCACAGAGACCCAGAGGAGCTACAAAAAGCTGAGGTACGGAGACGCGCACGGAGAGAGCGGGTGCCCGAGTGCCTGGCTGGCTTTCTCTGGCGGGAGGGAAACGGAGACTCCCAAAGGCATTGAACCCCTTATCCTACGACACTAAACCCCAGATCCAGCCGAAACTCATACGGGGGGAGTTTGGACTGTGAAAAGGGAGAAGTGCACGGAAATTTAGGGGAGTCGCAAAAGATCAAAGGCCTGGTGGCGCGCATGGCACTGTGTGCAGGACAGATTGCTGATTGTGCCGCTGGCTTTCGAGAGTGGGCGGGAGACAGACCCTCCCAACTGTGCCACTTCTGACTCCACTAAGCCCCTATTTCAGGCAAAACCCTGGAGACCTAGACTAGTGTGGTCCTGGTGCGCAGGGGAGCTGGAAAGGCAGCGGTTAGAGGCACTGCGGGCGCGCACACAAGGACCGCTCTAGCGATTACCCAGTCACGTGAGACTCAGGGGCCGTGGAGGGCGGGGCCGACTGGAAGGCAAGGCGGTCCCTTAAGCCCTGAGACTCTACCCATCCCAAACTCAACAGAGGCTTCTTCGGTTTTGCAAGTCTGGTATCATAAGGCTGAATTCAACACAGAAGTTTTCCCGGCATAGTGAAAATGCTGAGACAAAGGAAGGGATCACAAACAAAAGAAATGGAGAAAAAAAAAAACTACTGGATATAGAGTTCAAAACCACACTTATAAGGTTTTTTAAGAATATACTAGAAAAGTTGGATAAACATAGCGAGAGCCAAGAGGAGATGAAAAAGGACCAACTAGAGATGCAAAAGAGTCAACTAGAGATGGAAAAGGTCCAACTAAAGATGAAAAAGGACCAACTAGAAATTAAACATACACTGACTGAAATAAAAAATATTATATAGAGTCCTAACAGCAGACTAGAGAAAGGCAAGAATCAAGTCAAAAATTTGAAATATAAAGAAGCAGAAAACACTCAACTGGAAAGGCAAGAAGAGAAAAGAATCCAAAAATGTGAAGATAATATAAGGAGACTCTGGGACAGCTTCAAGCATACCAACATCAGAATTGTGGGAGTGCCAGAAGAGAGTGAGCAAGATACTGAAAACCTATTTAAAGAAATAATGACTGAAAACTTCCCATATCTGGTGAAAGAAATAGACTTACAAGTCCAGGAAGCACACAGAACCACCATATAAAAGGAATCCAAAGAGGACCACACCAAGACACATCATAATTAAAATACCAAGAGTAAAAGACAAAGAGAGAATATTAAAAGCAGCAAGAGAAAAACAGTTCATTACCTACAAGGGAGAACCCATACGACTGTCAGCTGATTTCTCAAAAGAAACGATGCAGGCCTGACGGGAATGGCAAGAAATATTCAACGTGATGAATAGCAAGAACCCACAACCAAGAATAATCTATCCAGCAAAGCTATCATTCAGAATTGAAGGGCAGATAAAGACCTTCACAGAGAAGAAAAAGCTAAAGGAGTTCATCAACTCCAAACCAGTATTACATGAAATGCTGAAAGGTACTCTTTTAGAAGAGGAAGAAGAAAAAGGTAAAAGCCAAAAAATTATGAACAACAAATACATATCTATCAACAAGTGAATCTAAAAATTAAGTGAATTAAAAATTTGATCAACAGAATAAACTGGTGAATATAATAGAATCAGGAGCACAGAAAGGGAGCGGAGTGATAATTCTCAGGGGGAAAGGGGTGAGGAGTGTACAAGGAGAGACTGGACAAAAATCATGAACCTATGGATGAGATCAATGGGAAGAAGGGAAGGGTGGGAGCTGGGTTGAGGGGTGCTATGGAGGGGAAAAAAGAGAAACAAATGTAATAATCTGAATAATAAAGATTTAATTAAAAAAAAAAGATTGACAATAATTTTTTTAAATTTAATTCAAAGGGAACTGGCATACTGTTTTGTGGTTCACATTTAAGAAGAGCTTTGAAAGCATCTTAGTTTACAATGAAGGTAATCCTCAAGAAAATATTAAATAAATGACAAATATAATTAATTTATTCAGCAAATACATAGTGGCCTAAAAGAGCAAATTCAGTGGAGAAGTGGAGATGAAAGGAAGCCTGATTAGAGTGGATTCAAGAAGGCATTGCAGCTTTATGATAGGAAAAGCAATGGCATGTTTTTCTAGTCATAGCATCCTGCATTACATGCCGGAGAGCACTGCTAATGACCTACTTTTCTTTCTTTCTTTTTTTTTTAAATATATTTTATTGATTTTTTACAGAGAGGAAGAGAGAGAGATAGAAAGTCAGAAACATCAATGAGAGACATCGATCAGCCGCTTCCTGAACACCCCACAGGAGATGTGCCCGCAAGCAAGGTACATGCCCCCAACTGGAATCGAACCTGGGACCTTTCAGTCCGCAGGCCGCACTCTATCCACTGAGCCAAACCAGTCTCGGTGACCTACTTTTCTTGCTAGTGAATTATAGTCAACTCCAAGATAAAGTGCAAATTCTCATTGTAAAAGTAGCTACAAAATGTCTCATGGATTTTTTAGAGTGAAATGTCTCATTTAAGTATCTTTCATTGAGAATTTAGTAAAGGGAGACTTTATTAAATCACAGAAAGCAAAAAAAAAAGTTTTTAATACGTTAAATGGAAAAATTAGATGAAATTCATTAGTTCAGAAACCATGAAAAAAATAAAACATATTCTTGTATACTACATGGTGCTGATCAATACATTTGAATAGAATTTTCCCTAAAGTGAAAAAATAAAATAAGAGGAAAGAACTTAGGTTCAAAAAGTTTAACTATCTCAAGTAGTTCTACTGTAAAGGGGGGAGAAAGAAATGCGATAATACCTCTAGTTGGATATGGACTCAAGATAGGGATTTATGAAATGAGAAAAATTATAGCATATTTTTACACCAATGTGAACAATCTAATAGTGAGTAAAAAAGATTATGTTGAAAGTAGAGAGAGTGGCTGAAGCATATCCTTCAGTTGACAAAAGGGGATGGGATTTAGTCTATCAGTGGAATGATTAGCTTTTAATTGAAGTACAGTCAGTTCATTGATAAAAACAGGAGGCAAGTCAAAATATACGGATACAGAATCAGTGGATGAGTTGCTGCAGTGCTAGTAGCTTTTATAATTTGCTTTGAATATTTCTATTTTCTCCTTAGAGTGAGGACAATGTGGGGTGGGATGGAAGGTATGAACAGATGGAAAGTATGAAAAAGTCATCTAGGAGAGGGGAAGAGCAAATGGATTAGGTAAATGTAATAGGATTGCCTGGAAGCACTAACAAGACACCTGGTTTAGTGATCATGAATTTAGAGTGAATTTCAACATAGCATGCATTGTTTTCCAGACATGTTCAGCTCCACAGGTAAAACACATATTAAGCAGAAGATTGCACTTTACCAAGTCTGGATGAATATGAGAGTGAGAAAGGGGTAAGGAAATAAACAGTTGAATCTGCCAATGAGTGGTTACAGTGATGGACCATGGAATTTAAGTGGATTACTGGCAATTGAGAACATGAGTTAAAATGTGAGAAAATGAGTAGAAAGTGACAAGGCAAAAATGAGAAAATTTGAGTTCCTGGTGAGTTTGAGGAATCTTTGGAATTGGTGTCCTTGTAGAAGTGAAATGAAGAAATACATGGTAGTTGAAGAGTGGTCACCTTAAAAGTAAGATTAAAGATAGGTTGAAGTCACCAATAATGATAAGGTCTAGATTGTGACGTTCAGATTGAGAGACAGTGGTAGACTGGAAGATGACATAATTTGAAGAGAAAAGGTCAACTAAAGAAAAATACCAAAATCACCTAGAAATGTTCTATAGAAATTCATATAAACCACAATTTTCTGACTAGAACCCCTGACTATCAAAGTATAAATGATGCCCAGCTGCAATCTGCTGAATTAATATGTAAAATGATATTTTATTATAGAAAAAAGCTTGAAATTTAATGATAATTCACATCACTCTGAGTCCCACTCCCTAGTTGTAGTTTCTTGGTCCCTTTCATCTTTGTGACAGAGTGATGGTTAATTTGCATATTACCCTTTTATTAGATAGGTTGAATGGGATTCAATCAAATTCATAATAACTGTTCCTTTCTCAGTACAATCTAAATATAGGTGGGGTTATTTTTTTATGTTGTTTCATAGGATGCTGCAGACGTGGTATAGTTTTTAAGGTCTCAATTATGTATTATTCTTGTACACCAGCTGAGACCAATTTAAAAAATGTATCTAGCTAGTATAATTAAAGTTATTTTGGTCTAATTATAGTGTATGTTATGAAGACAAAAACTGTTATTTTTAAAGTATCATCTGTCTTTCCATAGAATTCAGTTGTATCTGATTGCTTTTAAATCAAGGAAATACAACATAAATCCTTAACAAGTGGAGCTTCTGGAACCTAAGAGTTCATCTCTTAAGGAACCAAGGTGCTAAGGTTTGAAGTTTGGTATTCACAGTATATGTGACTTGTTGTGGAAACACAAAGGTGGCTTTTGGAGAAAAAGTGCAGACGTGTGAGCACCCAGACAGGTAGGAGGCCAACAGGAGGGTTATCTATAGAGGAAATGGTGTGATGTGACCAGAGTTATGGCCCTGAAAATGGGCAGGTGTCAATGGTTGAAGATCTTGGTTTAAAGTGGAATCAACATGATTTGATACCAGATGAGATTTCAATGAAATTTGAATCTTCCAAAAGATGATTTGTAAAAGATCTAAGAAAGTGATGCTGCTAAATCTAGTATTATAAAAGTTAATGCAACACTCTGAAAGCACTACTTGAAAAAAAATCTCAATTCTTTTTATAGGATACAGTTCCTAAAGGCTCTCACATTTACTAATACTATTTTCAAATAAGTATCATCAGGATCACCTTAGTAGCAGTTGGAATAGGAAGACCATGTGATAGGATGTCCCTCCTATCACACTGCCCAAGGGTTGTTTTCTGAATTTTGCTATTAGCATTGCCTTCTGCATCTGTAGCAGCATGATGACCTGAGCCAATATGAACAGCTCCTTCCCAAATTACCCACAACAAATACATCCTAGTATATGCTTACCATAAACATGCAAAAACAAACCTCCATGAAAGTATGTAAACATATATAAGGTACTGAAGAATCAAAATATCTACAGCAGGAAATAACAGAACCACATGAAATTGGGCTTAAAATGGTTTAAGAAATAGCACTGGCTGCTGCGGCTAAGTTGGTTAGAGCATCATCCCATGCACTGGAAGGTCACCTACAGATTTTGTGCTAATTCCCAGTCAGGGCACATGCCTAGGTTGTGGGTTTGATCCCTGATTGGGGTGTGTGCAAGAAGCAACCAATTGGGGTCTCTCTCACATTGATGTTTCTCTCCTCCTCTTCCTCCTTCTCCTTCCCTCCCTCCCACCCTCCCTATTTCCCTTCCATTATCTTTCAAAATCAATGGGCAAAATATCCTCAAGTGAGGATTAACAAACAAACAAACAAAAAGAAGAAGAAACTATTTTCAGTTCAAATATTTATATACATGCATTACATATATATATATATATATATATATATATATATATATTCATTGCCTTTATATACATTTGTCTATCTATACATGCTTATACTTTTTTTAGGCACCCTTTTTGTATTGCTTAGTATCCAAGTGTCTTGGCTGGGAAAAGGAGAGGATGGTTGAGGTTTTTTTTGTTGTCCTTCATAATAGTGTTCATATTTTATAAAATGGCTTTCACTTTTAATTTTTTTTACAGTAACAGTTATTTTTGCATTGCTACTTTTAACAGCTTTATTGTTTCATTCCTAGCCTTGGTCAAAACAAATACAAGTGCACATGACAGAAGGTGATGAAAGCTTATGTCACTCCCCTTAAAGAATAGGATACATTTCATAAATCCATTAGCACCTACACATGTAAATTAATAGAGGAAAAACATTTAAAATGTACCAAGTCTGTTCCTTCCTTCAGGAAAGAGCCGGATTAAATTGTGGTCTCTACACATATATCTTTTTCTTTCTTTCTTTTTTTTTAATATATTTTATTGAGTTTTTACAGAGAGAAAGGGATAGAAAGTTAGAAACATCGATGAGAGAGAGACATCAATCAGCTGCCTCCTGCACGCCCCCTACTGGAAATGTGCCCACAACCAAGGTACATGCCCTTGACCGGAATCGAACCTGGGACCTTTCAGTCCGCAGGCCGACACTCTATCCACTGAGCCAAACCGGTTTTGGCTACACATATATCTTAATAGTACATTTCAACATTTCTCATGAAGTATAAAAGAAATAAAAGTTGTGAGTTCTAAGATCTTAATAAGTTAATTTTCTAGAAAATATTGTGTAAAAGTTAAGATATACCTCCCTTTCCTTTATATACATATGCACACACATATATAGATATATATCCCTTCTATATCAGATATATACCCTATATATGTACATATCATTATATATATCTCCCTTCATCATATATATCAAGCATGTCAAACTCAAAGGCTAACATGGGCCAAATAAACAAGGTTTAAGTTTATGTGGGCCACACAAAAAACAAAACTTCAATTTTCATAGAAACATAGGTTTTTTCAATAGAGACATGCTGAATAGAAAGGACTGAAATAAATGAATAATTGTTAACATAAATTAATAGAACATTTTAATAAAAATTAATATTTTTAACATTAACTTGCCAGACACTGAATAGCTGCACAAATTAATAAGAATAATGCAATAAACCTATTTTTCTTGTTCTCCAAAAGTGAAATATTTCTTGTTGCACACACCAAACAAGTCAGTCCAAGACTAATGATGTGCAATCGGTTGCTAAAATATTTGCTCTAATATTAGTGGAGAGAAATGGTGCGCCTGCACATAGGGGCATAAGGGAAATGAATGCAACATGATTACAGTAATCAGTCATTAGTGAATGTTGTACTTTGTTATTAATAATTATGTATAACAGGATATTGTAAAAATTAAGTTATGGAATTTTTATTAAAACGTTTCTTACATACCTTTATGTTGGCTGGGCTACAAAAATATTTGTTGTGGGCCACATGTGGCCTGGGGGCCATGAGTTTCACATGCTTGATATATATCCTTTATATATATTTCATATCCTATATAATAAAAACCTAATATGCAAATTGACTGAACAGAGGATCAACTGGAAGAATCACTGGTCACTATGATGTGCACTGACCACCAGGGGGCAGACACTCAGTGCAGGAGCTGCCTCTGGTGGTCAGTGCACTCCTACAAGGGGAGTGCTGCTCAGCCAGAAGCCAGGCTCAGGGCTGGTGAGCACAGTGGCAGTGGTGGTGGTGGAAGCCTCTCCAACCTCTGTGGCAGCGCTAAGGAGCAGTGAGCCAAGCAGTAAGGAGCAGAGAGCAGGCGGATGGTAGGAGTGAAGGGTCTTGAACTACAAGAGGGATCCTGAAGTATGAGAGGAATCCCGGATCCCTGGGGGATTAGGCCTAAGCTTGTAATCAGATATCTCCTGAGGGGTTCCAGACAGCAAGAGGGAGCAGGCCAGGCTGAGGGCCCCTTCTCCCACCCCCAACCCCCATCCAGTGCATAATTTCATGCACTGGGCCACTAGTGTGTGTGTGTGCATATGTGTGTGTGTGCGTATGTGTGTGTGTGCATATGTGTGTGTGTGTGTGTGTGGGTGGGTGTGTGGGTGTGCATCCTATCTAATAAAAGAGTAATATGCAAATTGACCACACCTCTGCCACACCCACAAGCCATGCCCACCAGCCAATCAGGAGCGAGCATGCAAATTAATCCAACCAAGATGGCTATGGCCACAGAGCAAGCAGGAGGAAGGCTTGAGTTGCCCCCAGCAATGGAGGAAGTCAAGTTTTCTGCACACCCTGGCTGGCCCAGGCCTCCGCTTAAGACTACAAAGTTTCAATTATAGAAGATAAATTCCAACAGAATTATAGAAGATAAATAAGTTCTGCTCACCATGGAGTGAGCAGAAGGCTTGGCTCCATTCCAGACTACAAAGTTTCAAATTATAGAAGATAAATAAATCCCAAATACCAGGGCCTCTGCCTGGGTTGTTGGGAGGTGTGGCCAGCCAGCAAACCACTACAGGCTCCTCGTCCAGGCCACCCCACACACCCAGGGAACCCCCATCCTGATCTGGGACACTCTTCAGGGCAAACCAGCTGGCCCCACCCAAGCACCAGGCCTCTATCTTATCTAATAAAGAATAATATGCAAATTGACCATCACTTCAACACACAAGATGACTTCCCCCATGTGGTCAAAGATCCTGCCCCCATGTGGACATAAGATGGCCACCACAAGATGGTTAGCAGGGAAGGGCAGTTGAGAGGGACAAGGCCTGCCAGGGAGGGCAGTTGTGGGCAATCAGGCCAGCAGGGGAGGGTAGTTGAGAGGGACCAGGCCTGCAAGGGAGGCCAGTTGAGGTTGATCAAGCCTGCAGGGTAGAGCAGTTAGGGGTGACCAGGCCCACAGAGGAGGACAGTTAGGGGCAAACAGGCTGGCAGGGGAGCAGTTAGGCATCAATCAGGCTGGCAGGGGAGTGGTTAGGGGGTGATCAGGCTGGCAGGCAAAAGCGGTTAGGGGCAATCAGGAAGGCAGGCAGGTGAGCAGTTGGGAACCAAAAATCCTGGATTGTGAGAGGGATATCCGACTGCCTGGATTGGGCCTAGACGGCCAGTTGGACATTCCTTAAGAGGTCCCAAATTGGAAAGTGAGCAGGCTGGGCTGAAGAACACCCCTCCCCCACCGACCATGCATGAATTTTGTACACTAGGCCTCTCTCTATATATATGGTATCTAGATAGATGATAGATAGATGATAGATAGATAGATAGATAGATAGATAGATAGATAGATAGATAAAAAGACAGGTAGATAGATCAATGTATCCCTTCTTCATCTTTCTCTTCACTCCTGTCCCTTTTAGGCCTTGGTAACCACATGCTGCACTTTTCTCAGAGCCCACTTACCTTGACCTTGCCAAACAACATGACATAATCTTTCAATTCTACAGTGATGTTTTGTCTCCCATTCTCTACAAACTCCCCAAAATCTAAAAAACTGAGATCTTAGTAAACTAAAACTAAAATAGTTTAATGTTCTTGCCACCTTAGTAGTACATGTTTAAAAAGGAAAGCTTAATTTTATTCTCCCAATGAAATTTTAAGAAGAGATGGTTCATTCCATTCTTCCAAAAGAAAAGAAAATCTATTATAGTGGGATTTTAAGTGTAATTTAAACAAATATTGAAGTGAAAATTAAATGTAAGTTTTAAAAAGTACAACATTTAAGTAATAATGCCAGGCAGCTTGTCTACTGTGTATGTTTTTAAGGCTTTCCCTGGAAGGGAAGCTCTAGGAAGGACCTTTTCATATATCCTATGTGATACTTTCATTGTATTTCAAATCCATCCAATCTTTTCATTTACCCAAATCTTATATAACCATCACCAAACTAATAGAAACAGATCATCAACTTCCTAAGATACTAGTTTATATCCTTTCTAGATCATTCCATCTGTTCTCCACATTGCATGCAGAAAATTTGTTTTTCTCCAAGTGCTGAACTAATAACAACCAGTGCACAAAATGGTTTTCCATTATTCTCACAATACAAAACATCCTTCTACTCTACAAAGACCTACCTCCAGTCCCCGTCTCCCACCATGCCCTCCCTTACCCTCTCTGTCCCAGTCACACTAGCATCTTTCCCTCATGCTTACCAGAGCCTTCCTGACCACCAACTTAATATTTCCTCATCTACTTCATCTCAGAACATCTACCACTTCCTCTGGGAAGCCATTCATTACCTCCCAAACCAAGTCCTCCTCCACATGGTAAGCACAAGAAATGCCACATACCACCCCGCCATAGCACTAGACATAGTATGAAATATACTTCTATTTACCTGATTACTTGATAATATATTTTTAACTGATATTCTGCAAATTCACAAGGGCAAAAAAAAATGTGTTCTTTTGCTCAGCAAGTCATCACTAGTTTCTAGCATTATGCCTGACACCAAATAGGTGCTCCAATAAGTATTTGTTGAATGAATAAATGGTTCAGAAGCATAATTATAAATACCACCACATCAACTAACTAACTAGATTTAATGCTTTGGTATCTCTTTCAACTCATTCTACAAGTTGTTTTTTGTTTTGTTTTGTTTTTTATTTGTTTTGTGTGTGTGTGTGTGTGTGTGTGTGTGTGTGTGTGTGTGTGTGTGTGTGTTTTGGTGTGTGTGTGTGTGTGTGTGTTTGTTTGTTTTTGTGGCCAGTACAAGGGTGAATGAGATGGCTTCTACACCCAAGTAGCTTGGAGCCTGAAAATGCTGAATGATGTATAATAAAAATTGACAACAAAGAATCTGACTGCTTAATACAAAGCAGCTACTGTTCTAAAAAATAAATACATGACCCTTACAACAACCCTATGAGGGAGGCACTATCATTAACTATTACAGGATCACACAGGTAATACATGGAGGCATCTGATCCTGACTCCAGGTGGTCTGTGTCCAGAGCTATTGCCCTTAGTATCAACATAATGCTGCCTCTTGTTAGAATGATATAAGAGCAAAATAAAGTCCTGTAAAAAGTTCTACAAAATCCCATTAGTTAGGAAATTTGCAGAAGAACAATATGTCATTGGGTTCTGAATGAGTAAGATATGATCTCCAAGAGAAAAGAAATATGGAAGAAGGAGGACAATTCAGGCAAAGAGAATACTAAAAAACAAATGACAAAGCCTTAAATGTGCACTTATATTTAGGGACCAACTGAGAGGTGAGAGGGAGTGGTAGAAATCAGATGAAAATCAGCTTGAGGCAAGAATATGAAAGACTGAACGCTAAGCTAAAGGATTTTTAATGCATTTTATAGGTGATAATATAGTAGTGAATTATTTTAATCAGGTATTACTATTATGAGAATGATGTTTGACAAATTTAGTTTTAGAGAGGATGCAAGAATCTTACTTGTTTTTCTGCCTCTTCATTTCCACCATTGCCTTAATATTCCACCTTAACTATCAGTTAGTTCCTCTGGGAAGCCTTCCCTAACCACCATTCTCCAGTGAGGTCACATTCTCCTTTTTATATTATTTACAGTGTATTTATTCTCACAGCTTCTGTGGAGTTTTATCCTAACACTTACTATAGCTTGTACATGTTTCATAGGTAATTCAAGGTCATGAGCTATGTAAGGGTTTATAAACATATAAAACTAGGAGTCCTCAGTGATTAAAGCCATAAAAATAAGTGAGATGAACAAAGAAAGGCCAAATGGGGAACAAAGAAGAGGATATGAAGTATCAGTAGGACACTACCATAGTAACTTAAGCAGAAGTAGTAGAATCAGGAGAAATAGCCCCCAAAAGGATCCATGAGAGGTGCCACATGACAGGCAAGAATCAGATGATATCAATCAAAGAGGTGTTAGTCTTGAGTGACAAATGCTAAGCAAAAATCAGGTAAGGTGAAGATAAAAACAGCAGTGGACTTGGCCTTTTACAGAACTCCAATAAAATGGCACAAGGAAATCAGATAAGTATTTATGGATTGAGAAGGAAAATCACCAAATGCAGAATACATCTTAAAGATAATCTGTGGAAAAGAGCACCATCAGGGTTCCATCTGTGGAGAGTATACTTGCTCAGACACTAAGGGAGAACAAGCTCAGTGCCCTGTTGTGTGATTCCTCTGGTTTTCTGTGATAATTTAGTTTAATATTTCCTACCATGGGTGGAGGGAGGGAATCTTTCAAAATCCTGCAGAAAGATGTCTTTTTCTTTTTCTCTTTCTTTCTTCCTTCCTTCCTTCCTTCCTTCCTTCCTTCCTTCCTTCCTTCCTTCCTTCCTTCCTTTCTTTCTTTCTTTCTTTCTTTCTCTATATTCTCTCTCTCTCTCTCTCTCTCTCTCTCTCTCAAGTATCCCTCCATTGACCACCCCCGCAACTCATGCCTTCACCCCACTGGTGTCTGTGTCCATTGGTTATGCTTATTTGCATGTATACAAGTCCTTTGGTTGATCTCAGAGGAAGAGAGAGGGAGAAAGAGATAGAAACATCAATGACAAGAGAATGATTGGCTGCCTCCTGCATCCCCGTACTGGGGAACAAGCCCACAACCCAAGTATATACCCTGACTGGGAATCGAATCTTGACCTGGTTCATAGTTCAATGCTCAATCATGGAGTCATGCCAGCCAGCCCCTACAGAAAGATCTTTGACCTCACATTTTCTCTCATACATACCCCCTTCAGGAAGTTAACAATACTTATTTATGCGTACCCCCATTGTCCACTTCACTCCCTAAATTCACGATAAAACTAAAGTTTGATCGATTGTGTACCAGATTAAATTCTCAGTATATGAAGACCATTCAGTTAGCATCTCTTATTTGCCTGTTTCTATCTAGTTAAGAGAAGAACCACTTGAATAAAGGAAATTTGCAATTTTTAGCCATCTTATAAGTAGGTATGTGGTGCAAAACTTAAAAGAAAGTATCAGTTTAAAATTCACTTGCCTTTTATAGCATTAATGTAAAGTATTTAATGGACAATGTGGCCCTGCCTACAGCTTTGGTTTTTAATATAAGATAAAAATCATGGTGGTAGGTGATTTCTCTCTTAGATCATCAATCAAAATATGATGCATTACTATTTTATTTTCCCTTATTTTATTTAACAAGTCACTTTTTGAACTGATATTTTCAAAACAAGTTCCAAATGCTGACAAAATTAAATTCTGATTCACAATGAACTAGAATACAATTGTGATCTGCCCACACCAAATTTTATTCATACACCTAAGCATTTAATAATATAATTATATCATAGCCTTTTCTAAAATCAATTATCCTTGAACTAGAATAATTAAAATGTACTACCCACAACATGAGAGTATTTCAAATTATTTACCATGTTGTAAAATATTGGGCAGTTGGGCAGAACTAAACAGAAACACTTACTGAATTATAACCTTAGCAAAATATTCAGAATACTTAAAATTTATCCTGAAAAAAAAACGAAAAACAATATTTTCAAAACTACTACACTTTATATGCTTTGTTTTCTCTGTTATGTTATAAAAAAAATAAAGGTGATAAATATTACATCAAAAACAGTGCCATATTTGGACACTGTAGATATTTTTTTTCTTAATAATGAAGAGACAAGTTCAAACTGTTAAGAAAACTCTTAGAGCTGAAACCGGTTTGCCTCAGTGGCAAGAGCGTGAGCCTGTGGACTGAAGAGTCCCAGGTTTGATTCTGGTCAAGGGCACATACCTTCATTGTGGGCACATCCCCAGTAGGGGGTGTGCAGGAGGCAGCTAATTGATGTTTCTCTCTCATCGATATTTCTAGCTCTCTGTCCCTCTTCCTTCTTCTCTGTGAAAAATCAATAAAATATATTTTAAAAAGAAACAAAAAAAGAAAACTCCTAGAACCCTATTCACTGTTATATGAATATTTTTAAATTGTTAATTAATTTTAATAAATTAGTTGCAATTTTATATATTTATATTTATTTATATTGCATATAAATTGAAATTAATGAATGATGACTGTGTTATTTTAATTATAAAAGTAAGCAACTGCTGAGAAAAATTGAGTTCAATATTAAGCCCAATGCACCAATTCCATTTGTAATGCTTTTGTTCCCATTTAAAATAATTTAAAATCCAATAAGAAATAACATATTTAAAATACAAATGTTCAAGAACAGTGATAAGATAAGCTAGAGTAATGAGGACTCAGGTGATTTTACAAATTGTCATAAAGTTTTACCATTAAAGCACTGATCTGTTTTTGCTGTGATCACATATTTTACAAGCATCAATGGATGTTATTAACCACTGCTCCCCCTCAACCCCTCCCACCCCCTGCTTCACAGAAATCAGGCAAGATTCATTTTATTTGTTTATCCACATGTTATTTAAGTAAATAATATCACCTTCCATTTGGTTATTCCAGTAATTTTGAGTACTTAGAAGATCCAGGAAATCTAAAGTGCCACAATGAGCACGTAGGCGGCCTGGTGGAAGGGGGAAAAAAAGGTTTTAAAAAAAGATCTAAAATCACTTCCTGTGGTTAAAGTTTTAGAACCTAGTCCAGAATAGTCTGTACCAATATTGTGGGTTTGTTGGTATCTTATTTATGAGCATCGGAAACAGACTTGCACGGATGCCATGCTTTGAGTAGGACGCACATGTGGGACAGATGGAACTTGTATTTTTATCAGATGTAATTAAAGGCTTATGAAATATACTGCCAAATACTACAAATATTAAACCATTTTAGAATAAATTTATTTGCTTTGACAACAGTTTCAACAAAATAGCTGGCTATTCCAATAAATGAGAAGATTGAATATACAGAACTACTGAAATTATTGCAATTTAAAATATGATAGTTTGATACAGTTTAATTTTATTAGTATAACCTCCACAAATTTAAATGTAAGGATTTTATTGTAGTAAAATACTTTAGACTGTGTACATGAAAAATTAGGAAACAGCTTTGAAATGAGCTCTCCCAAGGAGAAATTATTAAGTCAGAAGAGAACAGAGTCAATTGAACCCTGAATGAAACTACTTTCCATGCAATGGAAGAAGGCCACCCAAGGGAGACTGCCCTGAGGACACTATTCTCTCATGGTTTCCCACTATATTCTGGGAATCCTTTTTCACTAATGCCAAATGTTTCAAAGAGTTGACTAAATTGATTGGTTAATTAGAAGTCACTGGCGATGCTGCAAGGGCAATTCTAGTTGAGATGGGAGTTCAATCCAGACTGCAATGATCTGAGGATTAGATGGAAGTTCAGATAAGAACTTCTGTCCCAAAGATGAATTTATTACAAAACACATATGTATAAGGCTGTCATTAAAACATATTAATGAAGAAAATAAGTGCTCTAAATTCCTTAAAGCTCACCTATCTATTAGTGATATATTGTCACCATCCCCTAGAATGGAGGTTTTAATCAGAGAAATACTGATTTTGTGCTTATTACTTATCTTAAAAAGGAAGCTATCAAGAGGAGATAGGGAAAACAACCTAAGTGTCCAATGATAGATGCATAAAGGAATTGTGATATATGCACATGCATACAATGGAATATAATGGAATATTATTAAAAGTTATGTTACAGCCAGGCTGGCATGACTAGGTGGTTGAGCACTGACCTATGAACTAGGAGGTCATAGTTCAATTTCTGGTCAGGGCACATGCCCAAGTTGAAGGCTCAGTCCCCAGTGTGGGGAGTATAAGAGGCAGCCAATCAATGATTCTCTCATCATTGATGTTTTGATCTATCTCTCTCTCCCTCTTGTTCCTCTCTGAAATCAATTATATATATATTTTAAATTATGCTATGTAAAGTCACTACCCTAAAGAGTTATCTATACTTCTGTGTTCACTGAAGCGTTACTCACAATAGCCAAAATATGAAAACAACCTTAGTGTCCTTCAATGGACCATTACTCAATCTTTAAAAAAAAATTGCAATCCTGATATTTACAAAAACGTTGATGAACCTGAAGAGCAATATGCTAAAGGAAATAAGTCAAACAGAAAAACAAATACAAATGGGATCACTTATATATGGAATTAAAAAAAAAGAAGTCAAACTCATAGAAACAAAGTAGAATTAGTGATTGCCAATGGCAAAAATAGAGGCTGGTAAAAGGCTAAAACCTTTCTATTATAAGATAAATATATAACATAGAGACTACAGTTGGTAATACTGTACTGAATAATTGAAATTTGCTAAGAGAGCAGAATATTCTCACACAAAAGGTAAATACTGAAGCGATAGATATGTTAGTTAACTCAACAGTGGGGATCCTTTCACAATGCATAGGTGTATCAAATTATCATGTAGTATACCTTAAATATATACAATTTCTTATTAAATATATATTTTATAAATAAACAAGTAACAGAAAAATATTCAATGACTTTGGACATTATATACACTGAGTGGCCAGATTATTACAATTTCTGAATACATAATAATCTGGCCATTCAATGTATGTATGGTGTGTGTGTGTGTGTGTGTGTGTGTGTGTGTGTATGTATATGTGTGTGTGTGTATATATATATTAGAGGCCTGGTACATGAATTCATGCATGGGTGGGGTCTGGCCAACCTGGCTAGGGGGAGGGGACATGAGCGGTTGGCCAGCCTGCCTGCTGGTCAAACTCTGGTCAAGGGGACAATTTGCATATTAGCCTTTTATTCTATAGGATATACACTAAATGGCACTGTGGGCGCCACCATCTTTGAGGGAGGGACAGTGAGTTAGCATATTCCCTCCTTATTGGCTGTGAGCGCCACCATCTTTGCAACAGTGTGAGGGTTGATTAGCATATTCCCTCTTTATTAGGATAATAATCCCCCAGTGCATGGACTTGTGCACATTGAAAGGAAATTAATTAGAAAGTGGCTGGCAGGGTGCGACTGGATAAGATGGTCCAGACATGCCATGAAGCCAACGTCCCATGGTCCCTCCCCAGCAGGCCACACCTGGGGCAGCTCCAGTACTCAAAGAGTATCTGCAGAGTGAGCAGGATACATCCATCAGGTGGGGTTCCTTAGCCTGGCCTGTGGGGATTGAGCCAAAACAAGCTCTCTGACAGGCCCCGATGGGTCCAAGATTGTGAGAGGGAAGTTCTTAGATGACACACCCCAGAATTGGGCTCCCTACTCTCTGATTCAATGGTGCATTACCCGAGAACCACCCCTGCCAAGTCACTGCAGCTTGCCAGCTCCTGTGTTGAGCATCTTCCCCTAGCAGTCAGTGTGCATCATAAATACCAGCCTTTTATATATAGACTAGAGGCCTAGTACATGAAGTTTGTGCATGGATAGGGTCCCTAGATCTGGCCGGCAATCAGGACTGATCTGTGGATGGCTGGTGGTGCAATTGATGGACCCCATTGGCATTCACCTGGGCCACTGCTGCCAGGCAGGGCCTGTGGGATCAGGGCAGCTCCTGCATTGAGCATCTATCTGCCCTTAATGGTCAGTGCACACCATAGCAACCAGTCATTCTACCGGTCATTCTGCCAGTCAGTCGATTTCCATATTAGGCTTTTATTATATAAGATATTAGGTTAAAAAGCAAGTTTCAAATAGAAAGTATGATATAATATAAAATTTAAATAGTATAAATTATAGATTCACACATGAAAACAATGAAGGGAAAGAAGTATATCAAAATACCAAATCTAGTTAGCAGAATCACTTATTTTTTTTTATAGCAAATATATATCACTTTTATAAAAGGTTACCTAATGAATATTGGCATTATCTTATTTGATACTCTATTCCTTAACTTTAAAATAATCACATTTCTACTTTATTTCAAGAATCTCATTTATCAAAGCCAAATAAGGAAATCTACTTCAAAACAAAAGACAAGCCCTATTCCAGATTGGCTTGTGGATAAAGTATTGACCCATGAACTGAAGGGTCCTGTGTTGAATTCTAGTCAAAAACATATACATTGTTGCAGGCTCCTCTGGCCCTGGTTGGGGTGCATGCAACCAATTTATGTGACTTCCTCTCATTGATGTTTCTCTCTGTGTGTCTCTCTGTTTCCCTCCCACTCTCTCCAAAAAAGTCAATGGAAAAATACCCTCAGAAGAAGATTAATTTAAAAAAAAAGACAAAAGCCACTTGTTAATTAACAAAACTGCCTTACTGCTTTGAGAAGTTTTAACAAAAAAAATTGATATGAATTATATAAATTACTTGAGTAGAAATTGAAAATTTTCTTCAAAATGAAGATAAATTAAATATAATTTAGTTCCTTTACTCACATTAAAAATGTCACAATAACCAAGAATTGGTGCAGCATATGTCTCTGTAATATTTCTTTATATAATTTCCTAAAATGTTATTTTAACTATATAGGTAAAATTTGTTCTTGGTGCAGATCCTTTCTGCTAGGAAAGTAAGCCATATAAGTATACATTTCAGGAAGGAAATTAGAGTTTCAGCCAAATTAAATAGTTTTTTCTTCTCCCTCCTCTTGCTACCTTCATGGTAAAACATAAATTAATACTGAATTTTAGCATTGTGGAGGAACACCTAATCCATAAAATCAAGCCTACTTTATATACTTTAACAAAATGAAATAAAATTTAGCATATAAACTATGATCGTTTTCTTAAAACATAATGTGAGAAATTACTAGACTTGGAGTCAGATATACTGGAATTAAGACTTTTCATTGCCATAGATGGTCACTTTAAATTTTCTGCATCTGCCACATACATTAATATATTTATTTATTCCACAAATATTGACAATGTATATATACTAGTCACTCGAATATAGGAGTGAAATTAAAGTAATGAGAAAGAGAGAGACAGGCAAACTAGGTCCCAGCCCTCTTGAGGGATTATCTCAGTGGCATGAAAGACAATAACAAGAACATGGATACCTAAAGATAATTCTAAATGGTGGTTTTAAAAAAAAAACTGACACTTAGTTAAGAATCAGAGGATGACTTAGTGAACTCAAGTGGTCAAGAAAGACTGTTCAACCCAATTGACACTTGAGCTAAACAGGAAGGAGGAGAAAGAGGCACAAATGTAGAACATGTAGCAGAGCAATCCATGCAAATGGAAAAGTAGGTTAGTACAATGGGAACACACTTGGGGTGTGAGACACAGGAAGGAAACTAGGATAGCCAGAGGGTCATGAGCATTAGAGCACAGGTAGAGTGCTATGAGCTACAGCCAAAAAGCTGGGCAACTGTCAGATCATGTAGAGACTGATAAGTCAGGAATTTGGATTTTACATATAGGGATTTTATGTGTAAAGCAGAGGTCTTAAGCAAAGGAAGTCATCTGATCAAAAATAAAATGTGTTGCTGTTTTTTAATTGTATTGTAGGAGAGCAAAAAGTAGGCATAGTTAGGGATTTTGATGATGACTTGGTCTAGGATAGTGGAGCAGGGGATAATGGGAAAGGGGCATATTTGGATGAAAATGGTATCAAGCAAGTTGTTAACTTCAAGAATATAATGCAACCAGGTATGAGATGTAGAAGAGACTGTTAGATATACCAGCCTCAAGCTCATAGAGAAATCAGAGCTGGATTTAAATTAAACAGTCATTAGCATATAATAAGTTTGAAAGCTATGGGAGCATATAATGCTTGCAGTAGAGAAAATAATCCTATAAAATTAAAAGGTAATGTGCAAATTGACCCTCATGCCCTTGCACAAGATGGACACCCCCATGTGGTCAAATATGGCCACCACAAGATGGCCAGCAAGGAAGGGCAGTTGGGGGCAATCGGGCTCGCAAGGGAACAGTTGGGCATTGATCAAGCTGAGAGGGGAGTGGTTAGGGGATGATCAGGCTGCAGGCAGGCCAGAAGTTGGGAACCAGCAGTCCAGGATTGTGAGAAGAATGTCTGACTGCTGGTTTAGGCCCGATCCTAATGGCCTAAACCAGCAGTCGGACATCCCCCAAGGAGTCCTGGATTGAAGAGGGTACAGGTTGGGCTGAGGGACACCCCCCAGTGCACTGCACCAAGCCTCTAGTTAATAAAAGCATAATATGCTAATTAGACCAGACATCCTTCTAGGAGGAAGCCAGGGCTGCAGCCGCAGGATTGAGACAGCCACCATGCCTGCAAGGGAGGGATCCAGACAGCCACAGTAGCTGTGAAGGCCTACACTTGCAAAAATTTCATGCATCAGGCCTCTACTATATACTATATTCACCTAAAGGCTGGGCAAGAAATTGTATTAAGCACAACTTTATTCTGATTTAAGGACTTTGGGGCCTGGCCAAACATGAAGAGGCAGTCCTCTCCTTAACATGCACCTACTTATCCTGTGTAAGTTAATTGATTCAAAAGCCATACTCCCAATCATCTATCTCTTTTCCCATACTCTCACAGAGCTCTGTACTCCAGGCTATTATCTTCCTGTCTTAAACACTACAGCCCAGGTACCAGACTACTAGAGTCAGTCCTGTATTACAGAGCCTAATGAAACCAGCAAGTAGTTTTATACTATACAAAATGATATTTCTCCACTTCCCCCTGCTACTGAGGGGTGATTGGGGCAACAGCCAACACTCACACCCACTGATGGTGCCAGCCCTGCTCTTACCCACTGCTGGCAGCAGAGAGGAGACTGGGGGGCCATAGTGGGAGAGGCCAAAGGATGAACCAAGACCCGCCCCTGTGTCCACTGCAGCCTCACGGCACATAGTTCCTTGGCACAAATTCATGCACTGTACCCCTAAAATACACACACAGAAACACACACACACACACACACACAACACACACACACACACACACACACACACACACACTAGAGGCTTGGTGCACAAAATTTTTGCATGGGCAGGGGGATCCCTCAGCCCTTCTTGCAACCTCTCCAATCCGGGATCCCTTGGGGGATACCTGACTACTGGTTTGGGGTGGTCTAAACTGGCAGTTGACATTCCTCTCGCAACCTGTACCACGGCTCCTAACTGCTTGTCTGACTGCCTAACCATCTCTGCTGCCAGCCTGATCATCCCCTAACTTCCCTTCTCTGCCAGCCTGATCACCCCTTAACTGCTGTGCTGCTGGCCTGATTGTTCCTAACTACTCACTGGGGACTGAGCCCACAACCCATGGGTATGTGTCCTGACCTGAGAATAGAACCATGTCCTCTTAGTTCATAGGTCAATGCTCAATGACTGAGCCATGCTGGCTGGGCTACATATATGTACTTTCAAGTTCCTCCACTTTCTCCTCCATAATAGCTTTATGGACACAGGAAATAATGTGGAGGGGACAGGAGCAAAAAGGAGGATGTCAATGGGGGAAAAGAAGGGGAGAACATTTGTAATACTTTCAATAATAAGGGTAAAATGAAAACACATACACACACACACACACACACACACACACAGCTTCCTGCCTTTGACCCCTACTGGTCACAACTACTTTCCCTGGATCTGCGAAATATCTAGTTTTTTTTTATGAACCACTGTATGTTTATTTACTTTTTCTTGATACTGGACTGTAAAATATATTAGCCTGTAAAATTTGGTGAGAAGGAACAGAAAAGTAGAGGCCTGGTGCATGAAATTCATCCATGGGAGGGAATCCTCTCAGCCCAGCCTGCACCCCCTTGCAATCTGGGACTCCTTGGGAGATATTCGACATCCCTCTTGCAATCCAGGACCACTGGTTCCTAACCACTCACCTGCCTACCTGCCTAATTGGCCCAACCACTTGCCTGCCTGCCTGATCACCCTTAACTACTATGCCTGCCTGCCTGATCACCCCTAATTGCTCACTTGCCTGTCTGATTGCCCCTAACCACCTCTGCTTCAGTCCCTACTGCTGTAACTTCATCCAGAATGACATCCGGAAGGTCTTTTGGCTGTCTAGCTTAATTAGCATATTATTACACTTTTATTATTATAGTTATGGGCTTTAAAATACTCTTTGCCCTAAAGATGACAAAACGGTTCCTCAAATAGAGAAAGGAAATGGTTAGATCACTCTTAT
Source organism: Lasiurus cinereus (assembly GCA_011751065.1). NCBI lineage: Eukaryota > Metazoa > Chordata > Mammalia > Chiroptera > Vespertilionidae > Lasiurus > Lasiurus cinereus. The sequence goes on along the minus strand of JAAGEH010002528.1, from coordinate 45,733,560 downwards.
GTCCTGTTTATGAATGCTCACTATCTGTCTCCATATTACGTGTGTTATCCTACATACCATATTTTCTAGATGAGTTCTTTCTTAAAACCTGAGCTAAGTTTATTATGTGTTTAAGTGTTTTTATCAAATGGCATTCAAAATTCTAAGTCCAATTTATTACCTCCATTTTTATGTGAACATATTAAACTTACAGAAAACCTGGTGTCCAGCCTATATTTATTCTATTTTTAAACCATGGAATTATCCTTAGAATTTTTAAAAATCTTGCTCATTAAAACAATCATTACATAAAACATGTGGTCCTTCATGAAAAACACATTATAATTACTTTATTATAGTTAAATAATTTTGATTCACAGCTTAATGACATTCATAGTAGACAAAATTAAACATATTAAACAGAGCATTTCATGTCAGAAAAATTTTACTCTTGGCAAATATTGTAAAACACTAAATTGAACTTTTTGTTAGGAGATTGACAAGCTATGCAGGCACTGTTAAAATTAAAAATTTGCCTTTCCTAAAATAGAGAGATAAATAAGATTGATTAAATTTAAAAAAACACTTCTTTATAGAAGTACTATAGAAAATAAAAAGTTATGGATGAAATTATATCTTTAAAAGGGCAGTAATTCCTCTTACAGGAATTTTTACTGTTATTGGATAGCTGTAATGGCTTAAATTTCATATATGATGACTATTTAATGCACTGAATTTCAAACCATAGGATGGCAATACAAATGTATTTGATTTTTTTTAAGTACTAATTTAAACAACAACAACAAAAACATTTAGAAAAGTTTTGGTAAACATGAAGAATACAAATTGGAAATTCACAGAATATAAAAATTATACTATTTCTAGAAAAATAGAATAACCTACATGATTCAGCTTTTATTCAAGATGTAATATCTTTATTATCTAGCAATTCTTGTGGACACTAGAATTTCATAGTGAACAAAATAGGAGGTTTCTTCACATATGGATCTTATAATCTACTAGAGACCCAGTGCACAAAATTCGTGAATGGGTAGGGTGCTTAGGTCTGGCTGACAATCAGGGTTGATCTGTGGGGTGACTGGCAGGGCAATTGGGGGAGTCCCTGCTGGCACCTGCCTTGGCTTGCCTGGGGCCTGTGGGCTGGGGCAGCTCCTGCATTGAGCATCTGCCCCCTTCTTGTCAGTGAGCACCATAGCAACTGGTCATTGCACCAGTTGTTCCACCATATGGTCAATTTGCATATTAGGCTTTTATTATATAGGACTAGTGGCCCGATGCACAAAATTTGTGCCCAGGGGTGTATTCCTTAGCCTGGCCTGCTCCCTCTACAATCTGGGACCCTTTAAAGGACGTCCTACTGCCAGTTTACAGGGATCAGGCCTAAACCAGCAGATGAACATCCCTCTCACAATCCAGAACTGCTGGTTCCAGCTGCTCACCTGTCTGTCTGCCTGCCTGATTGCTCTTAACCACTCTGCCTACTGGCCTGCTCACCCCCAAATGCCCCCCCCCTGCTAGCCTGCTCACTCTCACCTTCCCTCCCCACTGGCCTGCTTACCCCCAACTGTTCCCCTGCTGGCCTGCTCACTCCAAACTGCCTCCCTGCCACTGTCCTGATCACCTCCAACTGACCCCCACTGATGAGCTGCTCACTCCCAACTGGCCCCACTGATGGTCTGCTTCCCCCCAACAGCCCCTGCTATCCCATCCTGGCCTGATTACCCCCATCACACACCCCCCACCTGGCAACCCAAGGTCTCAGCCCCTCCTTTTTTCTTTTTTTTTTTTTCAGCTCATCCTTGAGCAGAAGCCAGGGCCAGCTGGAAGCAAGTACAGTGGTACCTCGAGATATGAGTGCCCTAACATACGAGATTTTTGAGATACGAGCAGTCGAGCGAGCGATTTTTGCTTTGAAATACGAGCAACATTGAGATAGGAGTAATCGTGCGGATCAGCTGGCTGCACATGACCCACCAGTTTACCGCGACTCGAGCATCTCATAGTTTCCCACCCCTCAAGGTTACGGAATGAATTAAACTCATATCTCGAGGTACCACTGTATCTAGGATTTATTTATCTTCTATAATTGAAACGTTGTAGCCTTGAGTGGAGGCCAGGGCTGGCCAGGGCAGGAAGCTTGGCTTCCTCCATTGCTGGGGCAACCCAAGCCTCCTGCTTGCTCTAGTTGCATGGCTGGCTGCCACCTTGGTTTGTACTCTTTACCAACCCTCATCCCATCTAGTGTATATGGGATGAGGGTTGGTAAAGTGGTACAAAAGTGGGTGGTGACTTGGAAACCAGTCAGGAAGCTCTTTAATACCAGCAGGCTAAAACAGAAAGACCAAGTGCCAAACAGGCTTAAGTTTAGAAGAGTTCAAATGAGAAGTAAGGATTCTAAAACCCTCTGGTAAGCCTCTCATCTGCCCAACCCAGAAAGATAACCGCACACTCAAATGTAAGAAATATGAAGAGGATGAAGAGACCCTTAGGACTGTCCCCAGAAATCCCTGAGCTGGGTAGATTACATTGAAGTTTAACATAGAGATATTAAGTAGAACAAAAAGAGAAATGTCAGGATAAACTAAAATAGAATTTATATTATTTTTTATCTAAATTATCATAGTTCACAAAGATTATTGTTAATAAAGTTTTTTAAAACATTGAATGCATCTTCCATTCTTGCTAAAATAGTGTAGCAAATAATAGCTTAATATTACTCAATTATTTTGCATGTTCTTTGGTGATAAAAGTTCTGTACATTTTTTCCAGATATTTAATATAATGGAAATAACACTACCCAATAACAGCAGCTAGAAATGTGGGGGAAAAGGAGGCCAACCCATAGAAAATGCCAAAACATACTTGGGACTTGGCATTAAAGAAGTATGATCTGTTTACTAGAATGATATACTATATAGGAGATAATACATATCTAGGCAAATACAAGACCTCCTTTGCTGCCTCCATCTCCCAATTTCAAAGACCCTGTGATTTACATTGGGCCCACTGGAATAATCTAGGATAATCTTATTCCTTTAATACCAGCTGTTAGCAATGTCACTTGCATCTACAGCTTTATTTGCCTTTTGCTCCACAGTAACATATTCACAAGTCCCAGGGATTAGGACATTTTTGGGGACCTTTACTGTGCTTACTACACTTCAGTTTGCTTTGAAGTCCCTGCTTTGGAATTTACATATACACTGAGTGGCCAGATTATTATGATCTCTGAATGCATAACAATCTGGCCACTCAGTGTACTTCTCTTGAGTACCTCATTTATTTGGTATCAAAGATACTATAAATCATGTACCTGAGCAGTTTTCCTCTTTGCACTGGATGATAGAAAGCTCAGGGCATATAGGTGGTTGATCTCCAGCAAAAGTCTAGAATACTTTTGGTACCCATTTAAGATACAAATACACTGAGTGGCCAGATTATTGTGCTTTCAGAGATCATAATAATCTGGCCACTCAGTGTACACTATTAAATATATTTAAAAGACAGAAGTTGAAGTGATATTATTTTCACTGTGAGCTAGTGTTCAAAGAAAGAATTTATTCAAATTTAAGTTTCAGCATTTAGTGGCTAATAAATATCTTTTGAAATTATAAAAGTAATGCTTTCCTCACCAAGAAATGCAGAGAAAATTACTTCACATTATTGTGATGATAAAGGTAATTAGTGGACACAATTAGGCAATTGTGTAAAAGAGTGGAACTCAGTATAGTAAGTCCTTCAAAAACACTAGCGAAGATTGTTAGATTATTGAAAACAATATGCTATTTGCTACCTCTTCAAATTTCTATCCAGGATTGATACTGTTTTTCTTCATATATTCTCTACTGCTTTGTTCTTTATTGCTTTACTAATTTGAATAATTGGTAAAATGCAATTTTAATTTCTTTTGGTGATAAGAACAATTTACCCAGTTGCTCAGGCCAAAAATAACTTAGGAGTTTCAATTGAGTCTTCTCTTTCATTTGATATACATTTGCATATCAAATGCATCAGTATATCCTACACTCTATTAAAGCAATCAAACAAATGATTCCTAATCCTGGTATACTCTATCACCTCCCCACAACAAGCCTCTATAATTTCTTTTGTGGGCTATTACAGTACCTATTAACTGGTTTCTGCCTGCATCTATTTACTACTATAATCTGCCCTCAACACAACAGCCAAAACAGCGATTAAAAAAAAAAAAGGCAAATGTGTTCACCTCTACAACCATGTTTTAGTTCTAAGCTAAGTGCTTCCCAAAGTCCATAAGGCTTACAAGTTCCAGGCTATACAGGCACCTGCTTACATCTCTAGCTTCCACTCCTCTGGCCCTCACTCCAGCCTTGCAGACCTTCTTACTGTTCCCTACATTAACTAACCAAGACCCCAGAGTCTTTTGCCCAGACTCTCCAACATCCTTGCAGGGCTTGATCTCAATTTCAAGCCTCTGATGGGTTACCTCTGAACACACAATAAAAAAATAACCTGAATCACATTAAGTCAACCCAATCACCTTATTCCACCTCATTTTTTTCATAGTATCTAATACAACTTGAAACTGCATTTCAAATTGATTGGTTTACTTATTACCTATCTTCCTCACTAGAATATAAGCCCTATGAACCACAAGGACCATGTCTATCTTTTTCATCCCTGTATCCCTCAAACCTAGAATAGTTCCATCAATAAATAATATTGCTGAATTAATTGATGAATAAATTAATGGCCAATTTATAAATATTTTCTCATTATTTTCTTGACACTTTAAATACTAAATTCAACATCTGTTGACTTACACAATTCAGTTTGATAGTTCTTTGCATCCTACAATATATTTCTAAACTGACCTATCCCCTACAGCTTATATTATATGATATAAAATCTTTTTTCCCCTAATATTATTCTGTATTATTTTCAGTGTTCAACATAGTGGTTAGGTAATCATATTCCCTACAGAGTGGCCCCTTGATATTTCAAGAACCCCCCTCCCCAGCCTGTACATAGCTATTACAATGTTATTTATTTCCCTCATTGATCTCTCCCCAGCACTCCCACCCCCAGCACATGCCCTTATCACACCCCCATCTGTGTCCATTCGTTTTGCTCATATGCATGCATACAAGTCCTTTGGTTGATCTCTTACCCTCTCACCACTTGCCTTCCCTCATAGGTTGGACAGTCTGTTTATTTTGGTTCCTAAGTTTATAATGTTCATTATAATCCACAAATGAGTGAGATCATGTGATATTTATCTTTCTCTGGCTTACTTCGCTTAGCATAATGCTCTCCAGTTCCATCCATACTGTTGCAAATGGTAAGAATTTCTTCTTTTTTAAAGCATCATAGTATTAAATTGTGTAGATATACCACAGTTTTCTAATCCACTCATCAGCTGATGGGCACTTAGACTGTTTCCAAATCTTAGCTAGTGTAAATTGTGCTGCTATAAACATAGGGATACATATGTCCTTTCTGATTGGTATTTCTCATTTCTTGGGATGTATTCCTAGAAGTGGGATTACTGGGTCAAATGGAGTTGCATTTTTAACTTTTTTAAGAAACTTCATACTGTTCTCCACAGTGGCTGCACCAGTCTGCATTCCCATCAGCAGGGCAGAAGGGTTCCTTTTTTTCCACATCCTCACCAACACTTGTCTTTTGTTGATGATAGTCATTTTGACAGGTGTGAGATGATACCACACTGTGGATTTGACTTGCATCTCTCAGATGATTAGTGAGTGATTTTGAGCATATTTTAATGTCTTGTGGCCTTCTGTATGTCCTCTTTTAAATGGTATCTATTTAGGTCCTTGGCCTATTTTTTGACTGGATTGTTTATCTCCCTTTTGTTAAGTTGTATGAGTTCCCTGTGAAGTTTGAAGATTAAACCCTTATCAGAGATGACATTGGCAAATATTTCTCCCATGCAAAGGGTTTCCTTATTGTTTTGCTGATGATTTCTTTTGCTGTGCAGAAGCTTTTTATTTGGATGTAGTTCCATTTATTTATTTTCTCCTTCATTTCTATTGCTCTAGGAGCTGTATCAGTAAAGATATTGCTATGACATGTGTCTAATATTTTGCTTTCTGTGGTTTCCTCTAAGATTTTTATGGTTCCCCCCTTAATGTTTTAGTCCTTCATTCATTTTGAGTTTATTTTTGCGTATGGTGAAAATTGGTGGTCAAGTATCATTTTTTTGCATATATCTGTCCAATTTTCCCAACATAATTTATTGAAGAGACTGTCTTGACTCCATTGTATGCTCTTGCCTCCTTTGTCAAACATTAATGAGCATAATGGCTTGGGTCAATTTCTGGGTTCTCTATTCTGTTCCTTTGATCTATATGTCTTTTCTTGTGCCGATACCAGGCAGTTCTGAGGACAGTGGCCTTGTAATATAGCTTGATATCCAGTATTGAGATCCCTCCTACTTTGTTCTTCTTTCTCAGTATTGATGCACCTATTCGGGGTCTTTTTTTTATTCCAGATGATTTTTTGGAGAGTTTGTTCAAGGTCTGTGAAATATGCCATTGGTATTTCAATAGGGATTGCATTGAATCTATAGATTGCTTTGGGTATTATGGACATTTTAATGATGTTGATTCCATGAACACAGTATATTTTTCCATTTATTTATGTCTTCCTCTATCTCTTTCTTTAAAGTCCTGTAGTTTTCCACGAATAGGTCTTTTACCTCCTTAGTTAAATTTATTCCTAGGTATCTTAATTTTGGGGGAGTACAATGGTAAATGGGATTTTTTTTTAATTTTCTCTTTCTGTGAGTACATTATTGCTGTATAAAAAAGCCATATATTTGTGGGTGTTAATTTTGTATCCTGCTACATTGCCAAATTCATTTATTAAGTCTAGTAGTATTTTATGGAGTCTTTAGGGTTTTCTATGTACACTATTCTATCATTGCAAATAATAACAGTTTTACTTCTTCTTTTCCAATTTGTATGCCTTTATTTCTTCTTCTTATACAATTGCTGTGGCTAGCACTTCCAGTACTATGTCAAACAGAAGTGGTGAGAATGGGTACCTGTCTTATTCCTGTTGTTAGGGGAAATGGTTTTAATTTTTGCCCATTGAGTATGATGTTGTCTGTAGGTTGTCATATAAGGCTTTTATTATGTTCAGATATGACCCCTCTATTTCCACTTTGCTGAGGGTTTTATGAAGAAAGAATGTTGGATTTTGTCAAAGGGTCTTTTCTGCAACAATTGATATGACTATGTGATTTTTATCTTTGTTGGTTTATGTTGGCTTCATAGAATGAGCTTGGAAGTATTCCTTCCTCTTGAATTTTTTAGAATAGTTTGGGAGGATAGGTTTTAGTTCTTCTTTGAATGTTTGGTAAAACTCTCCTGTGAAGCTGTCTCTCCCAGGGCTTTTGTTTGCTGGAAGTTTTGTTGTTATTGTTGTTGCTGTTATTGTTTTGTTTGTTCTTATTAAATCTTTATTGTTCAGATTATTATAGTTGTTCCTCTTTTTTTCCCCTATAGCTCCCTTCCATAATATAGAGATGGTGAGATGCAGATCACCCTCAAGAAGACAATGGACCTGGCCTATCAATCTGCTCCAAGGAATTCAGAAACACCCTGCTGAATTCTCCCTACACTAATCTTTCTTTCTTATCTCTCCTAAAGGTAATATGCTCTGGTATTTCTGGATAATCATTGGTTTTATCTTTCTAATAATTCTCATTTTATCTTTTATGAGTGCTGTTGGAGCTCATCTGCCCTAGTTGAGACACAGAAACACCATAAAATTACTGTTTCCCACACAGCAAGGAAACAAAGGCCTCATCATGAATTGTTGGACTACAGCTTGTCATACCATCCATGGCTACATCTGCCTTGCAGGAATAGCCATAATACTGTTTTTTGTCCTAGCAGTTCACTGTTGTGGATCCCCACTGAATAGAAATAGAGGGAATAACATGTTCCCACAAATAATATTAACTAGCACATACTAGCCTCCCATAGGGACCACTCCCATGTGTCCTTGCTTAGAAACTCACTACCCAAATATGCTATACCCGGTAACCTATGGGAAAGCCCCATCAAGCCAGATGTTTGTTAGCTATACTTATCAACCTGCAGCATGGTATGACTCCACTACCAAATGCATGTGTGTGGGGGAGGAGAATTGTATTGGATGGGGAAAAAAAAATAAGACCTGTCATGGCCAATGTGCAGCTAACTGATGTTGCTCCTATTTGTTTCAGCAGAAACCAAGCTCAACATCCAACAGGTTGCCTCCCAGATGAACTATGCACCTCTATCCTCAAGACTGAAAACACCATCTACCTCTGGTATTCCCTTACAGGAACATTCTACATGTGTGGGACTGCTGCTTACCTCTGCCTGCTGCAAACGATAGGAATGCCTTTAAACTTCAGAATTCCCTACAAACCCCCACAGGAGGCTCACTCCTTTGTCATTGTCCCTTTCCAGCTGGAAGCAGTTAAGAGCCGTCATCATCCATGTTTATCATAACATGCCATAATCATTGTGCCACAAGGCTAAGAGAAGCTTGTGGGACAAGGGAGGAGAGAGGGAATGAGAAGGCTACAAAGGGCTAAATCCAATTTAACCCTGATATTTGGAGACTAGTGATCTGAGTCCATGCCTGTAAGTTCAGTGTACATTCTTGATAACTTATAATTAAGTCACTGCCTCCTTCCCAGATACTGGTCTTGCAGAACCGGTTATAGAGGCCATGGGGCTGAGGACAGTGCACTTCCCCAGAGGGAAAGTTATTAATGCTGGTGCCAGGCCAGACTATTGGATATGGCCTGGAGACCCCCAACAACTGGGGGCCTTCTTGAAAGGCCCGCATAAAGGACCAAAGCATAATCCATATTTGCGGGACAAAAACCATAGGGAGATATAAAAGAAAGCCCCATGCATGTTCCTTCACTCAGATTTGGAAGGCTGTCTCCTGAGTCCACTGGTGTATTCCTCTTCCTTGAAGCATCCTTGGTTTTCTTTGGTCTTCTGCAACAAAACTATTGATTATGTATCAATTTTTCATGTAAAAGATAGCATCTACAACATTTAACTGTTCCTGCAAAGGTATGCTACTATAGATTTCTTTTGCTTTATTTTCTTTCTAACTCTAAGCCTAATCATAATGCTAACCCTAACCCTAACTCTAACGCAAATCCTAACCCTAACCCAACCCTACTATAGCTGAAGCCCTAACCATATCCCTAGTCCTAGCCATAGCCCTAAACCTAAATTTAAGCCTAACCTTAACTCTAAACCTAACCCAGGCCTAATCCTAGCCCTAGTCTAAACCTAGCTTTAGCCAAAGCCCTAACCCTAACCTTAACCCTAACCCTAACCCTAAACCTAACCCAGACCCTAATCCTAAAAATAACCCTAACCCTAATGCAAACCCTAACCCTAACCCAGCCTTAACCCTAGCCCTACCCTAGCCCTGGCCATAATCCTAATTCCAATCCAGCCCTAGCCCTGGCCTAAACCTAACCATAACCCTAACCCTAGCCATAATGCTAATCCTAGCTCAAGCCCTAACCCTAACACTAACCCTAATCCTAACCCTAACACTAGCTGTAACCCTAACACTAACCCTAATCCTAGGCTTAGAAGTAACCCTAACAATAGCCATAAACCTAACCCTAATCTTAACTTTAACTCTAACCCTAACACTAACACTAATCTTAACCCTAACCCTAGCCCTATACCAAACCCTAAACCTATCCCTAAACTTAGCCCCAAACCTAGCTTTAATCCTGATGCTAACCCTAAACCTAACCCTAATTCTAGCCCTAACCCTAACCTTAACCCTAGTCTTAAACCTAACATAAACCTATTCCTAAGCCTAACCCTAGATATATCCATAGCCCTAACACTAATCCTAACCCTAAACTTAACCCTAACACTAAACTTAACCCTAACTCTAACACAAACCCTAACACTAACTCAGCCCTAACCCTAGCTCTACCGTGGCACTGGCCATAACCCTAAATCCAAACCAAGCCCTACCCCTAGCCCTAAACTTAACCCTAAACCTAGCCCTAAATTTAACTCCAGCCCAATCCCTAATGCTAAACCTAACCATAACCCTGCCCTAACTCTAAACCTAGTCCTTGCACTAACCCTAACCCTAGCCCTAAACCTAACCCTATCCCTAGCACTAAGCCTAAACCTAGCCCTATTCATAGCCCTCACCTTAATCTTGTTTTAATATATTTATATTTTTATTGTTTAAAGTATTATAAATAGTAGTACATATGTCTCCTTTTTTTTCCCTACTGACTTCCCCCCAGCCCTCCCCACCCCCTATCTTTTGCATTAATATAATATATCTGAAGAAGCCTCAGAAACACATTATGCCCCTCCCCCCTTGCTACCTACGTTACTAAATAAAACATTTTACGCTCATGATTCCCATTTCTCAAGCGATACCTTGAGGGCAGGAGGGATATCTTAAATCCATATAAAAGCAAAGTTACAGGAAAACAACTCCCTCCACCAATAGTATTTACAAGACCCGATTCCAACGTAGGACTTAAGAAAATGTCTATGTAACATTCTAAAATGAGTGAGATTCAACAAGCTGATTTATATTAAATTCCAAGCTTAGGACTCTTAAGTCAACATTCTAACAGTGCTAGCTAGTGAAAGTGCAGGGACAGCGTGGCCTGCCATGGCTGAAAGCAGACCAAACGCTGTGAGTGAAGGATGGCTGTGGGGGGTCATGTGCTGCCAAGGCCTCAATGTAAACACAGGTGTGTGGGAAGCAGCGCAAGGGCTCTCCCATCCAGCAGCTAAGGAAACACTGGCAGTCACACTGTGGAGTCTGGATGCTCAGTTTTGAGAATGGATTGTTTTTGTAAAGTTGAAACATCTAATTTTGCATGTTAATACATCCTCAACTTAAATGGTTCGTGAAGCACACCGAACCCGCATATCATTGTTTTATATTGAAAAATTAAGCGATTGGAGAGCAGACCTTTCCCCCTCCCCATACCCCGGCCTGCTGAGCTTCTCCCTGCTGAGTAAAGTAGTCAGAAGTTATTACCACCTCATTTGCTGGCATTTACCAAAGATTATTTTTATGGTTGCATGGAATTAATGCCACAAGAGGACTTTTCCTGCCAAAGTCTGTTAAATGGCATAGCAGGGCTTTTTAGATATATCATGAATATGCTACATATTATTAATAAATTGATCAATAATAATTATAACATTTGCTAATAAATTTGAGATAATTTGTTTTCATTTTTAGGATTTTGGTTTTTTGTAGCTGTTTTATTTTGGGTTTTGTGAGAGAAGGGGTTGGTTTAGTTTATTGATATATCTGTCTATCCTTATAAAAAAAAAACAGTGTTAAAATAGAGTACAATAACCTTAGGGTAGGCAATGGTTATGAATATGAGTTTTGAAGGCATTTAATCTGGGTTTCATATTTCAGCTGAACAGCCTACTTCTATGAGGCTTGAGCAGATTATTGTAAATTCTCAAGCCTCGGGTCTTCTTTTGTAACATAGAGATAATTGTGATACTACCTCCCTGTGGAAAGTTATATTGTGGTTTGAATGAGTCAATACACAGAAAGCCCTTAGAACAATGCCTAGTAATAGTAAAAAATAATTGTTACTGTTATTATCACCACTTCGTTATTAGTATCAGATTTAACTTCTGTTTCAAATTCAACTTCATTTGATATGGTTTCCAAACTGCTTAATTATATGACATGATTGACTGCAAAATGCAACTAAATATACTAGTAGGTGTTATTAGTTTCTCTCCTACAATATAGTCTTTCTCCCCTATCCTACCCTATTGCCTCATATATAAACATTTTTCCTAGGGCCATGTTCTGCTGGATGAAGGATGATACTCTGGTAAAAACTATCAGAATGTCTCCTAGGATATCATTACTAAAATGCTTGAATCACAAAATTTAAGCCAAAGTAATGTTCTCATAAAATTGATTTCATATCCCAATTAAAGCTGAAGAAAACAAAAACAAGTATGAGCCATTAAATTACATCAAGTGGCTCAGTAACAATTACATGTGTGTGAGGTATTTGACAGTATCATATTTCCATGTGAGTTGATATCTACGTGAAATGAATACCATACTCTTAATTATAGCAATAATTAGATTGATTCAAACATTGCCCTAAACTTTGTTCTGGAAGCCAATATACCCAGGTAAAACACTAATAAGAGAGAAAGAGAAGGTAGACTAAGAATCTTTCATTCATTGTTCATTCATATATTTAACGAATAGTATCTATGTGACCAACATTTTGTATATAACTACTTCAACTTGTATTGTGTTTCATTATTTACCAAGCACGTTTACATACATTTTCTTATTTGGTTATCATAACCCATTTAAGAGATGAGGGACTGAACATGTGACCTGTCCAAAGTGACATAAGCTTGTGATTTGTTTTCCTGAATACAGTCTAATGCTCGCTTCACTGTGTGATACTAGAGAAGCAGTTTTCATTATGCAAAGAAGAGGTTGAGCTTGAGAAAGCTCATGACTACGGAAAGAACACAGAGGCCTGTCTTCAGTATTAAACCTTTCCTGGTGTTTCTAAAAGTCTTAAGCAAAGTTCTTTGGCTAAATCAAACGACACTCCTAGCTTTTATTTTCTTTCTCTCATTTACTTTTTACCCAAACCAAAAAAAAAAAAAGTGTGCGGCAGTTTATAATTATAAGGTAATTTTTTTAAATGACAAGAACCAGGGAAAAGAAGAAATATTACACAAGAAACTTTACATAATTGATACAACTGAGTATCAAATTTGGCCCTGAGTATCCTAGCAGCCAAAGTAAAAATGAACACATGAAACACTCTATAATTCCCACTAGAGGCCCAGTGTACAAATTTTGTGCACGGGTGGGGTCCCTAGGTCTGGCCAGCTACAGAGTTGATTGGGGCCAGGCAGATCAGGGCTGGGATAGAGAGGAGGCGCCAGTTGCTGGGCTGAGCATGGAAGCAATGGGACGCCGGATGCCAACACTGCCATTGTTGGAGCCCTGCCACTGCACAATTCCCCTCCTCCTTCCCTCACCACTGTGCCACCACTGCAATGGGTAAGTAGTGGATTAACCGGGACCAGCTGGCCTGGGGGAGGGACAGAATATGGGAAGTTGGCCACCAGTCCAAGGAGGGAGCCAGACCTTAGCCCCACTAGTGGCTGCATCCACTTCAACCCTCCCCGGTTCCTTGTCCCAGCCCAGAGGCCAGCCTCAATCAGGTGATCAGAACCTGCCAGCTGGGTGGAGGGACCATGATAGGTTGGCTCCAGTCATTCCAGTCATTCTAGTCACTTATATTTATAGACTAGAGGCCCAGTGCATGAAATTTGTGCACAGAAGTGGGATTCCTTCAGCCCAGCCTGCACCTACTCCAATTGGGGACCCCTCTCATAATCTGGGACTGCTGGATCCTAACCACTCACCCGCCTGCCTGCCAGATCACGCCTAATTGCTTCTGTCTGCTAGATTGCCCCTAACTGCCCTCCCCTGCTGACCTGATCTTGCCCCCAATTGCCCTCCCCTGCCAGCCTGATCTTGCCTCTAACTATTCTCCCCTGCCAGCCAATTTGGTTCTGATTGGTCAGTTTCTATGTCAGTTAGTGTCAAAAGTTCCACCTCGTAGGCAGCCATTGGCTTCTTACATTCACCTAGATTTGGTTCTGATTGGTCAGTTTCTATGCCAGTCAGCATCTCTGAACCTATCAACAGGGCTTGATCAAAAAGGCAAGGCTGATCAGCAGTCCTGGTGGAGGCCTGGAGAAAAATGGAGATAGTATCTCAGGCCCAGTGAGACTGATGGAATTGTGGGGAGGTGGAATGGAGGTGGTACCTGTGCTTCTGATCACTTGCACACTGTGTTTTTACCACAGCTGTGGCAGTGGCTGTGAAAGGCTCCCATCGGAGCCTGCAGGCAGAGTTGAAGCAGCTCGCAGTGACCCAGAACTCAGTGCTTCCGTGCTCTGAGGGCGGGATCCTCTCTCAGGCCTCCCCAGAAATAGCTCAGGGAAGGTGCTTCATCAGGCGTGGTGGGACTGAAGGAAGTAGGGAGGTGGCATGGAGGTGGTACCTGCACTTCTGATCACTTGAACTCTGTGTATTATACCAGAGCATGTGGCAGCAGCTGTGAAGGGTGCCAGGGCAACACAGCACTGACTGCAGGACTGACTTCCATTTGGTCAGCTTTTGATTGTGATAGGTCATTACAACCCTGGGCTTTTATTATTAGAACTAGAGGCCCAGTCGCATGAAATTTGTGCATAAAGGTGGTGTGTCCATCAATTTGAGGGGCCTAAACTGGCATTTGGACATCCTTCTCACAATCCAGGACTGTTGGCTCCTAACCACTTGCCTGCCTTCCTGCCTGATTGCCCCTAACTGCTTCTGCCTGCCAACCTGATCACCCCCTAACCACTTCCCTGCTGGCCTAATTGATGCATAACTGCTCCCCTGCTACCCTGATTGCCCCTCCCCTGCTGGCATGAATGCCCATAACTGCACTTCCCTGCTGGCCATCTTGTGATGGCCATCTTATGATGATGTGGAGTGGCCATCTTGTGGTGGCCATCTTGTGATGACATGGGGGTGGCCATCTTGTGACAATGTGGGGGTGGCCATCATATGATGACATGAGGGCATTTTGTGAGGGTGCAAGGGACACCTAGGCTTTTATTAGTATAGATTAGCAGAAACAAAAATAAAGACACTTATTTTTAAGGAAAAAAAAAGATTTTTTCCCCTTGGTATTACACTTTTAAAGGAAAGTTTTTGCCTGGTCTCTTTGATTGGATACTCATGGATAATATATTAAATGATGCCCATTCCTAACATCCTAACCCAGCATCCTTTTATATATTGTTAGCTGTTGTCAATACTATTATTAATATTGTCCTATATAATAAAAGACTAATATGCAAATCAACCAAATGGGGGAACGACTATTCGCTATGACATGCACTGACCACCAGGGGGCAGATGTTCAACACAGTAGCTGCCCCCAGCCTGCAGACCCCAACCAGGAGTGGCAGGAGGCAGGGCTGGCGAGTGGGCAGCAGCAGGCCAGCCAAGGGAGGTGCCAGTGGGGGCACCCCAAATGGCCCACCAGTGGCCCCACAGATCAGCCCTGATCACCAAGTAGGCCTAGGGACCCTACCTGTGTGCATATTCTGTGTGCCAGGTCTCTAGTATGTATAATAATACCAATTTTATTTGTTTTCACACAAACTATGTTGTGAATTAGGTACTGTTATCCCTGCTTAGCAGATGACAAAACATTTGTACAAATAAAAAACGTAATGGCTTTTCTTTCTCACATAAGTAGTAAATACTCATACAGCTTACTCATCAATACTCATACAAATCTTATTAATCAAAATCCCACATTTTCTTTTCAGATAAAAAGATGGCATCTGAATGGCAGACAGCTCCATGGCCAAGCCTTAGAACAATGGTTCTCTAAATGCAAGCAGGAATCAGAGCCCTGGAGGGCTTGTGAGAACCCAGGTTAGAGGGCCCCTCCCTCTGAGTTTCTGATTCTGTTAGATTTGCATTTCTAACAAGCTCCCACATGAGACTGATGCTGCAGATCAGGAACCCAGATTGAGAATTGCTGGGCTAGGATGTTAATGCTTCTAAATATATACCACAAATAGAGTATTTTTGCTTATTGCTTTTTCACAGTCATCCATATTTATTTAGCAACGTAGGTTCAGTCACTGAGACAAAGAATAGTGGAGCCAAGACCGGTTTGGCTCAGTGGATGGAGCATCAGCCTGCAAACTGAAGGGTCCCATTTTCCATTCTGGTCGGGGGCACATCCTCAGTGGAGGCAGCTGATAGATGTTTCTCTCTCATAGATGTTTCTAGTTCTCTGTCCCTCTCCCTTCATCTCTGTAAAAAATCAATAAAAAATATATTTTTTAAAAACAGAATATGGAAGAGAATTCCAGGTGATATCTAGAAACATGATCCCTTCCTAAACTATTTTTAAATTCTGTTTACCAATGGGATCCCTAAGCCAACAAACAAACCTGTGCTCACTTTAGTTCTCACTGCCTTCATTTATTAAAGACATCTACAATGTTCACATTATTTACTTTGTTCAATCTTATTTCATAAGTGAAAAATCTAGATTACATATAAGAGCTAAAAAAATCTAGATTACATATAAGAGCTAAAAAAAATAAACCATGTAACTTTATGCCTATGTGGTATTAATTTTTTTCTCTCTGTGAGTTGACTCTCATCCACACTTATATCACTTAGTTCTATATTACTTAATCTGCATTACATATTCTAGAGTTAGAAGCCACATGGTGAACAAGAGGGATGCAGTTACAGATAGAGTTGTGAATTCAGAAGCCTGCCAGCTTGAAATAAGGCAAGGGATTGGGAACTTTGAGAGGCAAGAGATTCAGGAGACAGATGAATTTACAATGAAGGTAGAGGGGGAGAACTTGGAGAGTAAGAGTGTGGAGAGGAAATCTTAAACAAAATGAAAATGAGAGAAAATAAGAAAGTGGTACCAAAGTATTGGCATAGAATGGTTTCAACTGCTCTGTTTCAATCACCGTCAATATCCCCTTCCCCACTCTTAGGGGAAGGAAAAGGCCTTGATTGATATCATTTGGCAGTCATTACCCATATATACCCAACAGTTGGCCTACTTGGGAAGAGAAGTGCCCAGCTGACTTGCTAGCTTGTGAAAGCTGACTCCAACACCAAACCCACCTTGATGAAACGCAATCTAAGAGAAAAATGTTGGGCTCACTATTCAAACAGAGCTTCAAGAAAATAGCTCTACAGCCTTCTCCATAGCCTTCAGCTAGAATGTTAAACTTAAAAACTTCCTAGGCAGAACAGGAACCATATTGTCACTGTACTCGACAGAGAGACACAGGATTACCCTCTTTCACGTCTCTGAACAAAGCCTTAGCATGCAGTTATTTCATCTTTAGCTAATGATATGCATTATCATACATAGCTGCTCTCATCGCTACATATACACTGCAGTATAAGAATCTGAGATGACTCAAAACTGCAGTAGCCTGGGGTAAGAGAGCATTTTATGGGTGTAAGTTAGTTATAGAGGGCCAGGTCAGTGATAACAGCATACAGGGTCTGAGGAATGAAAAATGCGGCCTTCAGCTGACTCCTGTGGCTTGGGGTGGGCTGGCGAGATGAGTAAGCCTCTCTACCACAGTGGGTTTCAAGGGAACTAGAAGGAGAGTAGTTGCCCCAGGAACAGAAGGCCCGATGACTGCTTACCATACTAGTTCAAAGTACTAGTGCTGACCCACCACCTAGCAAAGGACCTTCCCTCAAAGCTGAGCCCTCTAGTTACACATTTTGAAACCTGGTTCTAGATACTTTCACCTATTTTAGATAGCTATGCCTATTTTCTTTTTTTTTAATTAATTAATTTATTTATTTATTAATTTTCCCCCATTGCCCTCCCCACCCCCCATAGGGTACATGCCCTCATCTGTCTCCCCCGCCCCGCCCCGCCCTCCCCCATTGCCCTGTATTCAACTGGCTATGCCTACACACACATGCATACAAGGCCTTCGGTTGATCTCCTATAGACCCCTTCTCCCCAATGTATGCCTATTTTCTTTTAAATACTTTGAGAGAAACCTTCATACAAGTCCTTTCTTCAAACATTTATCAGCAATTCACATAGAATTTTTAGAATCTTAAAATACTTGGTTCCTTTGATTTGAAAGAATGTAACAAATATTTGTAGTGGTATTTCCATTATTTAGACTTATGCATTTTGACAAAAGATTCTAGAAAGATTTTGGCTCAAAAGGGGCTTCTGATGAATACTTTGTGTCATTTCTTGTTTTTCCTTTAAGATTTAAGTAGATGTCATCCAGGTCTGAGATGATATTACATAAAAACTAGATACTATTTCCTCTATTGTTAGCTCATATGCATTTTAAATGATCAAAAATAATCTGGGATTTTTAAGGTACCCTAAGTTATTTTCAGGGATCCTCATAAAGTGTAAAAAAAAATTGCAACTGGGAACCTCAAAACCTGGAAATTGCTGCTCTCCTCTGCACCTCAGGGAGGATCTTTCTTTTCCCAGAAATGATGGCTGCTGAATGAAAGAGGAGCTTACTGTCCTCCTTGTGTGAAATAGAGCTTGCGCTGCCTGGCGGCAGTTTTCAGGGTTGTGAATGTTAATCACACGAAGTGTTTATTCATGAGGTGTTCCTTTTTTTGTTTTCTTTGGGACTGCCTGTCTCAGAAGCCCTGCTCATGTATGTTCAAGGGAAGAACAGCCGAAGAGGGTGAAGACTTTGAGGAAAAGCTCCAAAATGTGTTGGAAGGCTGTGATTTATGTTTGCTGCTTGTTTGGTTTGGTTTTTATTCTATGTCACTGTTTTTTCTCTTGCTTTTCCTTCCTTTTCACTTTCCCAAGGTAGGGAGAGTCAGTGGGCAGGGATCTGTTTTAATTTCCTCATCATATAGCAACAGCTTTTAGAATGTGGAAAAAATGCAGGGCCAGTGAAGGATACAGAAAGTTGAGACAATTGGTTCCTGCCTCATAATCCCATATAACCACAGGTTGCCCCCAGCATCTGTGGGCCTCTGCAACCCTCTACCACCTCTTTTCTTAATCAGTATAAACTTTGACCCTTGCTTTTTCTCCTTTTACAGAGAACTAAGACCCCTCAACATCATCTCCTTTCTCTCCTGTCAACTTAGCCAGGATTTTATTTCATTTTGTGTTGTGTGTGTTTTTTTTTTTTTTTACTTACGGGTTTTCAAGCATTTTCACTTAAATTCTCTAAATTGGAGTATCATATAAAATAAAAATGTCAAATTCTATTTTTTAATTTAATAAATCTTTGCTGTTCAGATTATTACAGTTGTTCCTTTTTTCCCCCTATAGCTCCCCTCCACTTGGTTTCCACCCTCTGCCCTTATTGCCCCCCCCACCACTGTCCTCATCCATAGGTGTACACATTTTGTCCACTCTCTTCCCACACCCCCCACACCCCTTTCCCCCTGAGAATTGTCAGTCCACTCCCTTTCTATGCCCCTGATTCTATTATATTCACCAGTTTATTCTGTTCATTAGACTTTTAATTCACTTGATTTTTAGATTCACTTGTTGATAGATATGTATTTGTTGTTCGTAATTTTTATCTTTACCTTTTTCTTCTTCTTCCTCTTCTTAAAGAAAATCTTTCAGCATTTCATATAATCCTGGTTTGGTGCTAATGAAGTCCTTTAGTTTTTTTCTTATCTGTGAAGCTCTTTATCTGACCCTCAATTCTGAATGATAACTTTGCTGGGTAGAGTAATCTTGATTGTAGGTTCTTGCTATTCATCACTTTGAATATTTCTTGCCACTCCTGTCTGGCTTGCATACCCTCTTTCCCTGAAAGTAAGACATCCCCCAAAAATAAGATCCACTTCCAGTTTTGCCTCTCACTGTAATATAAGCCATCCTCTGAAAATAAGACCTCCCCCAAGGCCTCCCAGAAATATAAGGCCCCCAAAGCTACCATAAGGCATCTGACTCCTGATTTAAAGAGACCTCGCACTGCCTGAACAGCTCTGGCTGAGCTGCAACCAATCAGTGAGCTGGTTTGTGATGACAAATACTACTGTACTGTATACAAGTAATAAATTTCCCTTTTTTTGTTGTTGTTCAACAATAAATGTGTACAGTATTCTTCTTCATGGAAAAATAAGACAGCCCCTGAAAATAAGACCTAGTGCATCTTTGGGAGCAAAAATTAATATAAGACACTGTGTTATTTTTGGGGAAATAGGGTAATTTCTGTTGAGAAATTAGCTGACAGTCGTATGGGTGCACCCTTGTAGGTACCTAACTGTTTTTCTCTTGCTGATTTTAATATTCTCTCTTTGTCTTTTGCCTTGGCATTTTAATTATGATGTGTCTTGGTGTGGTCCTCTTCAGATTCCTTTTGTTTGGGGTTCTCTTCACTTCCTGGAATTGTAAGTCTATTTTCTTTCACCAGGTGGGGGAAGTTTTCAGTCATTATTTCTTCAAATAGGTTTTTAGTATCTTATTCTCTACCTTCTTCTGGCTCCTCCATAATTCTAATGTTGGTACTCTTAAAGTTGTCCTAGAGGCTCTTTATACTATCTTCATAATTTTGGATTCTTTCTTCTTTTTGCTTTTCTGATTGGCTGTTTTTTGCTTCTTTGTATTTCAAATCTTTGACTTGATTCTTACAATCCTCTAGACTATTGTTGGATCTCTGTATAGTATTTTTTATTTCTGTCAGTGTATGCTTAATTTCTAGTTGATCTTTTTTCATATCCTTGAGGATCTTGATAAATTTATTGGCCTTTTCTAGGAAATTCTTGAAAAACCTTATAACTGTGGTTTTGAACTCCATATCCAGTCATTTGCTTTCCTCCATTTCTTTCATTTGTGATCTGTTTCTTTGTCTCCACATTTTGGCTGCTTCCCTCAGTTGATAGAGTGGCTCTGTGTGCTATAAAATTTCTGGAGTTTACAGCTTTTATGTCATTTTTGTCCAACTTAGAGTCCTATAGGGCCCAGTGGCTCAGCCTCCCCAGTTACTTGAGGTGGACACTCTTGATGCATTCCTTTGTGGGCTGTGTACCCAGTCTTATTGTAGTTAAGCCTTGATTGTTGTTGGTATCACAGGGAGGAATTGACCTCCAGGCCAATTGTCTATGAGAATCAGCTGTGTCTATGCTGGGAGAACTTCTGTGTTGGAGACACCTTTATGAAACAAGACTTGCAAAAACCTCTGTGCTCAACTTGGATGGGGCAGAGTCTCAGGGTGGAGCAGACAGAACTGGTTTCCCATCAGCCCTGCCCAAATAAGCCCCTGTGTCACAGTGTCCCATGGTAATCACTGCAAGCACTCTGAGAGAAAGCCACTCTTGAGTTTCGCCCGCTACCAGACAGTCCAGTTTCTCTGAGAATGACTGGTCCCCAGAGTCTTGCCTGGAACTGGAGTTCAGTGCAGTCGGGAGCTTTTGTCTCCCTCTCGCTTGACAAAGCCAGCCTCATACTCAGTTGCCTGCCCTCTCCACGCATGTGCCTCACTACCTCTGCCTTCTGCAGTTCCTCTGAGTCTCAGTGTTCTTTTCTCTTTCTTGACAGTCCAGTTTCACCTCGTATGAGTTTCAGTCCCCACTGTCTCACCTGGACCTGGAATTCAGTGCAGTCAGAAGCTTTTGTCTCCCTCCTGCTTGAGAAAGCTAGCTGTACACCCAGTTGCCCACCTTCTCCACACATGCATCTCAGTACCTCTGCCTCCTACAGCTCTTCTGAGTCTCAGTGTGCTTTTCTCTTTCCTTCTAGTTGTAGAAATTCTACTCAGCCAGCCTTCTGTGGTTCTGGATGATATCAATTTTGTCTTTCAGTTGTAGTTTTGAAATTGTTGTGGGAGGCAGCAGTTTAAGTGTTTACGTATGCCACCATCTTGGTTTCTCCCCAAATTCTAATTTTGTCTTTTCTTAACTTTTTTGGACTGCAAAGTAAGGTCTAGTACATACAATGAGTAGTAACTTAATAAAATAATCTCAATCATTTAGGTTCTACACACACACACATTATTCCCCTTTTGATTATAAATAAATCTTGATCAATACCTTAAACAACTCAGCCATGGGAAAATAAATTTTAACTGAAATGATGAAATAATTTGAATACCATTCTTAGTAAAATATTTATACTCATCATAGAAGAGGAAAAAATATTTGTCAGTTTAATCTTTCCAGAGTAGAAAATTAAGTAAATGAAAAAGTAAAAGAGTATTCTTTGCAGTTTAAGGGATCCTTGTTTTCCTATTAACCAATAATATTTCAGGTACCATTTTAATATGACACTCATTAGAAGATGTCAAAATATTATGACAAGGTAGAAGAAGCTATAAAATTTCTGGAGTTTACAGCTTTTATGTCATTTTTGTCCAACTTAGAGAAAGCTTAACATGATGAATTATTTGGTACCACCAACTTTATCTGCAAATGGCAAAATTCAAGAAAAAGCGTATTTAAAGGGAAAGGTTAGAAAAACAACAGAAGTAAAACAAAAACAAAAAGTTTGCTAGTTTGCAGTTTATTTCTTAAGCCTTTAAAGTTTGGAATCTGGATGATAAACCTCATGTGTAAGCTCTAAAATGTTGGGAACTCAATTTTAAATATTGGAAAATTGAAAGACACTCATTGTTTTTAAAGTTCTGCATCACACACCATGGGTGTAGTAGCATTTAGCATAGCAATGTTTTGAGTGGCCAATGAATGTCACCTTTTTTTCACTTCTCAGAAAAAAACCATCCATTTTCTTAGTGAAGGCTGAAAAGATTAAAATGCACAGAAAATACAGCACATAGTTTTACATGTCTTGAATTATGCAGCTGCATCCAGTTCCTTTAGCTTAAGTACTAATAATGTAAGTAAATATTATGGTGAGCAATTGGCAGCACAATGATGGTAAGGACCTAGCAACCTCCCACATTTGGGGGGAGTTATAATTTGGTCTTAACATTGGCTCCAGGCTTAAACTTGGCATGCATGTTCTTGATTGGTTTGTGTAATTTTTTTTAACTAACAAAATATTCAAAATTAGTTTTCTTGTTATTTGGTCAAAGTTGGCCAAAAATAACAAAAACTTGGCTGAATGTAGATTATTTTATGTAAAATCAGTTTTAACTTTAAATATGAAACATTGCAGACATATGTGGGTAATGGAGACCAGGTCTGATTGCCAGAGCATTAATGTTTGTGCACGTGAACCTGTGCATGGAGTAATAATATGACCAAGTAAGCAAAACATCCATTCAGTGAACCTCTACTCAAGTTAGTATATTGTTTGAACTGAATTGTGCACCCTCCAAATTCATGTTAAAGCTCTAAAGCCCAGGGGGATTGTATTTGGTGATAAGCTCCTTAGGAAGGTAATTAAAGTTAAAGGAGACCACAAGGATGGGGCCCAAATCTGATAAAACTGGTGTACTTATGAGACATGAGACACCTGAACTCTCAGCATGTGCACTGAAGAGAGCCTCATGAGAACACAGAATCTAGAAGAGAGGCCTTAACCGAAGTCAATCCTGCTGACACCTTGATCTTGGACTTTTCAACCTCTAGAACTGTGAGAAAATAATTTATGTCGTTTGTGTTACCCAACTTGTGGTATTTTTTTAAGGCAGCTCAAGCAGATGGATACATATAATACATGAAAAACTGGAAGGACCTAGGATGATTTAAACTAAATATTTTTATTTCATCTCCTTTTGTTCAGATCATTTCCTTTTGTTCCTAAAATTCTTTACTGAAGTTCCTTTGATATGGTATCTTAAGTTTCCTCTTTATATAATTATATAGCACTCATTCCTAATTAATTCATTCTGGTGATAGTGTTTTTAAAATAGAGTTTGCTATAAGAAATATTCAGACTTGTTTTTCTTCTGAGTGTTTAGTCTAATGTTTCTCTTCCTTTGTTTTATAAAAGTTTTAATAAATGTATTAATACTTTTTTTTTAAAGTTTCAATCGTTTTATTCAGACTTAGTGTTACCTAATAATAGGTTTTGAAGGTTGTCCCTGTCTCACTTACCATTTGAGGAGAGCAGCTTTCCTCAACTTTCCAACTTCAAAACAACCTGATGTATGCAGCTCCAATTCTGTTTCTGGTTTTGCCCAGATGCTAATTTAGTTTTATTCTGTTGTTCCTAGGAGTCAACTTCTGGTCTCACTACCTAATTCTCCAATGCTCCAGGGTGAAGTAGTATAATGAAAAAGAAAAAAAAAAAAGCCCACACAAACAAAATTTACAATTTCCAGTACCCACTCCTGTTAGGACCTTGTTATCCACTGAGGAGGGATTTAGGAAGAGGAGGATGTTCTATAGGGTTAGGCTGAAGAATGCACTCTGGGACATGTGGAGTCTGAAGCACCTATGGATCATCCAGTCAGAGACCTTCAATAAATACTCTGGATACTGGGGCTATTGGAAACTGGGAGAGCATGGATGCCATTGGGATCACATCAAGTCTGTAAAGAGAGAAGAGAGTAAATAAGTACCACCAGCATTTAATAGGTCAATTGTTGGTGGGAGGCCAAGGACAGAGATAAGAAGTAAACCAAAATTGTGTGTCAGAGAAACATGTTGAGTGAAAGTTGGAGATTGACATTAATGGGAAATTCAGCACAGAAATCAAGGAAACTACATCCTAAAGAGTGTTGATTTACTTTTAATTTAAAAACAAACAAACAAACTACAAAGTCCTTAGCAAAAACATCCTAGTGGGCAATGGGGACAGAAGTGTAGCTAGAGTGAGTTGAGGACGAGAGTGCATATAGATGAGCCTCCAGAAAGGCTGCTCAAGAAGAATAAGAAATAGAGCAGTTGCTAGAGAAATTTAAAGGTTGATAAAGTTTTCTTTATTTCATTTATTTTTTATAGGGACAGAATTGACTATTTGTGAATTAAGTGTCAGTAAAGAAAATGATGTTGAAAACACAAGAAAGAACATTTATCTTCTCAGTCAAAAAATTTGTTTTTAACTCATATGTGTCACATACTATGCTTCCTATTGGGGATCCAAGCATGGGTTAAAGAAACATGGTTGCTTCCCAGTTGAGAATCTAAGATCACTAAAGATTCTAAAAAGGTAAATGATACTAAGATCCAAGTAGAGCCATTAGCCTCAGAAAGAAGAAGAATCAATTATTTCATAGAAGTGGAGTAAAGTAGGCTTGATGAATGCAGACATATTTGTAGATGAAGGGAACAGAATAAGAGTTTGAAGTTTATATTTCAAGGTCTTTCTTATTTCTAAGATAAAGTGTGCAAATTGTATATCCAAACGAGGATGTTCATAGTAAAATCTTAAAATAATTATTGAAGGAAATGAGAAAAAGATGAAACTTGTTACATAGGATTATCACAGAGCAGAACTGATAATCCATCTAAATCGAAGGTGGTAGATTTCGGTGTAAATCCACATGGTGATGTGACTTTCTCCAGTAGCACTCAGTAAGTGGCAGACCAAATATGAGAGAGAAAAGGCAGAAGTGTGGATTTATCTTTGGTTATGATAATACTAGCTGCTATAATTATAATTTAGAAATTTCAGTGGTTTAACACAAAAAAGCTTATTTCTCCTTCATTTAAAATTCTTCAGAATAAAAATGGGGATTTATTCATAAAGTTATTTAGGGAGTCAAGGTAGTGAAGAAACACCAATTTTCAGCATGGAACTTCCCAGAATACCTTAGGTGTTGTCATCCAACCAGCAGATGGGGGGCAGGAGAGAAGGAGGAAGGTCATGCCAGAGGTAAAAGCAGGCCAGATCTAGAAGTGGTACAAGTCATTTCCACTCACTCACATCCCATTAGTCAAATCTTAAGCCTGTGCCCAAATTTAATTGCAAGTCTATTGCTAAGAAGTAGCAAGGTTTTGGTGAACAGATAGCTAGGTTCTGATGTGGGATTGAGCTGAAGGTTTCAAGAAGTTAGAATGAATTGATGGATAGATGGGTCTACAACAGGTGGATGAAGAGACAGATAGGTTAGATAGATAGATGATTGATAGATAGATGATAGATAGATAGATAGATGATAGATAGATAGATAGATAGATAGATAGATAGATAGATAGATGATAGATAGATGATAGATAAAAATGGAGGAAGGAAGAGAAGGATGAAGGAGGGAGAAAGGGATGAGGAAGGAAGAAAGGAAGGAAAGAAGGAAAGAAGGAAGGAAGGAAGGAAGGAAGGAAGGAAGGAAGGAGGGAGGGAGGGAAGGAGGGAGGGAGGAAGGAAGGAAGGAAGAAAAGAAGGAAGGAAGAGAGGGAGGAAGGAAGAGAGGAGGGAAGAAGAGACGGAGGGAGGAAGAGAGGGAGGGAAGGAGGGAAGGGGGGGACGGAAGAAAATCTGAAAGAGAAAAAGATAGACTAAGAAGTTGAGAACACAGGCAAAGGAAGATTTTAGTAGTAATAGAAGATGCAGTTAAGCCAGAGGGGAAGCAGAAACTTGAAGTATAAGCAGGTAAGGGACTGGAGATTAAAATTGAAAAGCAGGAGTGAGAAAGCTAGAAATATTGGATACTGTGACCAGAGCTAGGATAGTAGAATTTCTCCAAAGACAGAGAGAAATCCTGAGAACAAGAGAGTCCGGCATGTTACTAAAAGTGGGTTACTGAAAATACTGAATTTTCAGAGCTGCATGAACCACAGGAAGTAATGGTGGAAAAATAACAGCATTTTCAGGGACAAGTAAAATTGAACCTAGTTGCCAAAGTCCTTGACAAACACAAGAGATGAATTAATATGCCACAGAGCATGGAAATGGATGTCAGGAATAAGCCTCAAAATAGAAGGAGGATTTTTTACTGGAAGATGCAGGAAATAGTCCAGAAAATCAACAAGGAGCAACAAGCCCAGTGAAACATGGGACAAATAAGTAGTCTCTATGAAGATGGTTGCCAGGAAAATCATGTCTGCAGCAAGAGGGCTTACTGTCAGTTAAGACAAGATGTTGCACAAAGCATTCTATGAACAATAAGTGCAACTGTAGAATGTGGTAGAGAAGGTCTGGAAGAATCTGAAAATGCACCATAGGGTAGGGGGAAAACAGCAAAATGATGCTCAGGAGAAAAAACTGTGGCTACAAAACCTGCAAATTTTGAGTAGTAGCACAGAAATCAAGATCAAGAATGAAAAGGATGATGGTATTTATTATATGGAACATAAATTTGTTCCTGTGCCTCCCGAAGGTTGCAGAAGAATAGCATTTGTTGCTTCTTGCCACATAGGCCCTGGAAGCTGAAGGCTGTCCCATGTCACACCACACCCAAAGCACAGGATATGGTGTGGCTGAGACCCTCCATTTGCAAGGTACTGCTCTGAGGTGGAGATGGATCCCTTGCCATTTAGAACATCTGACCACCTCTATCCTATTGAATCAGGAAGGAATCTGTAAAGGTTGGGCTCTTCTCATTCACAACTCCAAGCAGAAGTTTTAGCAGAAGAAATGTGGTAAGGAAATGCAAGGGACCAACAAAAAATATCTCAACATGTTCATTTACCACATAATGATATGGTTCTAATAAATGAAGTATTAATATCACTCTAGGTACTCAAAGATTATATTGAAAGCAAGAATATTTCCTACTACTCTTCCAATACATCCGAGCCAAAGGGATTCAGTGGATAAACATCTGTCACCCCATTTAATTTTGCATAAGTGTGAAAACTGAAAAGAATACACTTTTAAATACCACCAACATGGCAGCTTCTTTGACTCTCTTCCCTAAACTTGGGAAACTACCAAAAACAACTTGCCAACATGCTCCAATAATGATTTCAGAGATGCAATTTGGACGCAGGCAAATAACAAAGACAAATTACTCAATTACCCATGTGATTTATTAGTGATGGTAGGAAAAATGCTGCTTGGGGATCATCAAATAGTATGACCCTGGCCTTTTAATTCAGTGGTAGACTGAGTAATTTCTTTCTAGTCTGCTAACTTCAAAATTGTATTTGAAGTGGTTACGTTTTGGTATAATGCAAACTGGTACTTGTGCAGTATAACTCTTCCATTCTTACATACTCTTGTAGCCTCATAAAATAATAATGAGAGCACTAACACTATCTACTTTCACATGAAAACATTTTTATGAAAGCATTTGGAATGATTGATCACTGTCTTCACCTCAAAATAGTTTCTTCTCTTGCTATCCAGAAAAACATACTCCCTTTGTTCTCTTTCTGACTAACTCTTCTCTGTCTCTACTAATTTGCTCTTCCTCACCAGCCAAACCACTACATGTTGGAGTGCTGCAGATCTCATTTGCTGTAAATAACTCTTCTCTAGCTTATCAATTTGCATGGTTCTAAATATCACTAAATTTGCAGTACTCACAAATTAATATTTTCAACCCAGATTTCTCCATTGAACTCCAAAATACTTATGCAGCTGCCCTCTCCCATCTCCATTTGGATTTCTACATGCCATCTCTGACTCAACGTGTCTAAAACACAAATTACAGACTCCAATCCTCCAGAAAAGCCTTCTTCCACCATTTTTTCTATCTAATTGAAAGGCTGTGTCATCCTTCTAGATATTCATGCAAGACACTTGAAATCATCCTTTTCATCACACTTTAAAACCAGTCATCAGAAAAGTCTATTTTTTTCCTATCTTCAAAATACATCCAAAAGAGGCACCTCACCAACTCTACCATTACCATCCTGGTCCAAATGCATTATCTCTTGTTTGGCTTATTACAATAGTCTTTCCTCCTATCTCTGCTTCTACTCTTTTTCCTACTACTCTATTCTAATTCCAACTAGAGAGAAATCCTTCATACCAGATTTTATCATTCCTGCAAACAAAGCCCTCCAATCATTTCATATAACAAAAGTGAAAGCCAGTCTACATTTGAGAAGGCTAAAAGGGGCTAATTCCAATGTAACCCTGATATTTGGGGATAGTGATCTGAATCCAAGCCAGCAAATGTACTTAGTGTACATTCCTGATAACCTATAATTAAGTCCCTCTCTCCTTCCCAGATACTGGTCTTACAGAACCTGTTACTGTGAACAGCGCATTGCCCCAGAGGGAGAGTTATTAATGCTGGCGCCAGGCCAGACCATCAGATATGTCCTGGAGATCCCCAACACCTGGGGGCCTTCTTGCAAGGCCCTCAAAAAGGACTGGAAGCATAGTTCATGTTTGTGGGACAAAGACCACAAGGAAGGAGATATAATGGAAAGTCCCATGCATGTTCCATCACTCAGATTTGGAAGGCTGTTCCCTGAGTCCGCTGGTGTATTAAACAGTGTCCTTCCTTTTTTTCTCAGAAGCGTCTTGGTTTTCTTTGGTCTTCTGCAACACATTATGTATTGCCTATCATCAGTGTGCCCCACCCCCATTTCTTCTCTGACCTCATTTACCTTTAAATCACTCCACTCCAGGCACCCTGGCCTCTTTGTTATGCCCAAGCACGCCTAGTTTGCTACTCTTAAGTTATTGGCTTGGTTCTACCTATGTTTGGAAGTATCTTTCCCTTTGGCTTGCTACCTTGTTTCTTTCAGTGTTTTATTTACATCATCTTCTAAATGAGGTCTTTCTTGATCAACACTTTTAAAACTCTAATCTCATTCTTAGCACCTTCTTACCTCCTTTTTCTGCTTTATATTTTCCAAAGCACTTACATCCACTTATCACATATATTTGTTTTTTTGTTTATTATCCATCTTCCCCAACTAAAACATAAATTTTGTGGAAACAGAAATTTTTGTATGTTTTAATAATTGTATTAGTGACTGCTTGGGGCTTGAAGTAATGACAGATACATAGTAGATGCTCAATCAATACTAGCTAATAAATGAATAAAGCATATTTCATTAAATGTGAAAATGGAATATTATATACTTATAACTGCCAAAATTTATATCTGAAAATATTAACTTTAAAATTTTAAAGGTATTTCAGGGAGGTGTTTATTTCTTTGGGGTTACATGTTACAAAATGAAATAGATCACTCAGTATATATTTTTTTAATCTCTAGGAATTTTCCTCAACTTTACACATCCTACTATTTTTAAATATGCATTTTTATTGATTTCACAGCGGAAGAGAGAGAGAGAGATATCAATGATGAGAGAGAATCATTGATCAGAGGCCTCCTGTACACCCCACAATGGGGATCAAGCCTGCAACCCCGTCCAGTACCCTGACTGGGAATTGGACCATGATGTCCTGGTTCATAGGTCAATACTCAACCAATGAGCCACACCAGCTGGGCTACTCATCCTACTTTTGAAAATTTGTTTTCACCTATCTTATTTTTAATCGTTTTTATTCTCCAAGTATTGCTTTTGCATAGCATTATATTCTTATTGTTGTTTTTTAAAAATACTGAACAGAATGTTAAAGTATATATGAATGAGTAGTGGGAGAATTCACTAAAATTCTCACATAATTTGCACAAGTATTTATTTCATTTATGCCCATGTGTACATTTATGAGAATTTAAAAAATTATTTTTATCTTCACTTTTCTTTCTTATTTTTCAAGATTCCTCAAAAGTCTTTTGAAAATTAGTTGTCTTTTCACATTCAGGAATGAGGCAATGAATAATTTCATTATCTGGGAATGTGTGTGTGGGTGTTGGTGGAATTTTTTTGGTGATGAGTTGGCCCTATGCTTAAGACTTCTTATGTCCCAAAATACTGACATCTTTGCTCTGGGTACCAACTCCTACACCAGCTGTCCTCATGAAATCCAGTCAGTCACTTTTTCTATAGGAAAGAGCCCTCCAATATTTTGCCTACATGGGTTAATGCTCATTGTTAGGTATTCTGTCCACCATGTGAAGTATAAGGTTGTTGTGATCTTCCATATATAGATCTCTAAAGCTCTTGTTTTTCAACTCACTCCTCATTCCAGTGTTTCATCAGACCTGGCATTCCTGAGTGTTGAGCCTCTTCAGGATAAAGCAGGACAGATCTACTCCCTTTTCAGGCTCTGGCTTCTTTCATTGCCTCTCCCCCAACTGCTTCCTGTTTGCCAGAAAATTGTTGAAAATTGTCACCCACTGATTGTCATCTCCTGTTACGTTCGCCGTGATATGTTTGAATGTTTACATCTCTTTAACTGAGCAGTCTGAGATGGAAAGGACACAGGGGTACCCTGGTGACCAGCGTGCCATTGTGAACCAAAAATCTTCTTTGCCCTTTTAAACTGCCCTAAAGCTAAATTCTAGAAAAATAGCTAGGTATATAAAAATAAACATGAGGCTTGTAGAATTATTTTACAGAATAATTTGAAGTATGGATGTATAAGGAAAATTTAAGACTATTTTTAGAGCATTTAGAAAGCTTGTTTAAAACTTAGATTACTGGGTCACAACACAGAGTAATTAAATTAAGATTTATAGAACAGGATACATGCACACAAAAAAATTGAGAACAAATGAATTAAAAGGATGAGATATGGGTGTTTATCTTGCAGTTTGAATTTTCTTAACTGAGTTTAAATGCCACTTCCCTAGTACTCTCTCAATCAGAAAACTCCGTTGCTTATTAATAATTGAAATGTTTGGGACATGCAAGGTTCAGTAGAAAAAAGAACAGTCTCTTCTAATGTTTTTATGATTTTAAAACATTTTCTTAAATTTAAATAAAGAAAAGGAAGTATGCTCTCACTGTTTACTATAGAGCCTTGTAGAATAATAGGTGAGTGCATGTTTTGTCATTCACATGAAACTTGATAAGACCGAAGTTTCTATGAGACCTACTCAGGGTTTACATTAACTGCCTGAGCCAGGCATGTGAATAACCCGTGCCAATTTTAGTTTCTCCTCTGCTCTCAATCTCTATACAAACACTGGGGGCTGATTTAATGTCAACATTCTAAGTACCAAATGCATCATCATGGCCATCTGTTCTTACTACCATTTCTCAGGGTGTTGCTGACTTCAACTAATAATGCAAACATCGTTTTAAAATTAATCATCAACAGAGTCGTGTGAATTGTTTTAAGTTAAATGAACATCTCTGAAGATGACTAATGGAAAACACCAATGTGGACAGATGTTTTCATTTGGAGAAATGTGTTACATCCCTTCAAACAAATCCCATAATCTACTCCCACAACTTCTGCTTAACAAGTAATCAAGTAAAATATAATCATTTAATTGCATTGTTTTACAAACTTATTGTTTTAACACATTGTTCTCATTCAGCTTTGACAGTTTTTTAATGTTAAAAATATTAACAATAATAGCTTTAGCTCCAAATGCATTAAATTTCTGTCACTTACAATAAACCAACCATCAGATGTATGTTACAATAGTCTTTACCCAAGCAGCAGCATGTTAACATAACTTAGCTAGTTCCATACAGGATACCCATGGCCTTTACAAATCTAATAAGAGACCAACACATTCTCAGAAGAAATTCTAAAAGTAATTTTATCTTCTTCTCTTTTGCAGAAATGGCAGTAGCCAGAGAAAACTAATTTGGATTCACATGTCTAGGAATTATTCTGTTGGGGGGTTCCTGGGTATCGAGAGGAACAAATGAGAAATAAATAAATAGCTGAGCACATATTCGGCCCAACAGCATGATGTAACTGACTAAAATATATTCACAGAGCCATGAAAGGCTCCATGCTCTTTAAATGTAAGGAAAGAATTCAGATCACTACATACAGCTTACTAGATACATCAATCACAATGTGACAACACTACCAAGTAGAGAGCAGTTTTTCCTGTGTTAAGGCCCCACAAAATATCTATCACCAGGATAATGTCTCTTTGGGATGAAGATCTACTGAGGCCTTCTAGAAAGTGCATTTATATTTATTCTAGTGGATTTTACTTTCTATCCTCATCAGCTACTCTTGTGTCCACAGACCTAAGTTAACCCTAGCACATTTCTGAGTGTTTGCCTCAGGACCTTGCCAGTTTCCTAGGAACAATTTTCCAGATAACAGACTTGAGCTTTAAATATTAGTAGTCTTCCACTGAGTAGTGATCAGATCAGATCAATTTTAAATTAGTCTTCATCTTCTCTATATCATATAATTTTAAAGTAATGAGTAAAGATATGGAAGCAACTAAATTAATTTAAGCTATTTAACACAGTTAATAGAGGGAAGAAAATGAATCAATTATGTTGTCAAAGATTTAAAAGAAACTCTAAATCAAGTATTAGAAAGTTATTTAAATTAAAGTAGTTATTTCTGTAGATACTGCATTATGTACAAGACAGAACTATATTTTATTTATCATTACTGAATAACATGAAACTCATTCCTACCTTGAAAAATATAAACTCAATTAATTATACTGTTAAATTCCTATTATGAGCTGATTATGCTTCCAACAAATTCATATGTTGAGGCCCTAACCCACAGTAGTTCAGGATGTAACTGTAATTGGAGATAGGACTTTTAAACAGATAATTAAGGTAAAATAAAGTTATATGGGTATCCTTCTAATAAGAGAAAATTTGGACACACAAAGTGACACCAGAGATGCCTGCACACCATAGAAGGCCACCACCCACAAGCCAAGGAGAGAAGTTTTAGAAGAAAATAGACCTTCCGACTCGTTGATCTTGGACTTCTAGTCCCCAGAACTATGAGAAAATAAACTTCTGTTTTTTAAGCCACCCAGTCTGTGGCATTTTGTTTTGGTAGCCCCAGCAAAATAATGCAACCCCATTTACTCAACAAATATTACCTGAGCATGATTATGGACAAGGTGGTGCAGACTGAGAGAATAGCGTGGCCAAAACCACAGACACATAGCAAGTATATAGATCCACCCTACATCTACCTAAAATATAAGAATTAAGTAATATCATATGAATCAAAGATCAGTAAATATTAGGTCATGAAGATTAGGTCATGTATGTCAGATTAAGGAGCTATAACTTATCCAGATAAACCATTGATAAAATTAAATTAGGGAAACATCCTAGTATAATTTGCACTCTAAAAATAATTAAACTGGTGTGAATGGAAATTGCCACAATAGTCATTTATGTCAAGAGAACTAAATTGGAGCTGGGAGACCATGAAAAAGTTTATCTCATGCTCCCCCCACTTAAGAAGTTTTGAACCAGCCTTGAAACCACATCCTGAACTTTACCTTACTTCTCACCATGGCAACTAGATCATCTGCACTCTTTACCTGAAAGGAGTCAGTCCATTTCACTAGTCAGCATCCTTCATTTGCTTGGAGGACTTAAGGAGGTTGGAACTCTTGAACTTCCATGCTTGCCACTAAAGCACATCCTAGAACTTGCTTAGCTCAGAGCCTCACCAGGCAGACCTGACCAATCTTTTTTGAAGAGTTATCACACCATGCTGGATAGCCAATAGGAAAAGTTTCTTTTGTTACAATATGTAGTATTTTGCCTTTATAAACTCCAACTTTGTCTTCCCTGGGGCACAATTTGGTCTGCTACCTAAATCTGTGCCTCCCAGGTTGCAATCCCTTGCTCAAATAAATGCCCTTTATTCTTTATTGCGACTAAATTTGTTTTTAATTGACATTGGCAAGAGTGTAGAATGTAAAGAGTAGGCAAGTGGGGAAGGGTATGCACTGGGAGGATAATGTTAAAACTAAAGAAGCTTATTAGCTGATGTTAATGAAATTGGTCACTAAGCAACATAAGAGAGGGTAAGTGCTTAATTAAAGAAGGAGGTGAGGTTTTTCATAGAAAAAAAAAAGCAGATAGTTGTGGGGCAAGAAACTTTACCCTTATGGTTCTTTTGGCTGCTCTAATAATCAAATAGACATAAAACTGACTGGCAAGAGAAAATGATGAAATTTAATTACATACATACGTATAGAAACCCACACACATGAGAGAATTAGAGACTTCACATACGTGAGAGGTGCGGAAACAGATAGGGAAACTTACGAGGTATATAAGACATTTTGAGTTGATGGAGAAAATGAGACATTTTGGGGTGGCTAGCAACCTGAATCTGTGCCAGTAACCTGATGCACATTTTTGTCAGCTTATAGTCTAGTCACTGGCCCTTTAATTATCTGGTCCTATAAGACCTGTTTATTTAAGTACCACTCCCATTTGAGAGATGCCATAAACCATGAATGATACACAACCCCCAGATGAAGTTATCAGTGCTAGCACCAGACCTGGCCTTGAGATGTGGTCTCACTGCCCCCGTCCCAGCATATGGGGCTTTTTGCAAAGCCTGCAAAAGATCCAGAAATATGATCCATACTTTGGGAACAAAGAAACTAAAGGGTATAAATGGAAAGCTTCCTCCATATTGTCTTGGTCAGGATTTGGAGAGAAACAGTCTCCCCTGAGTCCTGTACTAGTACATGTGAAACATCTGAAAATAAATGTGTGTTTTTTTCCTATGCCTACATTACTCCTGCATATTTTTGTCGCCTTTAAATTCTGTAATAGAGCTAGGGGTTAGGTAATGCACCTTA
This sequence comes from Lasiurus cinereus, assembly GCA_011751065.1. Taxonomy (NCBI): domain Eukaryota; kingdom Metazoa; phylum Chordata; class Mammalia; order Chiroptera; family Vespertilionidae; genus Lasiurus; species Lasiurus cinereus. The sequence goes on along the minus strand of JAAGEH010002528.1, from coordinate 45,698,554 downwards.
AATCTTCAGAAGATAATTGCAGAAAAAAGAACATGTTCAGTAATCATTAGTTTACCCTGCTTGTCATATACATAGGTAAATGTTATTTCTTATCATGGGTCAGGTTCCTAATTTAAATTCTTCTAGACAGTTAGAGAGGAACAGAACTTTCTCTTGAGCAAATGACTCCAATCAAATATCCTTATTATGCTTAATGATGACACATTGAAAACATTCTCTTTAGAGTAAGGAAGAAGATGAAGATTCCCAGGATCATCCCAATAATTTTATATTGTTATCAATATACTAATCAAAACAGAGGTAGATGATTGAAAGAAATAATTCATATAAATATTAGAAGGGAAAAGACAAATTTTAAATTGCAAATAGTATAGTTCTTTACCAAGAAAAACTGCCTGAAATCTATCTTAAATGGTAATAAATTACAAAATTAATACACAAAATTACCATTAAAATGTTATAAAATATAATTTCATTTAAAATAGTAATTGAAAAGAAAAAGACCTAACATAAACCCAATAACCAAAAGTATGCATTATTATACCTTATTTATTGAAGAACAGAAAACAATATTTAAATAAATTAATAAACAAACCACACTTATATATAGAATGACTTGCCACATCTATATACCTATCATGCATGGAGTGCCATATAAATTAAAATACCTAGAAGATAGAAATTAGGCATGACTTCTAGTGATACTAACAACAATCAAGGTTTAACTACAACAAGATTGTGTACCCAGCCCACAAAGAGGTGCACCAAGAGTGTCCACCTGAGGTAACTGGGGAGGCTGAGCCCCTGGGCCCTATAGGACACCTAGCATACAAAGCCATTCTATCAACACAGGGAAGCAGCCAAAATGCAGAGACAAAGAAATAGGTCACAAATTAAAGAAATGTAGGAAAGCAAACTACTGGATATAGATTTCAAAACCAAAGTTATAAGGTTACTCAAGAATCTTCTAGAAACTGCCAATAAATTTAGTGAGACCCTCAAGGATATGAAAAAGGACCAACTATAAATTAAGCATATACTGACTGAAATAAAGAATAATATACAGAGATCCAACAGTAGACTAGAGGATCCCAAGAATCAAGTCAAAGATTTGAAATATGAAGAAGCAAAAAACATCAACCAGAGAAGCAAAAAGCAAAAAAAAAATCCAAAAATATGAAGATAGTGTAAGGAGCCTCTGGGATAACTTCAAGCATACCAACCTCTGAATTATGGGGGTGCCAGAAGAAGAGAGAGAGGAAGATATTAAAAACCTATTTGAAGAAATGATGACAAAAAAGTTTCCCTACTTGGTAAAAGAAATAGAATTACAAGTCCAAAGAACTCCAAACAAGAGAAATCCAAAGAAGATCACACCAAGACACATCATAATTAAAATGCCAAGAGCAAAAGACAAAGAGAGAATATTAAAAGCAGCAAAAGAAAAAGTTAGTTACATATGAAGGTGCACCCATACAAATGTCAGCTGATTTCTCAACAGAAACTATGCAGGCCAGAAGGGAGTGGCAAGAAATATTCAAAGTGATGAATAGCAAGAACCTGCCATCAAAATTACTCTACCCAGCAAAGCTATCATTCAGAATTGAAGGTCAGATAAAGAGCTCCACAGATTTAAAAACAAGCTAAAGGAATTCATCACCACCAAAACAGTATTATATGAAATGCTAAAGGGTATTCTTCAAGAATAGGAAGAAGAAGAAAAAGGTAAAGATAAAAATTATGAACAACAAAGTGACAACAAATACATATCTATCAACAAGTGAATTTAAAAATCAAGTGAATAAAAAGTCTGATGAACAGAATAAACTGGTGAGTATAACAGAATCAGGGGCATAGAAAGGGAGTGGACTGACAATTCTCAAGGGGGAAAAAGTATGAGGGTGAGGGAAGAGACTGGATAAAAATCATACACCTATGGATAAGGACAGTGGGAGGGGTGTAAGGGCAGAGGGTGGGATGGGAACTGGGTGAAGGAGAGCTAGTGGGGGGGACAAAAGAGGAATGAGTGTAATAATCTGAAATTTAAAAAAAAAGAAATTAGGCATAAGAACTGTACATTTTGATTGAAAAAATAAGGGGGAGAGTCTAGAAATTTCTAAAGAGAACTCATAATAATTAAAATAGCTCATTAATAAATTTAAAAATCAATTAGAAAGACAAACATGAATAGAATAGAAAAAAGTAAAATAAATAAGTAAATAAAACCTAAGTCAGATAAGAATTTATTTTATGATAGAAGTAACATTTCAAATCAGTGGAGGAAAAAATATTACTCAATAAAATTATCTTAGAAAAACTACATAACCTTTTGGAAAATTATCTATCTTAATGTTTACAAATGAATGAAGCATAGAACACTCACATATACACACACACACACATCACATCACATCACACCATAAATTTGTAGGAGAAAAATAATGAAATTTATGTTGTCAGAGTTGAGATGACCTTTAAGTTGGACATAAAACAGGTAAGTAACAGCAGCCTTCTTACTACTCCTCAGACACAGGAGGCCCACTCCAGCTTCAAAGCCTTGCATTTCCCTTGGTTTTTCCTAGACTACTCCTACCTACCCTGCCCCATGTAGCCTCAAGGTTTTCTCACTTCCTTCATACTTTCATTCAAACATTATCTTCTTAGTTCTGAAATTACAATCCATTCTAATCTCCCTTTTCCCCTATTCTTTTTTCCTGCAATAATTTTTTTCCTAGCACTTGTCATCATCTAACATAGAGTATTTTATTTATTTGTCTTATTTATTATCTAACTTCTCCAACTAACTTGCAAGTTTTATGCAAGCAACTACACTTTTTCTGTGTGTTTCACTTGTCAGCACCTACAAAACTACCTGGAGCATGAATGAAGGAAAGAATGAATTTTTTTAAAAGATCAAAGGAGTAGCCCAGCTGGCTCAGTAGTTGAGCATCAACCTATGAACCAGGAGGTTACAGATCAATTCCCAGTCAGGACACATGCCCAGATTACATGCTTGATCCCCACTGTGGGGAGTGCAAGAGGCAGCTGATCAATGATTCTCTCTCATCATTGATGTTTCTTTCTCTCTCTCCCTCTCCCTTCCTCTCTGAAATCAATAAAAATATATAGTTCTTTAAAAGGTCAAAGGGGTAAAAAGCCTAGAGAAAAAGGTTGTAATTAAAGTCAGAATGGGGAAAATGACAATAATGCTGTAAGCTGTAAGAGACCAAGTTAGACAAGCAGATAAAAATCAGAATGTCATCAATTAATGACTTTTTGGCAGAATAGTTTGGGAGACAATTCTCCATGGTTCTCTCATTTCTAAATGTTTTACTAGCAGAGATACTAACAGTCCTTTATTCCAAAATGTAATCAAGTTTACCTGTATAGTGAACAGACTTAGCAGATAGAAGATCAAGATAACGACTCTCATCTGGAGAAATATGCAGGCATGCTTACTGCCCATTATTAAAAAACAAATAAACAAAACAAAACAAAACAAAACCTAGAGGCCCAGTGTATGACATTTGTGCACTGGACGGGATGGGGGTCCCTCAGCCTGGCCTGTGCCCTTTAGCAGTCTGGGAACCCTCAGGGGATACCCTATGGGGAGCAGGTCTATGTGGCAGTGGGACATCCTTAGTGCTGCTGCAGAGGCAGGAGAGACTCCTGCCACCACTGCTATGCTTGCCAGCCAGGAAACCAGTTCAAGGTTCAGGGCTTCTGGCTGAGCAGCACTCCCCCTCTGTGAGCACACCAACACCAAAAGGCAGCTCTTGCATTGAACATCTGCCCCCTGGTGGTCAGTAGACATCATAGCTATCTGTCTTTCCACTGTTTGGTTGATTTGCATATTACCCTCTTATTATATAGGATTGGGCTCTCGATGCTCTGAATTTTTCTCTTGTGATACCATGCACTCAGTGTACAGATGACAACAGGACCCTTCTTTGTGTTCTTGAGAATTGGGGCTTGAGGAACAGGTGTAAAAAATGCTGATACTCTGGTTGCTGCAAATACTGTGAATAATACATTTACCTTTATCTCTGACCCAGGAGTCTTGGTCTTCTGCCAGCATCTATAAAACGATAGCTGGCTAATTAATTAGTGTGCAAAAAATATGATAAAATCCAAGACCATTTTACAATTCTAGATTGAAAGATGCCAAAACAACTGGATTTTGTACAGATACACTAACTAGCATTAGCAATAATAGAGTCATTTATTTCCACTCAATACAATACTAAATTACATCTTAAAACATCATTCAACTTCTTTCACCTAAACTATACTCATAAATGCATAACATTTATGTAGGGAAGTCCACTACAGTCATTTACCTGGCTACCACAACTCCTAGCTACAAGCAATAGACTCACTCTGGCTAGGCATATGACCTCAGCAGAAGAATGAGTGATATGTAAAGCAGAATTTACCAGATTACCTGAAATACAAAACATAGCTGTTCTAACCCATAAAACATGAGAAAAAAATAAGTGCTTATTTTTGTATGCCACTGAGTTTTTATATTGTTGTATAGCAATAGTTGACTGATACAAGACCCAGACTATCACTACTGTCCATGTAATAAAAGATTATTTCTCCCTTGAGCAATATTCTTGAAGAAGGCAATATAGGGTTAGTGTGGTGGCTCAGTTACACAATATTACCCAAGGATAAAAGCTCCTGCCATCTCATTGTTCTACCCTCCTCCTAAAACCATTCTTATCATTCCAAAATGGCTCACTATCTCACTTGTGTTCCAAAAAAATGGAAAAGGGAAAGGGTATTCAATGCAACATTCTTTTTAAATGCATCCCAGATTTTGTACCCACCTGGCCTCCTTATATCCCAGTGGCCAGATATTTGTCAGGTGGTCACACCTAACTGAAAGGAAGATAAGTTCCTTATATGCTAAAAATCAGTAGCTATATCTCTCTTAAAGAAGGAGAGAATAAAAACTTGAGTACAACTAGCATTAGCCATTCATTCATATGGCAACCCTAATATTCTGAGAACCTCTCTCCTTCTCATAAGATATTTTGATCACCTCCACAAGGGAGAAAATTCCAAAGCCCTATTGGTTACTGTACCCATCTACAAGTCTCTCCCTTCTGGATGTATAACTCATTCCATTAAACATGGATGTGGAACCTCATGGTTTGGCATCCTACACACTAAAAGATATGTTTATGCATCCCCAACACACTCAATAATCAAGGTGTATGAAGAAGGCAAATATAGCAAACTAAACTGACCCTACTGAGAAAGGAGGATTGGGAAGCATACCATAGTCACTTGCTGATGGCAATAATCAAATCCTACTAGTAGGAGTTACAAATATTCCCTGGTCCAGCAATGAGGTAATTCCTTTTGGTTGATCTCATTGGAAGCCCTTAAGTCTGCTTTCTGGAAAGAAATATGCATTTTCCTCTAAAAGCCTTATTTCTACCCCCTGAAAGCTGCTTTACTATCTTTTGTCCTCACTTGCAATGAATCAGGTAGGTATTACAGGGACAGCTCTTCTTAGAGACTGCAATGTTTTGCTGGTCTGGATTTGGCAGCCCAGGAATTTCCTAGGGGGCTAAATAATGACAGCTTTTCCAGGCTATGTTGTTGTTCTTTACCCATACAATTCCCTCAAAACCTTAGCAAGCTTCCAGGCAATTTGTTTTGGATTAACTCCATATGTAAGTAACTATAGCCAAAGATCTAATCTAGATGTAGTCTCTAAGACTGAAGATGCTTGTCTTTTCCTTATTACCCTGTGTGGCTTGCTTACCCCCTCTCTGGATAGAAGGTACATCCAGGCTATCTGAATCATTTTGTTTGGGTGGAAAATCAATACCCTTAATTTGATTTTGCCTCTGGTCTGGCTCCCAAATTTGGCAGGGCATTGAGCTTATCTCCTACTAAGGCCGTGGCTTTGAAGCTACCAATTACAATTGCTTTGGTTTGGAGTACAGAATGAGTTGACTTTTTCAAACCTTAAAGGCCTCAAATTATAGGACTCACAGTGAAATTATTTTGCTAACCTGACACAAAGAGCCTCTCTTAACAGAACTGTATTCCTTTCTGCCTCTGCTTGCAGACTGGCTAACTCTAGCCTGAGTTCATCTCTGTCAAAGGATTTTGCTGGGAGAGCAGGAAGCAGCCAACACACATCAGCTTTCCTATGATTTCCCCTAATGTTATTTAGGGTCTGAGTTACCATGTGGCCTGCCTTCTAAAATAAAGCAAGCAACTATTGTATCAATGCTTTGTCTCAGCATATCAGAGTTTAATCAGCTTTAACCTCTGGTATCTATGCTTCTGCTTCCAGCCTCCTGCTTCCCAACTGCTAAACATATTATGCCACATATGTAGGTCAAGCCACTTCATACACCCCATTTCTGGTATCAAATTCTATTTTAATTAGGATGTTGGTTTGGAATGTGTAAGAGACTCAAATGCAATACATAAAGGAATTAGAGATTTAGTCCTTTCACATTAAAGTCTGGAGGTCCAGGGGACCCAGGCCTTTCTATCATATAGCCCTGTAATCTGTCAGATATTGTTCTTATCCACATGGTGCAACATAACTTATCATCACACTTTTCAAAGCAGCAGGGTGGGGAAAGGTGGGAGAGGGGCATCCCCTCCTCTCTTTAAGAAAAGTCTGGAAGCTGCCTCCCCAAAGGAACTTGGAAAATTTAGTCTTTATATTGTAGCCACAAGTCCTATTACAAAACAAGAGTCAGTTCATTATAGGAGAACAGGAAGAGCATGGTCATCAGGGAACAAAAAGTAGTCCTTGCTACAAACTCAAAACAAGTGGCATCATTTATTTGGATCTAAGATATCAAGGATCTTGTGAACCAATATTTATAACAATAAAAATGAAGTTGACTAGAAATTATTTTAAGAACAGCTGTTGGTCTAATAATATTTACAGAAAATTTTACAAGGTATAACATCCAAAATACAAATTTTGATATAAATAGATATAAATTTACAGTTTACTTTTTACATTCTAGGCATTTGATAGATAGTTGTTGAATGAAAGGATGAACTAAACAATTAGAAATACTTACTGAGAATTTGCTGAGTCCATAATAACTATTAGACACCAAAGAGATGTTTTTAAAAAAGTATGACACATGTTCCCATATAATAGAAGAATTTGACAGCATTTTACTTGATGATACTGGTGAAAGTGTTAAATACATCTATTAAAAATATAATATAATAATATACAAATAATTAACTTAATAATAGTGTATAAATAATAATCAAGACTTTTTTAAATGTCTAATACTTGTCTAGAAAATAATGCTTTTCTAAGTTTAAAAATGTTCTTAAAATAACTTTAAAATTTCAAATAAAATACAACACTTAGATATCCTCTTTTTAACTTGCTCTGAATGGTAATAATTACTTGAAGGGCAAATGAATCAATTGGTACTTTTTAAAAGTCTTTCAATAGTTTATTAGAAAGAATGTAGGCATTAAAAAAAATCCCCATGTTCATGAACATAAGTTGAGGTTTTCAGCCCTGGTACAAAAAAAAAGGAAGGAAGGAAGGAAGGAAGGAAGGAAGGAAGGAAGGAAGGAAAGAAGGGAGGGAGGGAGGGAGGGAGGGGAGAGGGAGGAAGGGAGGGAGGGAGGGAAAGGAGGAGGAGTAAGAGGAGAAAAAATACAAAATCCAATAGTATATTAACATTTTTTTCACTCATTTGCCATATTGAAAGTGCCAATACAAATTTAGCCGAAACATACAGACTCTCAAGCAGCAATGTACAGCCTTTCTTTGTTCTCCATGCTAAGAGATATAAAAGTTTAAGAATCAAACAATACCAAATGTACAGGCTTTAAAAACCATCCTACAGCATTTACTAGTTTTAGTCAAGATGCATTTGGAACAGTGACAAGTGATCACTTATGTACAATAATGTGAAGTAAATTTTTTGAAAAATAAAACTTTACTGAAACAATCCTGAAGAATATACCAGAGGAACAAAATGTTACTAGTTTAAATTATCAACTAATTGGTTTCAGCCGGTTTAAGTCTATGTTCTAAAATCTAAAACTTAGTTATCGTTCTATAGTTCAAGAGCTTCCTACCATGTCAATATGTATGTTATGAAGAAAATTAGACTTAGGTGACATGTTTTTATATATCACAAATGCCTAAGACCTTGGCAGTATCATGAAAAGTCAGAGAAATGTTTCATGCATGAGATTATTGCTTTAGCTGACTTAAAACTGTCCCACACAGTGGTAAATATCACCCCTTAATGAATTCTTTAAAACAAACAGGCTGAAAAATAACTTAAAGGATACAAGTGCAGCATCTGCCTTTAGAGCTATCAACTCAGGAATTCTCTCAATTAGGAAATCTTGCAGGGAAGTTATTTTTCTATCTCAAGTTCCAGTGAGGACAACATTCCTTACTTCAGCTCTGGCATTTTTCTCATCATCCCTATCTTGTGAATCATTGTCTGTTCCATCTACTTCCAGTAAATCTACATTTTTATCACCACACATGTTGTCCGCCGTCATCTCAGAGAAACAATAGAAATTAGACAAGTCTTCATCTGAATCATCTTACCAATCTTTCCAACTATTCAAGACCACACTAAGCCAATTAAGCTTTGCCCTTTCTTTTGTTAACCTTGGCCGTGATTGGACAGCTTCTCTTTTTCCTAAACAACATAAACTTGATCTCTTTTGCACTTGGAATCACTTGGACCAATACCATGAAAAATATTAATTTCATTAAAATTATCACTTTCTCCAAGACAGTTGAATAGAGTTTGGATTTTTCCAAATTTACATTAACATCTTTACTGTCTTCAACACAAAATTCAATGAAGACACAGTTCCTTCTGGTGATTCTACCATTTTGCAAAAGCAGGCTGCACCATGAACAGTGGCTGGGTTTCTGGTGAATGTGTGGGTGGGCAGTGACTCCATTACCCCGGTGACTCAGGTGTTGGCCCCTTCTCACTTCCCTCAGCACTGGGGCTCACAGAGAGCATCACACATGTTAAGGGAAGAGGAAGTGTAGGAAAAGGTAAGGAGGACAGAAAATAAACTGAGTGTGTGAGTCTGGGAATGAGGTGTGCGTGGGAGCCAGGGCTGGTGAACTTAAATGGTATTTTTATGTAATTTTTATATTATAGCAAGTAAATACTCTATAATTAAACTTTTAATGAAAAGTAATGAAACATTTAGAACAAAATTGTGACAAATAATTAAAGTTAAAATGTTTTCAAGTAATTTAATCAATAAGAAATAAGTGAACTATTTGTTTACAAGCATTGAAGCCATTTGTGCATTTGTATGAAGAATAAAATAGTGTTTATAGTTTTGAGGAAAGCAAACTTGAAGCAGTACTTTTTTTAAGGTAAAGTATTCTTATTTTCCCACAAATGTTTCTTTCCTTCCATCTGAGAAGCAGAATTTAGCTTTCACCACAGCCCTTTTTTAGGAATACATGGCTGTAGTAAAATGCTTGGTTTAATCACTTAGGTACATGACATGTCTATATTGTTTCCACAAAATAATACCTTAGGAGAAATTACACATCTTTATAAAGCTTTTCATATCCCCTTTCTCTCCTTAGTTTTGGATATTTGGGAATTAACAGATTTGGAACAAAATAAATTAAGGACAATAGGCGCAGAAAAACAATAGCTCATTATCTGCTATGCCACACCATTTTTTGTTGAGAGCAGTCATTTAGTGCTCTATTGGGTATAAAAAATAAGTAACAAAGCTGAGAAATATGGGAGGTAAAGGGGAGAGATCAACCAAAGGACTTGTATGCATGCATATAAGTATAACTAGGGGAGTGAGGGCATGAACATGGAGGTGACAGGGGCAGGGGGGGGGGAAGAAATGGCAATGGGAAGGGTAAGTATACATATGTAATACCTTAATCAATAAAGAAAGAAGACAAAAAAATGAAAGAAAAAAATAAAGTATGTGTTTACATGTTGCTGTAAATAATCTGGGGAAAATGTCAAGTTATGTATCTTATTCCCCTTCGTCCAACTCCAGATTCTCATGAACATGAACAAAAGTACATACAAAATAGGTCAAATATTGTATGAATACTGGAAACCTCAAGTCAAAAAGTAGACTTTCCTTAAGAAATAACATAAATGAAATGAATGAAAGAAAACTAAGTGCTGATTCCGAATATTTTATAATCATAAAATAGTTTTTATCTTTGTTTGCTTTTAGGTTTTTCTATATATATTTACAAGTGAGATTCAAAACATTCCTTCCTTTATTGATTTACAAATATGGCCATTTTACATAATGTTTTGCAATGACACATTATAAATTATAGCTCTTAATCCCAAATCAACTTCTTTCAAAAAATAATATTTAATTACATTAAAAAACATTGATGAACTTCACTGGATACACATTAGTTATGCAACATTTCATAGCATGGTCCTACTCTTAAAAATCAAATTTTACACTCAATGTAAGTGTGTACTACGTGAATGTGGTGTAAGATTTTCATAAAGAAGAGGTTATAGTTGAAAATTACATAAAATGTCAGCACCACAGTCAGCAAAATAAATTAACAAGTGAAGAATGCCGATGGCCTGGTAAGAATACAACCATAACATATCATTAAATAAATTTAAAGCGGAAACATTTCCAGGAAGTTCCTACTTTCATATTTAGATATATAGATTAGGTGTTTCCATTACAATATTTAACCATTAATATAGTTGTCTGATATTTTTATATTCTCAAAGATACATTTCTACTTTCTCACCAATTTTAGGCAAAAAAGCCTGTGAGTCTTTCAATTAAATATGCCCTATTGTTTCAGCAAAGCTAATAAAGAGTCATCTTGTTCAGATAAATAACTCTAGAGCAATTAGTTAGTCCCAGCTGATGACTGATTTTATAATATTAGTTGAATTTTGGGTGGGATGCATGGAAACCTACCAGAATTTTCCTAGGCTCTTTGCCAGAGAGAATTCTTGTCAAGAAAAACAGTACTGTGATTTCAACTTTGAACTCTGAACTGTACATTGTGTGAACTTGTCAAATACTCAGCCCACAAATAACCTCATGCTCTTTCTGAAAATCTTGCCAAATGCAATGAATCTGATTTAGTGGAAAAAAGGTGTCTAAGGCCAAAAAAAATACACATATTGTGTATAGAGTGTCAATAATTTTGGAAATATTAGTTTACCTCGATTCATGATTTCACTTTAAAAGAATGTAGTGTTATTTCTGCTGAAATATTTTTACCATAATTAGTTCATTTCTCTCCCAAGGAAACATTGTCGTCATATATTACTACATTTGTACATTATTTTCTTAGAGTAATTAATTCAGATGGTTAAGACATGATGCTACTAAGGTCAAGGTTTCTGATTCTATACCCATTCCGATGCAGATCACTTAAATTACAATTATACCCTATGGCCTAAATCTTGCCCACATCACTTTTTAGGTCAAATAAGGCCCCTCTACCACCTCCTTGGCCCACAGGGAGGCCCTGTGCATGAACCCTGTGGTCCTGGGGCCTCAACAGTTTTCCTTTCATTGACTGGAGCAGTAAATATATATACGTACTAAATATACAATTAAAAGACAAAGAATGGCAAAGTGAATTAAAACACCATGTTGGAGAGGCTAAAAGAATAATTTTTCCTCCTACCTTGAAGTTCTGGCTGAGCTAATAATAAAACTAACAGATAGATTAATAGGAAGAACTATAAAAAGTTTATTATGGATGTATACGCACGGGTACCACAAGATATGAGACACCCCAAACACATTGGAAGTTGAAGTTTATATGCCATTTTGGACAAAGGACAAGGAGGGAATGGAGATCTGGGATTTTAAAGGGGAATTAGGCAAGTCACAGGTAAACATGAAAACAACAATGGGAGAGAGAAGCCTATAGCAGAACACATTTTCACATAGACCCTTCTTTGTCTACCATACTTCAAATAGGCTAAGGTAAAAATGCTAACCACTGCCCAGAGTTCGGGGTCTCCAATAATCAACCACCAGGGAGCCTTTTCCGATGCAAAAGCAAAGAGTCTTTATTCAAACCCGGGTTTGGCTCCCAGCCTCTTTCTGGCTCAGCAGCAAACCGAGAGAGCGAGCCACGGGGCAACAATGAGTTATATGGGATAGGATATTGGGAGGGCTTAGGGAAGTGATGAAGGTTGCAAAGATTGGTCACTTGAATTAGGGTCTTTCTGTGGTTTAGCAACATTAGGACCCTCACTGTGTTCCTGGAGCTTCATTGGTCCATTTGGGTAGTGGTCCAGGAAGCTAAGACATTGCTGGCACACCTGTGGCCACTCCCAGAAAAGGGAGGGGGTTTAGGCAGGGGGCCCAGCCCTACAGGACAAGATGGAGGAGAGTTCATTTCTGCTTTGTCCTTTTATCACTTCTGGTTTGGCACTGCCCAATTCAATTTTTTTTTCTCAAATAAACTGTTAAAATTTTTAATATGTCTTAGTTTATCTCTTAACAGTAGTTCTTCAAATATTGATCCATTTCATTTTCTCGGTATTTCTTGTTTCATTGCCTTTAATGATTAAAGGCCAGTGAGTGGTAAAAGCATCCTTACCTGCAACTCACTACCGGAGTATGTAAAAATAAAGTTAGCTTCACAGTGCTTCTGCCAGATGTATAAACATGTATTGTTCTGTAAACTAGCTCTTGGGCTTCCAAGAGCCTCATATTAAAGATGGATTCAGAGACAAACAGCATTCTGGGGGCAGGATTAGCTGATCTCAGCATCCCCCTCGTTTGTGCAACAAAATAAAGAATTGAAGAAAGTCTACAGATCTGTGTCAATCTAAAGAGATTAAGCTGTTGGATGTTCTACTTTTCCTACCCCAGCAACACAAAGTAGTGGTGCTTGACCAGTTTCTACCCAACCCACCTATCTTGAAAGCTCCTATTTAATCAGTGAAAAATTATGTCTAACATCACTTATGCTAGTTAACATAGTGTGCCATCTCATTTTATCCATACAGCAACCCTCTTAGTAGCTAGTACCCATTGCCCCCATTCTATATATGAGAAAATTGAGGCTTAGCTATTAATACCTTCCCCATTGATATCCTGTTATTAAGTGAAAGCAAGATGCTAAGTCAGATACTCTAGACCCAAATGCCTGCTCTTAACCATTTGTGACCCAATGTTTCTATGTTTAAAAAAACACTCCAGGCCCTTTCCCCTGGAGATTCCTATTTGGCAGGCCTGGGGGACCCAAAAACCTACTAAGCAAGGGAACCTCCAAGAAGATTCTATGAATAGGCAAGTTTTGGAAATCCCACATTATACTATGCTGACTCCCTAAAAATTATAACATAAATGTAACCTAAATGCTAATATAATATGTAACCTAAATTCATATAATCTGGCTTTTAGATTTACTTTTTTTTATGAAAATGAAGAATAGCAGATAGTCTTTAATCTTTTTATATTTTCCACCTTTTAGAAAATTGTCAGTGAATTCCATATCCACAGTCTTCTAGAAAACATAGCAAAACATAATATAATGGTTATATTAAACATAAACACACACACACACACAGAGTAGCCCAGCCAGTGTGGCTCCATGTTTGAGCATCAACCCACGAACTAGGAGGTCATGGTTCAATTCCCAGTCAGGGTTGCAGGCTCAATCCCCAGTAGCAGGAGTGCAGGAGGCAGCCAATCAGTGATTCTTTCTCATCATTGATATTTCTATCCCTCTCTGCCTCTACCTTCCTCTCTCTGAAATCAGTAAAAACATATTTTTAATTAAAAAATAAAAATAATATCTAATAAGAATAACACTTTTTTTTCCTTATACAATTTGCTTTAAAAATAATGAAGCAGGAATTTTAGGGGGACATAGGCAAGTTTAGGGATTTTTTAGAATTGGGGTCCATGGAAAAAGGATGGGACTGCAGGCTGGGAGGAGGTACATTTCCATAACACAAGGAAACCAGGTGCAGTTACATTTCCATAAGACAAGGAGGCAGCAACAGGTATATTTCCATAAGATGGAACTGGAAGTATCCAAGAAAGGTCACATTTACAAAATAAAAAAAAAGAAAGCCCTTCATTCAGAAGGACGGGGTGGGGGTGGGGGGAAGGAGAACCTCACTTGTCCCCTGTGAGGTTCGATCTTTGCACTCAAGAGTTACTATAGTAACCAAGGGAATAGTGACAAATCAGAGAGGATATCAAGGCACCAGGACTGCAGCCTTTATAAGCCTTTGGAAGAAGAACCCAGTGGGACCCTTCTCCCCCTCCCAATGTGGTATCCAGTTCAGAGACTTCTCCCCCTCCCTACTTGGGAGACTGTACTTGTTCTTCATTAAATCTCCACCTTTGCTATCCCAATTTTCTGTACATAAAAATCTGGTTCCAGTCCAAAAATTCAGTATCAATAACTGAAGTAATCTCTATTAAATAATTATTGAATATATTTATGTAAACAAATGTGGAAACAGTTAACATGTTAAATGTCAGACTAATGTTTCTAAAAAATCAAATTAAAAAATAATAAAGCTCTAGGAACTCTATTAACTGTCCTTGATGCTATTGGTGAAGAAGAATTTTCCCTTTATCCTACTAGATTCTTGGCTGAGACCCCCACCGCCCATGTAATAAAAAACATATTAACAGGAGAAAAATAAAAAAAAGTTCAATATTCTGTATACCTTCTATATATAAGAGTTGGACTCAGGAAAACTGAGTAACTCCCAAGCCACCACCTTAAATATCATCTACAGCTACAGATAAAATAAGATGTTGTGGTGGGGGGAGAGGGGGTCAGTTATGGGAAGTTATCAGGCAAAGCAAGGTAAACAAGGATAAGAATGTTATTCAGACTTAGCTCATTGCCTCTCCATTGATGAGAGTTTCTAGAGGTTTAACCCTCATCCTCTTCCTGTTAAGGAGAGGGAGACACCCTTAACAAATAACAGATTTCCCTTATAAATGTAAATATCCCTGACAAAAGGGTAGCTTCTACTAAGTGTTCAGAGCTTTTCTGGCATCTGCTGCTTCTGAAGAAAAGCTCATGATACTCCTTATACCAAAGAGGTATATTTGGGTTAGCAAATTATGTTCCCCTTCACTGGTAAATTTTGTTAAACGTACTGATATTATAAAAATGTTAATATATATAGCTGTTGACTAAATGATCCTTTTCTCTGTATTTGGACAAAAATACAACTTCATCTCCAAATTTAGATACACACACACACACACACACACACACACACACACACAGCATTTCTATGGAGTTCAACTTTCTTCCAGCTTGATTAACTTAAGAGTCTGCTATTTTTACACAAGACTATAATCATACCCCAGCGTAAAATCACTATTCAGGCCATTCAACACCGTGTTTTTTGTTACAAACAACTCCACAATAAAGGAAATGTTTTTAAACTGTGAATATATAACAAGGCAACATGTGATTAAAATTCAATACATTATCTCTTTCACATTTTATTACTGCAGGTGCAGAACACAACTGTTCAGAGGCTTGCTAAGGGCAGAGTTCCCTTTCATTGAAAACAATTCTGTTTATACACCTGTGTTTACAAAGATTCTAAATGAAAAGACCAAGGAAGAGATAATGGAACAAGAAATAACACTAAACATTCTCTTCACAGAAGCCTAAATCAGTCCTTCCCCAAAGGAAGGAAGGAGAAAAATCTTTGTATCTAGCAAACATATCTCCAGAGATGTGTGTGTTCTCAAAACTTTATGTGTAGTAATAAATGCATTGGATTATAAGGGGAAAATATTTTTATCAGCCCCCTAATGGAAAACTAGTTACCAGGAGTAAGAGTTAAGAATTTGCTCTGTGTCATTTGTTATATAGTTATCCTTTTCAATTCAACAAGTATGTATTAAGTACCTATTATTCATTCAACAAATATTTATTGAGAGCCTACCATTGTTGTAGAAGACCAAAGAAAACCAAAGACGCTTCTAAGAAAAAGGAGGGACACTGTTTAATACACCGGCGGACTCAGGGCACAGCCTTCCAAATCTGAGTGAAGGAACATGAGTGGGGCTTTCATTTATATCTCCCTACCTGGGGTCTTTGTCCCACAAACACGGACTATGCTTCTGGTCCTTTTTGCCAGCCTTGCAAGAAGGCCCCCAGATGTTGGGGATCTCCGGGCCATATATAATGGTCTGGCCTGGACTAGCATTAATAACCCTGCCTCTCGGGCAGTGCGCTGTTCACAGTAACAAGTTCTGCAAGACCAGTATCTGGGAAGGAGAGAGGGACTTAATTATAGGTTATCAGGAATGTACACTGAGCTTGCAGGCTTGGATTCAGATCACTAGCCCCAAATATCAGGGTTACATTGGAATTAGCTCTTTTTAGCCTTTTCATTCCTCCCACCCCCCTTGTCCCACAAGCTTCTCTTAGCCTTCTGGAACAATGACTATGGGATGTTATGGTGAACATGGACGATGACTGCTCTTAACTGCTTCCAGCTGGAAAGGGGCTGTGACAAAGGGTTAGCATCCTGTGAAAGGTTTGAAGGGAATTCTGAACTTTAAAGGCATTCCCATCCAGTTTGCAGACAGGCAGAGGCTAGCAGCAGTTCCACACACTTAGAATTTTCCTGCAGAGGAGCACCAGGTTGTGTTTTCAGCCTTGAGGGTAGAGTTGCATAGTTTATCTGGGAAGCAACCTGTTGGATATTGGCCCTGGGTACTACTGAAACAAATAGAAGTAACATTAATTAGCTGCACATTGGCTTTGACAGGTTCTATCATTTTTCCCATCCAATATAATTTCCTCCCCTATGTACATTTGGTAGTGGAGTAGTAACATGCTGCAGGCTGATAAGTATAGCTAACAAACATCTGGCTTGATGGGGCTTTCCCATAGGCTACCCGGTTTAGCATATTTGGGTAGCGAGTTTCTAAGCAAGGACATGTGGCAGTGGTCCCTATGGGAGGCAAGTATGTGCTAGCTAATTTTATCAGTGGGAACATGTTAATACCCCTATTTCTATTCAGTGGAGGTCCACACTGTGACCTGCTAGGACAAAAAGCAGTATTAGGCTATTCCTGCAAGGCAGATGTAGCCAAGGATGGCATGACAAGTTGTAGTCCAATAATTCAAGCTCTGGTCAACAATTTCCTTGCTGTGTGCGAAGCAGTAATTCTGTGTCTCAGCAAGGGGCAGGTTGATCGGCCAGATCTGCTGTCTTCTTGAGAGTGATCCTCAGGGAGTGTTTCTGGTCAGAGGTTATCTTCCACTCAGGTTGGGCATCACTTGGCTGGTGGGCTGCCTTCACACAGAAATGGTGAATCCAGTTATTCAGTACTGCAGCCTTGAGAACTGTGGGGGTGGTTAATATGACTGGATAGGGCCCCTTCCGGATAGGCGTGAGGGGCTCCCTTTTCCAGTTCTTTACCCAAACCTGGTCTCCAGGTTTATAAGGATGTATGGCTGTTCCTAGTGAGATGGGTAGTTGGTCAGTAACCCATCTCTGTACCTCAAAGACAGTTTTTCTTAGTCTTTGTAGTTGTTTCTGGATTTCTAAGTTCCCTATTTCCCCCAAATCTTCCTTTGGCCGGATTAAGGGAGTGCATCTACCATATAGAATTTCAAAGGGAGAGAAACCTACCCTGACCCTTGGGGCACAGCATACCCGCAGAAGTACAAGAGGCAAGATATCTTTCCAGGGTAAGGTTGTCTCTTGGCATAGCTTAGCCATAGTCTGCTTTAGAGACTGGTTAATGCGTTCTACTTTCCCTGAACTCTGAGGCCTATAGGCTGTATGTAGATTCCATCTAATGCCTAAAGCCTTAGCTACCTGTTGTTCTATTTCTGCTAAAAAGGCTGGGCCATTATCGGACCCTATGGTCAGAGGCATTTCATACCATAAAATTATATCCTTCAGCAATGCCTTAATGACTTCTCTCACTTTTTCCGTGCGAGTGAGATATGCCTTGACCCAGCCTGAAAAGGTGCAAACAAAAACTAGCAGGTATTTATTCCTTCTGCTAGGCCCTATTTCTGTAAAATCTACTTCTAAGCCCTCAAAAGGAGTTTGCCCACAGCACTGAACTCCTATCGGTCCCACAGGACCCTGTTTGGTATTGTTCTGAGCACAGAGGAGGCAATGTTGAGAGACTGAGGCACCCAAGGAGGGAAGACAGTCAATTAGGGAGTATCTGCCTAACAAAGCTTCTGGGACATTCTTCCCTAAATGAGTAAATTCATGCTGCTGGAGGACTGTCTTATGGGTTAACTGTTCTGGGACATAGACCCTATGAACTGGGAATATCCACCAGCCTTCCTTTGTTCTCTTGCCTCCTTCTTGCTGGGCCCATTACTCTTCCTGAGGAGTGTATTTTGGAAGTTCAGGTAATTCGGGGGCCAACATGATCCATGGCGGTGCCACTTGTTCTTTAGCACCCAGCTTGGCTGTAGCATCAGCACATTGGTTTCTTTCTGACTCTGAGTCTTTCCCTTTCTGGTGACCTTTGCAATGGATGACAGCTATTTCCTTGGGCTCCCAGATTGCTTCTAGTAACTTTAAAATCTCATTCTGATTTTTTATTCCTTTTCCTCCAGCTGTCAAGTGCCCCATTTCTTATATATGGCCCCATGGATAGGCAGGGTAGCAAAGGCATAGTGCAAGTCAGTGTAGATGTTGGCACGCTTATCTTTACTGAGTTCTAAGGCTCTGGCAAGGGCCCAAAGTTCTGTCCTCAGTGCTGACCATCCTTCAGGCAGGGCTCGTGCCTCTGCATATCCGGCTCGTCTTTTTCCTTCATCTATGAAGCTGCTGTCATCTGTGAACAATACCAAGTCCGGGTTTGGCAGGGGCCTATCTGTTAAATCTGGCTGGCTGAAATAAACCTCCTCTAGGACTTCCAGGCAATCATGCTCAAGGGCCCCCTCAGCAACGGGTAGAAAGGTGGCAGGATTAAGATTTCTCACTGCTTCTAATGGTACCCAAGGGTTCTCACTTAACAGGCCTTGATATTGAGTCATTTGAGCATGAGTCAGCCAGTGCTGCCCCCTTGCTTCCATCAGGGTGACAACAGCATGAGGTACTTTTACATTTAAGTTTTGTCCTAAGTTTATCCGCTTCCTTGACTAACAATGCAGTGGCTGCAAGGAACCTGAGACATGGGGGCCACACGGAGGCTACTGGGTCAATCTGCTTGGAGAGATAGGCTACTGGTCTTTGCCAGGGTCCACACTCCTGGGTTAGAACTCCTAGGGCTACCCTGCTGTTCTCTTTAACAAAAGGATTCATGTCACATCTGGTAGCCCTAGTGATGGGGCTTCAGTGAGCTTTGCCCTTATGGTGATGAAGCCTTTCTCCTGTTCAGGACCCCAGTTGATGTGTGCCTTCTCTTCTCCTTTTAAAGCTTCATAGAGAGGTTTAGGCAAGTCTGAAAACCCTGGGATCCAAATTTGACAGAACCTTGCCACTCTCAGAAATTCCCAAATCTGCCATCGCTAGGGACTGAGATGGCACATACTGCCTGCTTTCTTTCAGTCCCTAGCCTTCGTTTCCCTTGGGTGATCTTGACTTCTTCCTGACAAATCTGTGCTTTTTTCTTAGATACCTGATAACCTGTTTCAGTTAGTAGTCTCAGAATGGCTCGTGTTCCCTCCCAGCACTGAGCTTGTGTAGAGCTAGCCAGTAGGAGGTCCTCTACATATCACAGTAGAAGACACCCCAAGTCCTGTCCTGAGAACTTAGACAGATCAGATGCTAGTGGGACAAAGCTCCACTAAAAAGAGTAGGAGAGTTCTTAAACCCTTGTGGCAGTCTGGTCCAGGTGAACTGCTCCTTGGCCCCTGTAGTTGGGTTTTCCCATTTAAAAACGAAAAGAGGCTGGCTTTAATCTAAGGCAGAAAAAGGCATCTTTCAGATCCAGGCATGTAAACCATTCCGCCTCTGATGGGATGAGTCCCAGAAGAGTGTAGAGGTTCCGCAGTGCTGAATGCAGGGTTATAACAGCCTCTTTAACAGCCTGTAGATCCTGGACAGGGCGGTAGTCATTAGTCCCAGGCTTTTTGACAGGCAAGAGTGGCGTGTTCCATGGAGACCTGCAAAGTTTAACAAGTCCCCACTGAAGCAACCAGTCTAAGTGGACCTGGATTCCTAGGTGTGCTCTCTCGAAATTGGATATTGGCAGATTTTAACAGGCTGTGCATGCCCCAGGGCGTGGTCCTTAGCCAGGCCTGGAGGATTTCCTTCAGCCCAGACCAGTGGGAATTCTTTTCCTAATAGAGAGGCTTTTGACTGGGGGGCATAAGGTCTCCATTCTTCCTCCCTTCACACTGCTAGGGGCAAGATCATTGGGGAGGTCTCCTCACTTAGACAAAGCTGTGCTGAGCCATTTGGAACAAAAGTGATTTCTGCACCCATTTTGGCTAAAAAGTCTCTACCCAGCAGAGGAACTGGGCAGTCTGGCAAGTACAGGAATTCATTAATTACTTGATGACCACCAAGTTGACATTCACAAGGGCGGCAGAACGGTCTATGAGTCTGATCCCCAGTAGCTCCAATAATGGTGACCTCCTTTCCTTTCCGGAAAGAGGCACTGTTTTCTGTGTGACTACTGAGTGCTCAGCTCCTGTATCAACCATAAAGTTCACAATCTGGCCCCCAATTTTCATTCTGACCATGGGCTCGTGGGGACCCAGCCGAAAGAGCCCGGTCTGTCCTAGTCAGAATCAGCCATTGCTAGACCAATGAGATCTGCTTTGAGTGGCTCTGGTTGATAGTGACTGGGTAAAAAAGGGGGTCCAGTTTTCTTATTTTTTCGTTTGGGACATTCATTCTTCCAGTGTCCTGTTTCCTTACAATGGGCACACTGGTCTCATCTCAGGCTCGCTCTTCCTTTTCCCCGTGATCTGTATTCTTGCTTCCCTTTCTGATCTGTCTGGGAGCTTGAGCCTCTGAAAACCGCTGCTACTATATTGTCCCTTCTTTGTATTCTCTTTGCTTCCTCCCTCCTTGCCACACTGTCTCAGTTGATGAAAACCTTGTTGGCCATCTCCAGCAGTTCAGTTATCAGGAATATACACTGAGCTTGCTGGCTTGGATTCAGATCACTAGCCCCAAATATCAGGGTTATATTGGAATTAGCCCTATTTAGCCTTCTCACCATATGGTATACAATGAAAAAAAAATCATGAAAAATTATGGGATAGGCCTTGCAAGATGTAAAAAAAAAAAAATGACATAGAAAATAAAAATGCTAAGTATAGCCTGTAATCCAATTACTAATACAAGGCATACTAAATACCAGCTACCCAAAATAATCACTAAAACTATGACAGTTCAAAGAGAAGTAAAGAGAGGTACAGTGATGCAGTAAAAACTTGTATCTTCCTTATGCCTGACACTCTCCTATACCAACTTACTTGTTTGAATATTTTTAAACACCCAAAGAGTGGGAATAGTACATTAAGTCCCCAAACAACCATCACCCAGTTTCCACAATTATCCATGTTTTCTGTTAATCATTTTATCTGTCATCTCATTCCTCCCCTCCCCTCCTATGTTAAAGGAAATCCCATATGTCCTATCATTTCATACTTATCTCTAACAAATAAAGACTTAGAACACTTGTGCACATATTATAGTATTCTCACACAACAAATTATTACAACATTTAATTCCTTAAAAACAATTCAGATTCAGCCCTAGCTGGTTTGGCTCAGTGGCTAGAGTGTTGGCGTGCTAACAGAAGGGTTCAATTCCAGTCAAGGGCACATGCCCAGGTTGCAGGCTCAATTCCCAGGTGGGGGATGTGCAAGAGGCAGCCAATCAATGATTCTCTCTCGTCATTGATGTTTCTTATCTCTCTCTCCTTCTTCTTTCCTCTTTGAAATCAATAAAAATATGTTTAAAAAAGAAAAACAATTCAAAATTAAATTCCTTTATGCCATATAATACGATCTTATCATTAATGTTTTTCACCCAACCTATTTAATTTAATTTACTTACTGAATTTTTTACCTGCCTTATTTGACTTAATATTTTACATGGACTTGGTTAGAGAATTGAGTTCACTTTGAAGTTTCTCAAAACCATATTTTTTAAGTATATTTTTATTGATTCCAGAGAAGAAGGGAGAGATAGAAACATCAATGATGAGAGAGAATCATTGATCATCTGTCTTCTGCATGCCCACACTCCTGCAATCCCCTACTGGGGATCAAACCCACAACGTGGGCATGTGTCCTGTTGGGGAATTGAACCGTGATCTCCTGGTTCATAAGTTGATGTACAACCACTGAGCCATGCTATCCAGGCTAATACAAATTCTTGCATGGCGAATCCATCTTTCCTTAGGAAGCTGCTTCATCCTTGGTGCCACCTATGAATGCTAGTTTACAACGACTCTGACTCTCAAAAGATGACATTGTGTTATACTGGTGATAAACACAAAAGCAAGTCTTATCCAGAGCCGCAGGAAAATGTCAATGATAATTCCCTTTCCGGTCATGTGAAATCTATCTTTGGGATTTTATAATGCAGAACAAACATCTTCCAATAATGCCTCTTCTTCAACTCCTCAGGCTGCCATCACTGTATTCCTAGAATGTGATCTTTCATGTTAAAACTGCAATCCCATCTTCCACACACCACCTCAAGTTGGTAGATAAGGTAAAGAGCCATGGGCAGAAGGAAGAGCCAGCTGGAGCAAGGAACATTCCCCTCTCTTCCGACATGGCTTAAGACGAACCAGGGTTCCTTTTCAGGTTTCCTTTTTTCCTTTCATTCATTTGTTCAGCAAATATTTGTTGAAAATTTCTTCTTGCCTGACACTGTACACTTTACTTTTCCACTGTTTTCTGACTTATTTGCCCCTCCACCCCATTTTACTAAGCTATAATTGACATAACAGTGTTGTAAAAGTTTAAGATATATAATATAATGGCCTGACTTGTACATATTGTGAAATGATTACCACAATAAGTTTATTTAATATCTATTATCTTACATAGATACAAAAAAGGGAAAAATGTTTTCCCTTATGATGAGAAGTCTTAGTATTTATTCTCTTAATAACTTTTAAATACACCATACAGCAGTACTAACTATAGTCTTCTTCTTGTACATTATATTCCAAGTACTTATTTATATTACAACTGGAAGTTTGTACTTTTGATCACCTTCCTCCAATTTCCCTCCCTACCACCTCTGGTAACCATAAATGTGATCTATTTTTTAAAAATATATTTTGTTGATTTTTTACAGAGAGAAAGGGAGAGGGAGAGAGAGCTAGAAACATCAATGAGAGAGAAACATCTATCAGCTGCCTCCTGCACACTCCCTAACTGGGGGATGTGCCTGCAACCAAGGTACATGTCCTTGACCGGAATTGAACCTGTGATCCTTCAGTCTGCAGGCCAATGCTCTTTCCACTGAGCCAAACCAGTTAGGGCAATCTATTTTATTTTTAATAATTTTTTCTCTTCTTTCTTCTTTTTTATTTAGATTCCACATATAAGTGAAATCACACAGTATTTGTCTTTGTCTTATTTATTTCACTTAGCATAATGCCCTCAAGGCCCATCCATGTTGTCACAAATGGCAGGATTTTCTTCTTTTTTATGGCTCAATAATATTCTATTTTATAAAGTCAGGGCCCAGAGCAGGCCACACCAAAATATCCCACAATGACATATCATTACCTGAATTAAAGTTACTTGACAGCCAGTGTAAGAAGAGTACATTAACCCTCCCTTGTCTCTTTGAATGCAGGAAATAAATCTCCCCTCTGAAAGGTGCCCAGAGTCAACCTCCTCACTAGAGCTAAGAGATCCATGGCACAGGAGCCTGTATAAACAAACCTTATCTCTTTATTAATTTACTACTGAGGCCAAACTTTGTTTGGATTCCTCACTAATGAATATCCAAACCTTAGATTCCTTTATAATGAGCACTAATTTCTTTTTGTTCTGTCAATTCTTCACAAAAGTATTGTTTCTTTGTCTAGAAAAGTATCAGATGCTGGCTGAGTAGTTCATCCTTTCTTATTTCTCAGAGCATTACTGATGATTCTCCTATGTGTACACATTGTATTTTTTCCTCCTGTTAATTTGATCTTGTGTCAATTTTATTATTAGTTCAGCCATAAAAATTTAAGAAGGGAAAAATTCTCTCCTTTTCCTGACAATATGTATGAACTACTTTTTTCTTTATCCACTCATCGGTCGATAAATACTTAGGTTGTTTCTATGTCATGGCTATTGTAAATAATGCTGCAATGAACATGGAGGTGCAAATATATCTCTTCAACATAGTGTTTTTGTTTTCTTTGGATATATTCCCAAAAGTAGAATTGCTGGATCATATGATAGTTCTATGTCTAGTTGTTTTTTGTTGTTGTTGTTGTTTTGAGGAACTGCCATACTGCTTTTCATGGTGTCTGTATCAATTTACAATCTCATCAACAATGCACAGGATTCCCTATTCTCCACATCCTCACCAATATTTGTTATCGCTTGTCTTTTTTTTAATGATAGCCATCCCAAAAGGCACAAGATTATATCTCATTGTGGTTTTGATTTGCATATCCCCAATGATTATTAATATCACAGAGATGTAAATTACAGCATTGAAAATATAGTCAATAATATTGCAACAAGTATTTATGGGGCCAGGTGGGTACTTGAAATATCAGAGAGACCATTCTATAAAGTATATGATTATCTAACCACTATGCTGTACATCTGAAACTTATATAGATTAGCACTGAATATAAACTATAATTGAAAATTTTAAAAATAATAATAAAATTAAATGCAAAAAAAACCCAAGTATTTCAGATGGGTTTTGAATAATGGACAAGATTATATGTAGGGAGATTAAGAGAGAGGTCATTTTAGTGAGAGCAAAGCTGTGCCTGGCACATAGCAGGCCCCAACACATAGTTACTCAGCAAATGAACAAATAGGCATATGAAAAGGCATAGAATCAAGCCAGTCCATAGCCCATGGGAGGTACAGGGAGGAGTTCATGTGGGTGAATGTGAATAAGTTTGGTTAATATCTATTATCCAGGGAGGCAAGACCCTGGGGACCCAGACTCAAAGGGTCCCGGAGCACAAGGGAACTAGAATTGCAGAGGTCTAGTGGCACGCATGCACGTGGGCACAGAGACGACTGCAGTGATTACCTAGAGATACTTGAGACCCAGGGGCCATGTAGGGCGGGGCTGACTGAAAACCAAGGTGGTCTCCTAAGCCCTGAGACTCCACCCTATCCAAGCTCAACAGAGAGGCTTTTGAAGTTTTGCAAGTATTGTATCATAAGGCTGATTCCAACACAGAAATTGTCCCAGTATAGGGAAAATGTGAAGACAAAGGACCAGATCACAAATGAAAGAAATGGAGGAAAACAAATGACTGGATATAGAGTTCAAAACCATGGTTATAAGGTTTCTCAAGAATTTCCTAGAAAAGATGGATAAATTTAGTGATACCCAAGAGATGAAAAAGGACCAACTGGAAATTAAACATACACTGACTGAAATAAAAAATATTATACAGAGACCTAACAGCAGACTAGAGAGACACAAGAATCAAGTCAAAGATTTGAAATACAAAGAAGCAGAAAACACGCAACTGGAAAAGAAAAAAGAAAAAATAACCCAAAAATGTGAAGATAGTGTAAGGAGCTTCTGGGGCAACTTCAGGTGTACCAACATCAGAATTATGGGGGTGCCAGAAGAAGAGAGAGAGCAAGATACTGAAAACCTATTTGAAGAAATAATGACTGAAAACTTCCCACATCTGGTGAAAGAAATAGCCTTACAAGTCCAGGAAGTGCACAGAACCCCAAAGAAAAGAAATCCAAAGAGGACCACACCAAGACACATCATAATTAAAATACCAAGAGCAAAAGACAAAGGGGGAATATTAAAAGCAGCAAGAGAAAAACAGTTAATTACCTACAAGGGAGCACCCATATGATTGTCAGCTGATTTCTCAACAGAAACTATGCAGGCCAGAGGGGAGTGGCAAGAAATATTCAAAGTGATGAATAGCAAGAACCTACAACCAAGATTATTCTACCCAGCAAAGCTATCATTCAGAATTGAAGGGCAGATAAAGAGCTTCACAGATAAGAAAAAGCTAAAGGAGTTCATCAACATCAAACCAGTATTATATGAAATTCTGAAAGGTTTTCTTTAAGAAGAGGAAGAATAAAAAGGTAAAGATAAAAATTATGAACAACGAATACATATCTATCAACACGTGAATCTAAAAATTAAGTGAATTAAAAATCTGATGAACAGAATAAACTGGTGAATATAATAGAATCAGGAGCATAGAAAGGAAGTGGACTGACAATTCTCGGCGGGAAAGTGGTAAGGGGGGTGCAGGGAGAGGCTGGACAAAAATTATACACCCATGGATGAAGACAATGCAGGGGGTGGGGGATAAGGGTAGAGGGAGAGGTGGGAGCCAGGTGGAAGGGAGCTATGGAGGGAAAAACAGAAACAAATATAATAATCTGAACAATAAAGTTTTATTTTTTTAAAAAGAGTATTTTTTAAATTTAGCCTCCTTTGCAGTATAGATTTGGTTGGGGAAAAACTCAAGAACAGAAAATTAGTAGCAAGTTCTCAGTCTCTTAAGTCATATTTCAGGCTGAACCATACTTTAGCTAATCTAGAAAAATAGCCAAATTTTAATTATATATGTTATCACAGCCACAACTATAATAATAGAGTTATGTTTTCATTTTACCTGCACTTAATTTAAAAAATATTTACGGTACAATCTCTATCCTTTTGTTAGGTGAACATTTTTATAAAAACATGGCCCATGTCTTTATAATGTAATGAATTTATCCAAATCCATTCCATAGAATTATTGCTTCAGCACATCTGTGTTCCAGCCAGTAGTCAAACTTGTAGGGTCAAAATGGTAAGTCAAGAAAGCCAAGTGTCACTCTTTGTGGTCCCTAACAAAAACATATATGAAATTATTCACATAAAATATAAACACCAAAATGAAGAGTACATAGAACTAAAATAACTATGTTAAGAAATTCCTTTAAGCTACCCCAAGAGTAGTTTCATGTGGATGTTGGGGATGGAGGGGCCTAGAAATAGAAGATGGAACCTATTAGGATATATTATATACCCTTTAGATGATGGGGCAGGGAGGGTTCCATGCCCTTAACAATACTTTAGCTACCACATTCTTCCTGCCACTGTTTTATCCTATGGAACTGCACACAAGATTTCATTTGCAAAAAGATTCTGCTGAAGGAAAGAAGAAAAAAAATTTTTGAAAAATCACAAGTTGTCAAAACCACAGTGCGATGTCAGCTCACACCTATTAGAATGGCTGTCTATCCTAACTAATAAAAGAGTAATATGCAAACTGACCACACCTCCACTACCCCCACAAACCATGCCCACCAGCACGCCCACCAGCCAATCAGAGTGAGTATGCAAATTAACCCAATAAAGATGGCTATGGCCACAGAGAGAGCAGGAGGGAGGCTAGAGTTGCCCCTAACAATGGGGGAAACCAACCTTTCCTCAAATCCTGGCTAGCCCAGGCCATTGCTTAAGGCAACAAAGTTTCAATGGCTGTGTGGCAGAAGGCTTGGCTTACTCCAGGCTACAAAGTTTCAATTGTAGAAGATAAATAAATCCCAGATACCAGGGTCTCAGCTTGGGTTGCCAGGAGGCATGGCCAGTCTGCAAACCATCACAGGCCCCTCGCCCAGGCCATCCCACTCCCCAAAGGAACCCCTACCCTGAACCAGGACACTCTTCGAGGCAAACCAGCTGGTCCTCACCTGTGCACCAGGCCTCTATCCTATCTAATAAGAGTAATATACAGATGGATCATCACTCTAACACACAAGATAATTGCCCCCATGTGGTCAAAAGATTCTTCCTCCATGTGGACACAAGATGGCCACCACAAGATGGCCAGCAGGGAAGGGCAGTTGGCAGGGACAAGGCCTGCAAGGGAGGGCAGTTGGGGTGATCAAACCTGCAGGGTAGGGCAGTTAGGGGTGACCAGGACAGCAGAGGAGGAATGTTGGGGGTGACCAGGCCCACAGGGGAGGGCAGTTAGGGGCAAACAGGCTGGCAGGGTAGCTTTTAGGCATCAATCAGGCTGGCAGGAGAGTGGTTAGGGGCAATCATGAAGGCAGGAAGGTGAGCAGTTGGGAGCCAGCAGTCCTGGATTGTGAGAGGGTAGGATCAGGCCTGAATAGGCAGTCGGACATCTCTCAAGGGGTCCCAGATTAGAGAAGGAGTGGGCTGAGCTGAAGAACACCCCCTACCCCGTGCACAAATTTCATGTACCAAGCCTCTAGTATATATACAGTGGTACCTCAAGATATGAGTTTAATTCGTTCCATAACCTTAAGGCATGGGAAACTATGAGATGCTTGAATCACGTAAACTGGTGGGTCATGTGCAGCCGGCCGATCCACGTGATTACTCCTATGTCAAATGTTGCTCGTATTTCAAAGCAAAAATCGCTCGTATCTCCAAAATCTCATATGTTAGGGCACTCGTATCTCGAGGTACCACTGTATAAGGCTAATAGGCAAATTGTCCCCTCAGGAGTTCTACTGGGAGACTGGGAGTTTTCTCACTCAGTATGATGTGTGCTGACCAACATGGGGTGGCACAGAATGAAGAAAGACCCCAGACAGTAGCCAGGGAAGGGAGGCCCCAGCTGGCAGCCAGAAGGTCCCGATCGGCCCTGATCAATGGCCAGGCCTAGGGACCCTACCTATGACTGACTTTTGTGCACCAGTCTTCAAGTTATCAGTAAGACAAAAAAACAAGAAGTATTGGAGGGAATGTGGAGAAAAAAAAGTCCTCATCCACCACTGATGGGAATGTAAATTAGCGCAGCCACTATGGAAAATGATATGGAGGTTCCTCAAAATACTAAGACTAGAACTACCATATGACCCAGCAGTTCCTGAAGATTTACCTGAAAATGTCATATGCCAAATTTGCTGAAGGTGTTAACATCATAGATAATTTTATACTTCAAAAGGTCAAAAATTTGTGCCAAAAAAAAAACCATTTGTGGGAAGTATTAATTCATTACTTTATTTTGAAGAAAAGTGCTTCTGAAAGTTATTGAATACTTCGAGAAGCTCGTGGTGAACATGCTCCATCTCAAGATACTTGTGAACACTGGTTTAAATGCTTTAAAAGTGATGATTTTGATGTGAAAGACAAAGAACGTCCAGGTCAACCACAAAAGTTTCAAAACCAACAATTACAAGAATTATTGGATGAAAATGCATGTCAAACTCTAAAACAACTTGCAGAAAAATTAAACGTTGCTCAGCAAAGAATTTCTGATCATTTACAAGCAATGAGAAAGATCTTAAAATAAAGAAAATGGGTGCCACATCAGCTGAACAGAAGACGAATGGAAAACCAAAAAGTCATCAGTAAAATATTGCTTCATTGGCATGAAAGTCTTTTGTGCATCAAATTGTGACTGGTGATGAAAAGTGGATTTATTTTGAGAATCCCAAATGCCCAAAAGCATGGGTTGTCCAGGTCAATCATCAACATCAACTGCATGGCCAAATCGCTTCAGAAAGAAGACAATGCTCTGCATTTGGTGGGATCAGGAAGGTGTGGTGTATTATGAGCCTCTAAAACCAGGTGAAACCATTAATGCTGATTACTACTGACAACAAATAATCAATCTGAATCACTCTTTAACTGTGAAACAACCAGAATGTGCCAAAAGACACAGCAAAATAATTTTGTTTCATGATAATGCACCATCACACACTTCTTGTTAAAAGATCTTGCCTGGGAAGTATTAACCCACCCACCATATTCACCAGACCTCACTCCTTTAGATTACCACTTGGTCGGATTGATGGCACATGCACTTTCTGAGCAGCACTTCAAAACGTATGAAGAAGTGGAAAATTGGGTCTCTGAATGGTTTGCCTCAAAATAAGAAAAGTTCTATTGGGACGGTATCCACAAATTACCTGAAAGATGGGGGAAATGTGTAGCTAGCTATGGACACTACTTTGAATAAAGCACTTTTGATGTTTCTCTTAAAATAATTGTGTTTTCTTTAATTATAAAATTCACCGTTATTAACCAATACACCTAGTAAATTAGAAGGAAAAGGACAAAAACTGCATGATTTCACTCATATGGACTATACAACAAAAAAAGTAAAAAACAAACTAATAAAAGAAAAACACATTGATAGAGACAATAGAATGGTGGTTACCAGAGGAGAGATGTGATGGGGAAGAGATAAATGGGTAAAGGGGGCAAAGAAAGCGTGACTGAAGGAAACTAGACTTTGGGTAGTGAGTACACCAATGTCATATTATAATGTATACCTGAAAATTATATGATGCTACTAACCAATGTTACCCCTAATAAATTTAATTTTTAATTAAATATTTTTAACCACAAGTTGAAGCCAAATCACTCAATTATACACTTTCATTGGAAGTTACTAAGCTATTATTCCAAAGGCTGAAGTTATTTATTTTAAGCAAAAAAGGTACTAAATATGAACAGTGTTTTCTTTAACACACAAATATTAACACCACTACTGGCCTGGTGCATGAAATTCTTGCATGGGTAGGGTCCCTAGGCTTGGCTGGTGATCAGGGCCAATTGGGGCTTTCCAGCTACCAGCTGGGGCCTCTTCCATGGCTGCTAGCTGGGGCCTCTCTTCTGCGGCTGCCGGCTGCTGGCCTGGGCCTTCCTTTGTTCCGTGCTGGCCCCTGGTAGTCAGTGCACATCATAGCAAGCAATCAAACTCCCGGTCTGCTGGTTGAACTTCCAATGGGACAATTTGCATATTGGCTTTATATATATATATATAGACTAGAGGCCCGGTGTACGAAATTTGTGCACAGTGGGGGAAGGGTGTCCTTCAGCCTGCTCCCTCTCCAACCTGGGACACCTTGAGGGATGTCCAACTGCCTGTTTAGGCCAAATCCTACCTAGATCTGGCCTAAACAGGCAGTTGGACATCTTTCTTACAACCCAGGACTGCTGACTCCCAACTGCTCCCCTGCTTGCCTTTATGATTGCCCCTAACCACTTCTGCCTGCCAGCCTCATCACTCCCTAACCACACTCCTACCAGACTGATTGATGCTTAAATGCTTCCCTGCCTGTTTGCCCCTAACTGTCCTCCCCTGTGGGCCTCGTCACCCTCAACTGCCCTCCCTTGCAGGCCCTATCCCTGCCAATTGTCCTCCCCTGCTGGCCTACTTGTGGTGGCCATCTTGTGTCCACCTGGGGGCAGGATCTTTTGACCACATGGGGGCAGTCATCTTGTGTGTTAGAGTGATGGTCAATCTGCATATTACTCTTTTATTAAATAAGATAGAGGCCTGGTACACAGGTGGGGGCCAGCTGGTTTGCCCTGAAGGGTGTTCTGGATCAGGGTGGGTGTTCCTTTAGGGTGTGAGGGGCCTGTGATGGTTTGCAGGCTGGCCATGCCCCCCTGTGACCAAAGCAGAGACCCTGGTATCTGGGATTTTATATATATATATATATATATATATTATTGGTTTTTTACAGAGAGGAAGGGAGAGGGATAGAGAGTTAGAAACATCGATGTGAGAGAGTCATCCATCAGCTGCCTCCTACACTCCCACCACTGGGGATGTTCCCACAACCAAGGTACATGCCCCTGACCAGAATCGAACCTGGAACCCTTCAGTCTGCAGGCCGATGTTCTATCCACTGAGCCAAACCAGTCTCGGCAGGATTTTTATCTTCTACAATTGAAACTTTGTAGCCTGAAGTGGAGCCAAACCTTCTGCTAGCACAGCCAGCAAAACTTTGTTGCCTTAAGCCCTGGCCAAGGTTTCCAGAAAGCTTGGCTTCTTCCATCACCAGGGTAACCCAAGCCTCCCTCCTGCTCTCTCTGTGGCTGTAGCCATCTTGGTTGGGTTAATTTGCATACTCGCTCTGAATGGCTGGTAGGCGTGGCTGGTGGGAATGGCTTGTGGGTGTAGTAGAGGTATGATCAATTTTCATATTACTCTTATCAGATAGGATACTTTTTACTCTTAAACACTTTAATACTTCATTTTAAATTTTCTTGAGGTTGGGAAATGTATATCCATTAAGGAAGACAATCTCCATTACAATTAACTGAGATGACTTTAACTAGGTATTTGATAAAAGAGTGAATAAAGAGATGGGTGGATAAGTGCATGTATCAAGGTGTTGTTTCTTGATGTTCATAAGCCATCATATAACTGAGCTATATATTCATATGTTACTATATACCTCAGAATTTCCATGGGCAACAGCTGCTAAAAAACAAGTCCCTATTTCCCACACTGCACACTGTGCCCACACATCTCATAGTTATCCTATTTAATACAAATCATTTAGCTCTCGCTCCATCAGCAAGGTCCATAGCACCATACTTGCCAAATCAATATGAATCTCTCTCTCCTCTGTACTTCTGGAATATGTTGTTTATACTTCTCTTGTACCAGTTGGCACATTCTGCTTTATGCAATAGATTTATTTGAATTTATGAGTTACTCTCTTCTCTGTATTTTAAGTTCCTTAACAAAGGGATTTTTTACATTTTTATCTCAACCCCTGTCATGCAAAATACATTCACTTAGTAGTAGCTTATAACAAACACATCTTTATTTGAATTGTAAAGGTGTTATAATTAGTGTTTAATAAGCAAAGAGTAAGAATTGTATGTTGATTTAGACTATTAATCAGAAATAAGGTGCAGAAAACTTGGGACAATTGAAATGACCATTAGGTGATTCTGCATAGGCAAGTGGTCTCAGAGAGGCAGCTCAATATGAGACTTAAGGCATTGTCACTAGATGGTCTGGGTGTGATCCTAACTCTTCCATTTCCTAGCTGTGTGAGTTGCTTAACCTCTCTGTGACTAAGTTTCTTATTCCATATAAGGAGTCTAATACAGCCCTTAAAACTCAGAGGATGATTTATGCAGATTAGATAAGATAATACCTGCAGAGCACTTCTTTTAATACCTGTCATATTGTCATACAGAAAGCAAACCACTGCACAGAATACACCATAAACACACCCTCTGGGGACACTGATAGTGAATTATTATTAATTCAACATATAGCTGCTCTATCTTACTCTTTACTATGAAGTAAAAAAGTCTAAATTATAGAATGTTAAAGAGGAACTAGACAAAGAGAAATTTTATTCTAGAAAATGACACTCAAAGGTTCAGAGGTTCAACACTTCTTTGCATGATAAGCTTCCCAAGAATCAGATGACTTCACAGGAACAAAACAAAAAAATGGTGAAAGTCATATACCCAGACAAATTAAAAGTGCCTAGTATGTAACTCAGATTCTTAAAATCTTTTTCTTTGAATAAACAAGAAATACACCATGTTCCTAAAAAACAGATAAATGCTATAGTATCATATTAATTGCTAATTTTAATTTTTAAATATTTTATATCCCATTTATCTATATGAATATTCCCAGAATTATTTTAATTAGAAAGACAAAGATTCAGGTTAACTCTAGACAAACTTTAAGCACTGATAAAATTAATTAAATAATGATTGAGAACAATTAAGAATCAGTGAATTAAGTACCAAATTATTCAAGTTACTATGCAAATTATTCAAGTTACTATAAAATACAGTTATATTATCATTTTATGATTACCTTAATTGTAGAAATTTTCAATATCCCATGTCACTCAGGCCTTTCATTAGTCTAGATGCTCAAACTCAAAAACTTATTTGAATTGTAAAGCTTTTATGAATCATGAAGCCACCACTCAACTGTCCTAATTATGGGTCAAATGGCCAAAGGAAATAATTATCCTGTGCTCCTCTGGCAGAGGGAAGCAACTTAATTATGACACATATTCCAAAACATCACCAAATTTTACCCTAAACCTGGTCCTCATTCACGTAATACATATTTCCTTATTTTCCTAGTGTAGATTATTATTTTTTGGAGCTCATTCTAATTCCTAAGAATAACAAAATCTGCCAGTCTCAATGGAAAATACTTCTAAATGTATAAAACTTCTCCTTACAATAGAAAAAAAGAGGCAGGAAGGTCAAGGTTTGAGTTCTGTGTTTGTCACTAACTCACTGAAGGAACTTAAGGCTAATAACTAAAATCTCGGTTTCTTTATATGTGAAAATAGAAACCCTCCACCTTCTTGTGATTGAGATAATTTAGTTCCATGCCTAACCATATAACAGTAGCTGGGATAACTTCCTGAATTATCATTATGGATTCAGAATGCTCAGAATAGAAAGACCACACGACACTAATTCTTATGGATTTAGGAGACCAGAGACATTCAGGGGAACACTAAGTAGCCCTTTGATCTCTGCTTCTGCTGAATCCTAACTTCCATCCTTGGATAAACACTCCTGACTATCTTCTCGGCAACTCCAAAAGAGTGGAAACAACATGCATAGAATCTCAGAATTAGAAGAGTTTCAAGAAGAGATATAGGGAAGGTCCCTGCACAGAGGTGGACAGACAACCACTCAAGGCAGATGGTGTTAAAGATCTCTAAGGAACTCCCCCATGTTCCTTGGTTACCTGTTTCAATGTTTAATCCCTACTTTATAGTTATGTCCATCTTTATGACCAACTGAACTATTTCTCTTGCTACAATTTAAAAGTATTTCCTTTTATTTGGTCTCCTGTGGAAGTAAAGAACATCTGTTCTGCATCTTTCATATAATAACCTTTCAAATACTTGAAGACAGTTAAATCACCACTTGGTCTTTCCTTCTCCAAGTTAAACAGTTCTGATCCTACTGAGCCCTCTCTTAGGAGCTAGTCCCCATTCCTTACATCACTTTTGCTGATCTTCGCTGGACCTTCTCCAGAGTCTCCATATATTCATTGCCAAATGAAAAGACCAAAATCGAACACAGCAATAATGCCAAATAAAGCAGAAGGATTACTTTTCACTTCTGTATCCCTCTCTTGATAAAACATTCCAAGTGGTGTGCTTGCCCTTTATTCTAAAAATATATTGCTCTTTCTAATCCTCTTTGCTTTGTAATCATATATACTATCATCTTGTGGTACCTTTCTTCAAGGCTCATATCAGATTTCAGGTGCTTCAAATAATCCCTCCCTGTGAGTAAGGGCCAAATTTAGAAGCACACAGCTTCAGAACATTTTTCTACCTTCTATAAAACTAAAATAGAAAAGCTGTGAAAACAATATCAGAATTCACATAATCCACAAAATAACCAGCAACCTTTATATAATGATGACATTTTGAAAATGTTTTTTCATATGTATGTAGAAATTCATTTTCTTCTTACGTAAGAATGATATAATCTGACAGATTTTATAGCAGTATTGTGTAAACAAATAATAACAGAAAATGAAAAGGTTAAATTTAAAAATAATTTATCAATGAATTTGTGAAAATGGTGAGTCCTTAGCACATTTTAAATGAATTTTGCAATTTGGATCTACAATTGACTTTATAATTATACATATTAAACATACATTTAAAAAAATACCTGCTTGATTTAAATACCTAAGTATATAATTACATTTTCAGGTATAGATTTTGGTGATGTAATTTTTAAAAAATAATGCAGGTTCAAATTGCATGAGTTAAGTCACAGTGCTCAGTGAGGCCCTGGGTGCCATACCTAGGATTCATTGTCAATGCTGGATAAAAATTAGTGTTGCAAATTGAGTGACAAATTATATTACTACTACCTTGTCCACAGTTCATTCAGCACTCTCAAATCCTGAATCAAAAAGCCATAAGTTGAACTAGTAGTTGAGAACCTACTCTTTGTCAGGCACTATGATTGACTCTTATGAGACAGTGGTGAGCAAGAGAAAAAGGATACCTGCTCATATGAAGCTGAGGAAAAAGACTGCATATATTTATCAATCAATACAAACAAAAATAAGACCTCAGGAGAAAAATAGAGCAATGTTATGGCCAGTGACTGGGTGGCAGGTTTTGACTGGCAGTCTAGGGATATCTCTATTGAGAGCTGACATATGCACTGAGGTCTGAATGATAAAAAGTGCGCCAACCACAAAATGATCAGGCAGAAGAATTTTCCAAACTAAAAGAACAGTCAGTGCAGTCTATGACAAGAACAAGATTCATGTTCACAAAGGAAAAAAAATCAGAACTATTAGTTAATATTGAAAAAAAAAAAGAGGAAAAGGATTGAAAACAGTAGAATCATTTTAAACCTATCCATAAAAGCCTCAGATTCCACAAACAAATCATTGCTTCAAACCCTAGGCCCTTTTGTTTGAAGATTAACTTGTTACAAAGAGCAACAACTATTAAAATGAAATATTTTGTTGTACCTATGTAAATAAATTGCATGTATTTATTTGTTGCTGTTGGCTTTTCCAAAACTATTTAAAATTAGAATATTTTAAAATCACAGAAAAAAATTTAAAGGAGTACAAATTTATTCTTATGTGGAGAAAGTTTGTTATTGCTGTCTAAATCCAGGTGCAAAAACATTTTTACTAATGTTACAAATTCACTACTTAAGAGAGAAAAGCTACCCAAACACACCTGCACCTTTTCAGAACTGATTTAATATTGTGTTAAAGTAAACATATTAAGGACATGAATGTTTAGTCATCAAAAAGTTCTACTGCCCAATTTAGTACTTAGAGTGAATGGGAAAAAAAGCTATTTGGATTCTGATAAAGATAAACTTGCATTCAAGACTTCCTTTCCAAACTCAATATTATCAGGTATTACTCGGTGCTTATGATTGCATTTTACTATGTGCTTGGTCATATGACTTACATGATTGAGGATATATAAAATATAATTAAATAAGTAAACATAAAAAAAAAACCCACAAATTTTAGAACTAAATATCTGAAACTTAATAAGTGTTCAGTAATGTTACTAATTTTTGTTATCATTTCAACAATGGAGGCATAAAAAAAAGTTGCCTCTAACCAACTCAGCCAATTTGGTACCAGAATATTAGTTACCCAGACAATAGATTTTGATTTCTCAAGGACAGAATCACACTCTTCCCTCTTCACATAAACATGTTCACTAGAGTCTTGTTATTCTACTCATTTCTGATACCTTGGCATGTGTATTACACTTATCCTTCATTCCTGAGATACTGTTGAGTTTCTGCTCTGGTTTTTGGCCACTCTAACCACAGGTCTCATGCCTAGACTACAAATTTAGAAACAGCTGGGGATTTGTCTTGTGTTTTAGTTCCACTCCTAATGATAATGGACTGTATGGTAATGGAGTGTGTTTTAATAAATCTTTAGACTCTTGGAGAAACCAAGATGGCAGCCTAGGTAAACTCCTAAACTACTTCCTCACACAACAATTTCAAAACTACAACTAAAAGACAAAACAACATCATCCAGAATCACAGGAAGAAAAGAGAAAAGCACACTGAAATTCAGAGGAGCGGCAGAAGGCAAAAGTACAGAGACACACACACACATAGAGGACTGGCAACTGAGTATGTGGTTGGCTTTCTCAACTGGGAGGGAGACAGAAGCTCCCAACGGCTCTGAACTCCAGTTCTGGGTGAGACTCTAGATACCCAGACTCATTCGGAGAGAAAATGGACTGTCAGGCAGCAAGCAAACTTCAGAGTGGCTGTCTCTCAGAAATACTTGCAGCGATTACTGCGAGACACTAAGACCTGGGAGGCTGATGGGAAGCCATTGCTGTCTACTCAGAACTGAGACTCTGCCCCATTCGAGCTGAGTACAGAGGCTTTTGCAAGTCTTGTTTCATAATGGTGTCTCCAATAGAGAAGTTCTCTCAGCATAGACATAGCTGATTCTCACAGCCAATTGGCCTGGAGATCAATTTCTCCCAGTGACAACCAACAACAATCAAGGCTTAACTACAACAAGACTGTGCACCCAGCCCACAAGGGGGTGCACCAAGAGTGTCCATCTCCGGTAACTGGGGAGGCTGAGCCACTGGGCCCTATAGGACACCTTGCACACAAAGCCACTCCATCAACTCAGGGGAGCAGCCAAAATGCAAAAACAAAGAAACAGATCACAAATGACAGAAATGGAGGAAAGTAAATGACTGGATATAAAATTCAAAACCACGGTTACAAGGTTTTTTAAGAATTTTCTAGAAATGGCCAGTAAATTTAGTGAGACCCTCAAGGATATGAAAAAGGACCAACTAGAAATTAAGCATATACTGAATGAAATGAAAAAAATACTATACAGAAATCCAACAGCAGACTAGAGGATTGCAAGAATCAAGTCAAAGATTTGAAATAGAAAGAGGCAAAAAAAACACCCCACCAGAAAAGCAAAATGAAAAAAGAATCCAAAAATATGAAGACAGTGTAAGAAGCCTCTGGGACAACTTCAAGCATACCAACATCAGAATTATTAGGAGTTTCTGAAGAACAGGGAGAGCAAGATACTGAAACCTATTTGAAGAAATAATGATTGAAAACTTCCCACCTGGTGAAAGAAATAGACTTACAAGTCCAGGAAGCACACAGAACCCCAAACAAAAGGAATCTAAAGAGGACCACACCAAGACACATCATAATTAAAATGCCAAGAGCAAAAGACAAAGAGAGAATCATAAAAGCAGCAAGAGAAAAACAGTTAGTTACCTACAAGGGAGCACCCATATGATTGTCAGCTGATTTCTCAACAGAAACGATGCAGGCCAGACGGGAGTGGCAAGAAATATTCAACGTGATGAATAGCAAGAACCTACAACCAAAATTACTCTACCCAGCAAAGCTATCATTCAGAATTGAAGGTCAGATAAAGAGCTTCATTGATAAGAAAAACTTAAAGGGGTTCATCAACACCAAACCAGTATTATATGAAATGCTGAAAGGTATTCTTTAAGAAGAGGAAGAATAAAAAGGTAAAAATAAAAATTATGAACAGCAAATACATATCTATCAACAAGTGAATCTAAAAATCAAGTGAATGAAAAATCTGATGAACAGAACTGATGAATATAATAGAATCAGGGGCATAGAAAGGGAGTGTACTGACAATTCTCAGAGGGAAAGGGGTGTTAGGGAATGGGAAGAGAATGGACAAAAATCATACACCTGTGAGGAAGGTGAGGGGGGCAGTAAGAGCAGAGAATGGGGTGGGAACCAGGTACAGGGGAGCTATGAAGGGAAAAAAGAGGAACAATTGTAATAATCTGAAACAATAAAGATTTATTATTTTTTTAAATAAATAAAAACGTATCTTTAGACTCTTAAAATGGGACTTGTAAGAGGCTGATTGAAACCCTGAGGTAAAGTAGGAGGCTTGGATGGGGAAGGTAGTTAGAACACACAGTTCTGAATAGAGTTGTTTGTTATAGTGATATCAGGTAAAAGTGATTAACAGAAAATATTTGTTAAAGAGAGAGAGAGAGAGAGAGAGAGAGAGAGAAACAACCCATAAAAGTTACCAAACTTAATCCAACAATGAATACTTAAGATAATAAACATGACCAAGTTGAGCTTAAAACCAGGAATGCATTCTAGTTTATTAGAAACTAGAATCCCTGTGCATGAAATTCATGCACAGGAGGGTCCCCTCAGGCCAGCCTGCACCCTCTCCAATCTGGGATCCTTCTCACAATCCAAGACCACTGGCTCCTAACTGCTCACTTGCCTGCCTGCCTGATTTCCCCTAACTGCCCTGCCTGTTGGCCTGATCACCCCTAATCTCCCCACCACTAGCCTGGTTACACCTAACTGCCCCACACACCAGCCTGGTTGCCCTTTACTTCCCCCCTGCTGGCCTGGTTGTCCCCAGCTGTTGCCCCCCACTGGCCTGGTCACCCTCAACTGCCCCATCTGCCAGCCTGGTCATCCCATGCAGCCTACTGTTCAGTCATTTGGCCATCCCTCATTAATGCCCCTGCCATCCTGGTCGCCCCAGGCAGCCTGCTATTTGGTTGTTACTATGATGGAGTACTGGACAATTTGCATATTCCTCTCTTATTAGTATAGATTCCTTAAATATCTTTCACCACTTTAATAGAGGGGGGATTGTATAATCAGCTACTCAGTAAACTGAATATAGTCTCTTTCCATGTCAAGCACATACATACACACACACACTACTATAAGTGAGGACACAGCAGACACTATCCTTTTAAAATGAGGAGCAACACAAGAAAGCTCACTATCAATACCTCCAGCCACCCATATACTGGAGTGCTTTACAAAGACAATAAAAAATTTAATCAAAATAATTAAAAGATAATAAATTGTTATTATTTTCAAATGGTAGAGTTACCTACATTAAAATCCCACATCCCCAAATAATCTACGACATAATGATTTCTCTAGAAAGTGTATGTTTAAATAAATGTATGAGAGGAAGAAAGCATAGGAAATAAATATTCTAAGATAGGTGTGTGAGGGAGAAGACAAGGGTGATAGAAAATGGGATAATAAAAAAGGGAAACACTAAAAATTGTTTTTCATTAAAGAGGAGTCCAGGGAGCATTTATGATCTTTGCTCCCTAGCATATGTGGTCAGTTTGTCTCCAACCTATAAAACTTTTTAACAAATGAGGAGTCGTGAAGGCACTGATGGTAATAGTATTCTATGCAATGAGGAGTACCATCAACTCAATTCTGTGTTCCTGAGGTCTTCAAATTTAAAAGGGAGTGGGAGGCAAGTCATCAAGTTTGTTTTCTGAAACAAATACCTTCAACATTCTTGACTCATGTATTAATTTTTTAAAGAATTTCCTTCCCTCCCTTTATCATATCTCCTAAATCATGTGTGAAACTTTTTGTCCTGATTGACCACTAGATTTGTGTTCTTCCTCTCATCTCTTGATATGGTTACTACAGCCAGTGCACTTCTTTCAAGCTCACCAGAATTCAAAAGATTACAATAGTTAAAAATGCAACAAAAGGAGCTCTAAGGCACCAACAGATTGTGAATAAAACATTGCTAACTGAATGCCAGACTCTTTACAAAGTCAACACTGGTTTTCTAAAATCAACATCATTCAAAAACTTATGAGTAACATAGAAACTACTGAATAATTTTGCTTTTAATTTTCATCATAATCCTCACCAGAAGACAAAACAAAACAAAACAAAAACAGCATATGTCCCTACGCCTAGTAGGTGTTCTTTACAGTGTATGTCCTGAGTAATAGAAAAAATAGGTAAGAGGTAATAGAACAGATATGTGTTTCGTGTGTGTGTGTATGTGTGTGTGTGTGTGTGTTTGGCTGGGGTAGTGAGACTGCAAGGAATGGACCTGGAGAGCATTATGCTAAGTGAAATAAGTCAAAGACAAGTACCATATGATTTCACTCATATGTGGAATCTAATGAACAAAATGAACTAACAAGCAAAAGAGAGACAGACTCACAATAGACAGAAGGCTGACAGCTGTCCGGGTGGAGGGGGGTAGAGTTGGGGGATTATTGAGCAAGAAATAAAAGAAAAAAGCAAGGGAACAAACTCATTGACACAGACAACAGTGTGATGATTGCAGGGGCTGGCAGTTGAGAAGGGTGTGGAGGAATAAATGGTGATGGACAAAGACTTGACTTGGGATTGTGAGCACAAAATATATTGTACACATGATGTGTTGTAGAATTGTGCACTTGAAACATGTGAAATTTTTCTTAACCAGTATCACCCCTTTTTAAAAATGTAAATAAGGCGGCAGAGCAGGGAGGGAAAGAAGCAGGCAGTGCGAGACAGCTGGGACTGGAGAGAGGGAGAGAGGGAGAGAGGGAAGGAGGGAAAAAGAAAGAGAAGGAGGAAGAGGGGTAGAGAGGGAGGCAGAAGGGCGGAGACCCTGGCTCCGTGTTGGAAACCCAGGTGTGCGCCCAGGTGTGCGGATGTGGTCCCTGGGGAAGGGCTAGGCTCACCTCGCACCCTGGGTTCAGTGGTGGCAGCTGCTGCACTGTGCAGGCAGGAGTGACCTGGGCCATCCTCTCTCCTGGAAACAGTTACTGATGCAATGGTCTTTAAAAAGGATCTGGTGTAGTCACATTGTCCCTTTTTAAAAATTGATAATACTAGGGCTTAAAGCAAGGTCTGGGAAGTCATTCGAGCCAAGTCTAAGTCTGTCACTTAAGGCTGGGTTGCACAGGGAGACTGGGTTGCACAGGGAGACTGGGCCTCCTTTCCCAAGTGCAGGATTTTTCTTGCCACAAGATGTTGCTGGTATGCATGCTTTAGAGCTCACTTTACTGCTGTTTGAATCTGTGCATGCTTTATTTTGCAAGGAGCGGAAATTGACTAAACGAGTAATATGAAGTCCAATAGAAGCCCACTTTTTCTTATGTCAAGTCAGGGAAGTAAAAGCAAACCATCACTGTCTTTCCTCAGGGATATCCTTTGTTTTATTTCCTAAGACACCCAGCTTTTCCAATACTCATGATGCCAAGAGTGAAATTGCCTTCAAGGAAAAGATCCCATAGAAGTTTGTCAAGCAGTAGAACTAAAAAAAATCAAAGTCCATTGTTTTGTTTTCCAACAATGTGCCACCCGCTAAACTTGCCTGCTGGGTGTGTAGTCAAATGGTTCCCCTCTATGACTTAAACTGGCACCTCGATGACATGTGTGCTAACCACGATGACATCACTCCAGTGGCCTCCGGGTACTCTGGCTTCATAAATGCAAATGTATCTCCTGTAGAAGTAACCGATACTGCCTTAGAAGATGTAACACCAGAGAGGTCATCACCATCCAAGACAAACTTAACCCTTGACCAAAGCAATTCAGCTAAAACGGGCTTACAATAGCAGATCAGTCCCGACTTTCAAAGTGCTGATGACCTGGTATGCCAAACCAAAGTGATGAGCTGAGATCTCTGAATGTCAAAGTTGTTTCTTTGGGAAGGCTGTTGTCTAAATTATCCAAAAGATACATAAAGGTGAGAAGATCCATAGAGAAGAATGAGGCCTTTGCCCATCATACTTCACTGAGTGCCTTGGGCACAGTGGTCAGGATGGTTGAGAACTGTGCAGAGATAGAGGACAAGGACCAGGTTTGAGGAACAGTTCCCAAAAGGAAAACATATTTACCTGTGATTCTCTTACAGAACAAAATACTGTCAAAGGTTCTAAGCTAATGGTAGCTGTGAACCCAAAGTCTCCCCAGGCCTGTGGGAGGTTCCCTCTCACTCCTGCCTTCCCAGATAATGCTCCTGTGTTATCCCTGGAAATAACTCCTGGGAATAAAGTACCATCTACTCAGAAGGACAGTTTTGCAAAGCAGGAGAGTAGCAAACAA
Organism: Lasiurus cinereus; assembly: GCA_011751065.1. Taxonomy (NCBI): domain Eukaryota; kingdom Metazoa; phylum Chordata; class Mammalia; order Chiroptera; family Vespertilionidae; genus Lasiurus; species Lasiurus cinereus. The sequence continues at coordinate 45,655,289 of JAAGEH010002528.1, read as the reverse complement.
ATAGTTGGTGAAGGTGTTGAAGCATGTGAGGCAGGTATTGGTGAAGAATCAAAATGACTGTGACTTTGGACTAGAAAACACAGTTGTCACAATGGGAGGCACAATCTCATATTTCTATGCATGACATTTCTGAGTGGCATGACATCCAAAAATTTCCTCTAGAAGGTGACAGTGGCTTAAAGAATGAAATTGCTTGTGAGGTTCTTAGCTGTGATGTTCCTGGTGAAACAATCCCAGCACTGCCCAGTCACCTTACTACCTTCAGAGTTTCCTGGTGGTGCTGGGAGCGACAGGATGGATGCTCTTCGATGAGCAGGAGAAGGGAATTGTCATTAGTTATCAGATAGTGGTCAGAAGTTATACGTCAGACTTTTCCAATGTAAATTAAGCTAGATTAAGATGCATACAATGGAATATGAAGAGATCACCCTGGACTTAAAGCCTGTGGTTGGAGAATAGGAGCCAGCCGGTTTTTTGCAGACAGAATCCGAATTGCAAGAACTCCCTGCAGTGTTTGAACTACTTTCTGCTCCTGAACTAAGAATCCTGGCAAAGACCTTCCGCTTGGGGAACCTCCGTGGGCAGAAGCAGCCGCTGGTTGAGGCCTGCTTTGCTCAAACTTTCCAGACAGCCCTCCGTCCATATTTGGGACAAGAACCCACCCAGAATAGAGACAGTGATCTTAAAAAGAGCCAAGGACTTGGTGGGCCCATCCCTGAGAGTGCATAGAGGCCCCCAGGTGGTGTGTTCCTGCTGCTCTTCTTGACTGATTCCTCAAAGAGGAGGTAGCCGCCTGGGAGTAAGGGGATGGGGGAGGGTGGACAGGGCCAGCTCTTCACTGTGCTGCTGGTCAACCTGGGCTATGACCTTCCCTCAGTACACGGTAAATCGGTAAGTTGGAAAACCCTGTCTTCCAGGACACAGATGATCTCAGCAGGTATGCAGTCTCTGCCCACCTGCTGAGTGAGATTTCTGCTGCAATGGCAATGACTGCTGTGAGCTGAGATGTGTAAGGAGCTCTCCCAACGTGCCAGGAGGGATCAGAAAGAGCTGAAGGAGCTGGAGGAGCAGGTGTTGGACCATTACAGACCACCCTTCCCTGAGGTACCACGAGGATTTGCCTTGATTTCCGTGGTGCTTCACCGTTGGGTGGATTTATACCAGGATCCTGTCTCAGCTGTGGAAATCTTGCAGCCACTCCACACGTCTGAGGAAGCAGTCAGGGAACTTGAGAATTTTTTGTCCCAGAAAGTCTATTGTCCCTACAGCAGGATGGGCTGGCTCTCAACCTCCACCAGCACTTAAAAGGCCTCACACCCGCTATGGAGTGCATCACAGAAGGGCTGGCGGACCCCAGGTAAGGACGGGCATCGCCTGTCACTGTCTCAGACAGCCGTGCACTTGAAGGCGTCCCCAAGCTATTGGAGGTACAGCAGCTGCCTTAAGTCACCGTGCAGGATGTGAAGCCTGTGACCATCACTATGGCCGGCTGTGCCCCCAATTCAGGATGGGCAAGTGCATGTTGGTGATGCATGGTGGGGGGTGGGGGGAGAAGGTGGGAAGGGGAAAGGCACGGGGAGGGGGAAGGGGGCACCCCGCCACAGTCCTGTGCTCCCTGCAAGAGCTGGTGCTGGACCACTACAGACACAGCGGCTTGGACCAAGGAGTTCACGGGGAAGGGTCCACCTTTAGAGTTCTGTTTGGCCTCCTCCTGTGGACGGGGATAGCAGACGTCTTCAGAAATGCCTACCAGGCATTCCCCCTGGACTTGTGCACAGACAGCTTCTTCGCAAGCAGGTGGCCCGCCACCGAGGCCAGGCTGCGGGGATCCACACTGCCCCGCAAGCCTCGGTGGCGGCCACGGCCACGTGGCAGGCCCAGGAATGCAGAGCAGCATCCGCTGTCCGCTGGGAGCGCTTCGCTTCTCTGCAGCAAGCCAAGGACCTTGTTTGCTGTTTGGGGGCTGGCACCTGTCGGTGACTACCGCTCAAGCTGGTGGAAGTCAAAGGCCTTGCCCATAAACTGGAGATCTGGCTGGGTGCGCTGCAGAGGCGGGGGGGCTGATTTCGAGGTCTACCACATTGCTGCAGTTGGAGCTAAGAGCAAAGGTCTGAACTAAGAGCTGTGGGGTTGGGAGTCTCTGGTCATACCTGATTCTATGATTCTCAAAAGCATGAGTGTAATTATATTTTATTTAATTTTGATTTTGATGTTGTCAGTAATAAATCTGATGGTGAAAACTTTTTTAAAAAAATGTAAATAAGAAAACAATTCCTGGGAAGAAAAGAGAACTAGCTAGGTAAGACATTTTGAATCAAAGTCAAAGTCTTGAGCCTTATAACCTATTATATTATGAGAACCTTGCTAAGATCCACTACTACATTGAATGTCTCACCAGAGCAGAACCAAGTAGATAAACAAAACAGCACAAGAGCAATGTCAATTTTTGAGGTAAAATCTATGTCTTCTTGAATTCTAAAGAGGGAAAGAAAACCAGGAAAAACAATAATTTGGATGAACAGAAGAACAAACAGTAAGATTCATGATGGCTAATATTAAGACAATTGCTCAACATATTTGCTTAATAAGTAGTAAAAAGATAAATTTTGGTAGATACAATTAGGTAACTTGATAGGGTTTTAAATGGAAGGGATAAAATTTCCTATTGATCATACAGGGCAAGAATTAAATACTTTTTTCTGTAAAACTTAGTATTGTTATAAAATGTTGATGGTGATATAGTTCACTCTGCCATAATAAGTTGGCTCTCATTACATGACTTCTTAGAGAAAAATGTATCTCAGCTCTGATGGGGCTCAGGATACATTATCCCAAAATATAGGGCAGATTTAAGCAAGAACAAGAGAGTCACTCTCATCTCTTCCCTACTCATTCTTCTTCCCTGAAACAAGTCAGGGAAGGACCCATCCTTATACCCAGAGGAAGGGAGCATCCTTTTCTCTGAAGACAAAAGGACACGAAGAAGAATCTGCAAAAAGAGGTCTTGCTAAGTCTTCCCCAGTTTACAACAATTGCCTCATATTCCTTAACCTTATATTCCTCCATGACAGTGTAATCTTCATAAACCCAGCATAAAGTACTCGTGTCCATTTTGTTGTGTCTTTATTTCCTCATGAAGGCTCCTGTGTCATGTAAAATGTATATTAAATAAATCTATATCCTTTCTTTTTGTTAATCCGTGTTTCAGTTTAATTTTCAAACCCAATCAGGGACCCTGAGAGGATCGAGGAAAGTTTTCCTCCCCTTCAGCTCTTAGTGCTTCTGGTCAGCGGTTTTGTTGTTCCAGGTGGACATGATAAATTATTTAATGTAAATATTTTCCTCATGCATTATCTTCCCAAATCTGGCATGGATTTTGGTCACTAACCGCAATCTCAGTTTCACTGCAATTCTACAACCTTTACTTGTCCTTCTCTCCACCTTATAAAATTTTATTGCCATGAGGTATTCAGAGTACCTTTGTGAACCTCCTCAAATTCTTTCGTAGGAATGTAGATTTCAATAGTTGATAGAGGGAGGAATGGAAAGGGGAAAAGATAGCAGGAAGGAGATGTTTTGGAAGCTATGCATGTTCTGGCAGTATGTTATTAGAGAATGAAGAAAATTGATATTGAGCAATCAGGTAACACATTACAATAAATCAAGTCGATCTGAAGAAAAAACTGGATTAGCAAAGTAGCAGAGTGAAAAATGTATGAATGAAAGACCAAATATTAGCAAAAGAATCAACAGAAATATACTAATTGCCTTTTAGAATTGTTCATCAAATAGATTTGAAGATATTCTAAAATATAACCCTATAAAGTAAAGGGGGAAAATTATCACTTGGATATAAAATTTTTTTAAAAATGGTATTTTTGTATGGGGAGCACCTCTATAAGAGAAAAATAATGAGATCTTTTGGGGGAGTATTTTATTAATGGTTTGACAACTTAATATCAAAAACAAAAATAGACATAGCACTAAAAGTCCAGGAGAGAAGTCAGGGATAGAGATCCAACTTGGGACAACTACAAATATAGAAGTATTTGAGATGTGAAAATAGTGGAATACAAAAGAGTGGGGGGAAAAACAAGCAAACCTGTCCTTTTGAAGAGTTCCAAGTTAATAAGAAAAAGGAAGAAAATACAGCAAAGGTAGTAGACAATAGCAAACATAAAGAAAAATGAGAGGTTATAAGGCAATAAAAGTCAAAAGAAAAGAGTACTTCAAGACATAGATTATCTGTGATTGCTTCAAAGACATCAGCACAGGTAAAATAAGTCAGGTGAATCAGAGAAGAGGTCCTTGATTCTGCCTACAAAGTGGTTATGAATGACTATTAAGTCAATCAACAAAATTTAAGCCAAATGCTAAATTAAGAGAAAAAAAAAGAAAACAAACAAACAAACAAAAACAGGATCTAAATCATAACCTGAAAAAAAGGGCTAAAAAAGTTTTAAACATGTAAATTTTATTTACCTTTTGATCAATCATTAGCTGAACTATTATCAATATTCAATTTTGTTTAAATAGTTTTCTCCTTGAGTCTTTTTAGATTTACTTATTTATTTATTTTAGTTAATCCTCACCCAAGGATATGTTTCCCATTGACTTTTAGAGAAAGTGCAAGGGAGAGAGAGTGAGAGAGAAAGCAATGTGGGAGAGAAACATCACTTGGTTGCCTCCCACATGCATCCTGATCAGGGTGGGGATCGAACCTATACCGAGTTACTGCCCTTGACTAGAATCAAACCCATAATCCTTCATTCTACAGGCTAACACTCTAATCACAGAGACAAACTGACCAGGAACAGATGTATCTGAAGCTCAAAGAGGCTAACGTCTATAACTAAAAGTGGCAATGGTAATAATATAGTAAATAAAAAAATAATTCATCTCAGCAATGTGTCCATTTACTCTCTGAGTTAGAATTAATTGTATTAACTATATGTATTAATTATATGTATTAATTCTGAGTTAGAATTAATTGTATTAACTATATGTATTAATTATATGTATAAAAGAATACATATAAATAATCAACAGAAAAAGAGTATATAGTTGACCCTTTAGCAACACCAGGTCTAGAGGTACTAACACCCTCCACAGTAGAAAATCTGTGTATAACTTTTGACTCTCTAAAACCTTAATTACTTATAGCCTATTAAGGACTGGAAGCCTGAGCAATAATATAAATAGTTGAAAACGCATATTTTATTTATTATATGTATTATATACTGTATTCTTATAATAAAGTAAGCTAGAGAAAAGCAAATGTCCTTAAGAAAAATCATATAGGAGGGACAAAAAAATGGCCACAGAATAGATAGACGTGTCCTGAGCCTTGTCCCGGAGCACACAGAGAGAACAACTGAGGGTCGCACATGGAGTGTGTGTTGGTGAGATGAGGGACAACTATACTAAGGAGAAGGCAGGGGACTGATGGACAGGGCTCTTCTGACTGGGAAGCCCCTACTGCTGCTGGGTTCCCTCCCAGAACCGACAACTTGGATGTAGAGACCATCTTGAAGGGGAGGGTGAATGATATAAGCCTGAGAATCTACAACTGTGGCACCCCCGAGCAGCTACGAATTCCAGAACACCAGTCCCAAGTAGGCACAAACACGTGGATTCAGAAGAGCTCTATAATCCACCACAGAAAGGTCAGATAGCACCTGGGATGAGGAGAGAGAGAATTACATAAACAGACACCCAGAGAAGAAAGATCATGGGGAGACAAAGAAATGGCCTGCATATGAAAGAAAAGCAGGCATCACCAGAAAAGGAAGTAAATGAATGGGAGGCAAGCAACCTGCCAGAAAAAGAATTCAGAGCAATGGGCATAAGGTGGCTGAAAATAATGGAAGAAAATCTGACAATATGAGTAAGAACCAAGAGGAAATGAAGAACCCAGAAGAAATGAAAAATGACATTACTGCTGTAAAGAACTCAATAAAAAAAACATCAAGAGTAGGCTAGAAGCAGAGAACTGCATCAGTGAGCTAGAAGAAAAAGTAGGAAAAAATACCCAAGTAGAACAGCTTCTAGAAAAAACAAATTACTAAGCAGGAGGAGAGCCTAAGGGAACTTTGGGACAACACAGAACAAAACAACATCTGCATAATAGGGGGTCCAGAAAGAGAGGAAACTGAGCAAGGAATAGAAAACCTGTTTGAAGAAATAATAACAAAAACTTCCCTGATATAGGAAAGAAAAAACCCACACAAATCTAAGAAGCTCACAGAGTCCCAAGTAAAATGAACCCCAAAAGACCGATGCCAAGGCACATTATAATTAAATTGTTAAACACCAATGACAAAGTAAGAATCTTAAAAGCAGCCAGAGTGCAACAGATAGCTACAAAGAAAACCCAATCAGATGAGCAACTGATTTCTCAAAAGAAACTCATCAGGCCAGAAGGGAATGGAATGAAATATACAAAGTCATGCAAAGGAAGTCATACAAAGTCATGAATCCAAGAATACTGCACCCAGCAAGGCTATCAATCAAAATTGAAGGTAAAATCAGGAGCTTCACAGACAAAAAAGGACTAAGGGAGTTTATTACCCCCAAAACAGCAATGCAAGAAATGTTAAATGGTCTGTTGTAAAAAAAAGAAATAGGAAACGAAGAAGGAACACAGGGGTAAAGAATAAAAGTGGTGACAAATAAGTACCTATCAATAATAACTTTAAATGTAAATGGATTAAATGCCCCAATTAAAAGACATAGGGTAATGGATTGGATAACAAAATATGACCCATATATCTGCTGTCTATAAGAAACCCACCTCAGAAAAAAAGATGCGCACAGATTGAAGGTGAAGGGAAGGAAAAAGGGTTTTCATGTGAATGTAAATGAAAAACATATATATCTGACAAATTAGATCTCAAATTGAAGGACATAATAAGATATAAGGAAGGCCATTTCACAATACTAAAGGAAGCAATCCATCAAGAAGAAATAACTCTGCTAAACATCTATACACCCAATACAGGAGCACCCAAGTACATAAAAAAATACTCCTGGAGGATATTCAGGGAGACTGAAAGCAATACAATCATAGTAGGAGTCTTTAATACCCCACTATCACCATTGGACAAATCCTCTAAACAAACAAACAAACAAAAAAAAAAAACAGCAAAGAAACATCAGTCCTAAATAACTCAATAGACCAGATGTCAATTCATTGACATCTTCAGAACATTTCACCCAAAGCCACAGAATATACATTCTTCTCAAGTGCACATGGGTCATTTTCAAAGACAGACCATATGTTGGGTCATAGGCAAAGTCTCTTCAAATTCAAGAAGATAAAAATCATACCAAGCATCTTATCAGATCACAGTGGCATAAAACTGGAAATCAACTACAATAAAAACAATCCAAGAAAAACAAACACATAGAGACTAAACAGCATGCTATTAAACAATGACTGGGTTACCAGAGAGATCAAGGAAGAAATATAAAACATCATGGCAACAAATGACAATGAAAACACAATAATCCAAAATCTATGGGGCACAGTGAAAGCAGTCTTGAGAGGGAAGTTCATAGCTCTACAAGCCTACTGCAAAAAAAAAAAAAAAAAACAAGAAACAATAGTTATAAATTACCTAAGCCTACAACTTCTAGAATTAGAAAGAGAGCAACAAGAAAATCCCAATGTATGCAGAAGGAAGGAAATAATAAAGATCAGAGCAGAGATAAACAATAGAGAACAAAAAAATACAAAAGATAAAAGTAAGAAATGGTTCTTTGAAAGGATAAACAAGATTGATGAACCTCTAGGCAGGCTCACTAAGAAGCAAAGCAAGAGGACCCAAATAAAATCAGAAATGAAGGAGGTGAAATAACAACAGACCCCACTGAAGTGCAAAGGATTGTTAAAAAATACTATAAAAAACTCTATTCCAACAAACTGGACAACCTATAGGAAATGGACAATTTCCTAGAAAAATATAACCTTCCAAAACTCAATCAGGAAGAATCTAAACATCTCAATAAGCCAATAACTATGGAAAAAATTGAAGCAGTCATCAAAAAGCTTCCAGCAAACAAAAAACCAGGGCCAGATGGCTTCACAGGGGAGTTTTACCAAACATTCAAAGAAGATGATCCTCCTCAAACTATTCAAAAAAATTCAATAAGAAGGAACACTTCCAAGCTCCTTCTATGAAGCCAGCATCACTGACAAGTGAATCTAGAAATCAAGTGAATAAAAAATATGATGAACAGAATAAAATGGTGAATATAATGGAATCAGGGGCATAGAAAGGCAGTGGACTGACAAATCTCAGGGGGAAAAGGGTGAGGGGAGTGCGGGAGGAGACTGGACAAAAGTCATATACTTATGGATGAGGACAATATGGGGGAGGTAAGGGCAGAGGGTGGGGTAGGAACCAGGTAGAAGGGAGATATTGGGGGAAAAAAGAGGAACAATTGTAACAATCTGAACTATAAAGATTTATTAAATTTTAAAAAAAGGAATGAGAAAAAGACATTACAGGCAAAGAACACTGAAGACAAATGCACTTCATAAAAATGGATGCAAATATCTTGAAGAAAATATTAGCAAATTAAATCTATAGATATAGATAGATATAGATATAGATATAGATATACAGATATATAGATATAGATATATATAGATACATATCTATTTATCTATCTATATATGAAATTTGAGTTTATCCCAGGAATGAAAGGCTAATACAAAAATATATATTAAAAATAAAAATAAAAAACCTAAACTTTAAACATTTTTTAAAAGAAAAACAAAGTTGGAGGACTCCTATTACCTATTTTTAAAACCTAATTAACAATGTGTTGTTCACAAAATGATAGACCCACAGGTCAATGGAATAAAATAAAAAAGTCCATAAGAAACAGACCCACACATATATGAACAATTGCTTATTGACAAAAGTACTTCCAAAATCCAATAGAGAAAAGATGGTCTTTCAACAAATAAATGTTAACAATTGGAAATCCAAATTTAAAATAAAAATCTTTCACTCTTACCTTGCAAAATACACAATATATAATTCAAGTGAATTATATATCTAAATATAAAACCTAAAACTCTAAAAGTCTTAGAAGAAAATAAAAAGAAAAATTATGTGTGATGTTAGAATATTTGAAAAATGCTTATAATACACACACAAAATTGAACGATAAAGAAAAATTGGTAAGTTGAATTTCATCATAATTACAATTTTCTACTATTTGAAATGTAGTGTTAAGAAAATTTTTAAAAATAACACTGTACAGAGAGGAATAAAATATTTGCAAAATGTGTATTGGGCAAAGAACTTATAATTAGAACATACGGAGAGCTCTTCCTATTTAATAAAGAGGAGATATGCTAATTGACTATCACACCTTCACAAGATAGCAGTGCCCACAGCCACAATATGGCAGTTCCCAGTCCTCTCAGCCCCACCTCATCATGCTTCAGTCCCTCAGTCCCTTCAGCCCCCACCTCATCCAGTCCCTGCAGCATCCAGCCTCATCTAGCCTCAGTCCCCCATTCCCCTCAGCCCGCCTCATCCAGCCTCAGTCCTCCAGACCCCTCAGCCCTGCAGGGGAAGGCAGTTGGGGGTGATCAGGCCATCAATAGAGCAGTCAAGTGTCAATCAGGCTGCCAAAGGAGCAGTTAGGGGGCTATCAGGCTGGCATGCAGAGTAGTTAGGGGCAATCAGGCTAGTAGTTAGGGGTCAGTAGTCCCAGATTATATCCAACTGCTGGTTTAGGCCTGATCCCACAGGAGTCCCAGATTGGAGAGGGTGCAGGCTGGGAGGAGCACCTCCCAACCCCCCTGAATGAATTTTGTGCAGCAGGCCTCTAGTATAACAATAAGAAGACATTTCACCAAAGAAGAGATATAATGTCAAACTAGAGGCCAGGTGCATGGATTTGTGCAGCTGTGGGGTTCCTTGGCCTGGCCTGAGGGATTGGGCCAAACCAGCTCTCTGACATCCTCCAAGGGGTCCCAGATTGTGAGAGGGCTCCCTCCTCTCTGGTTTCGGATTTGTCACCTGAGAACCACAGCTGCCAAGTCAACACACTTAAAAGCTCATACATTGAGCATCTTCTTCCTGGTGGTCAGTGTGCATCATAGCTACTGGTCGGAGTATCTGCTCCCTCATGGTCATTGCACGTTGTAGCTACCAGTCGGACAGTTGAACAGTTGGATGGTTCCTTAGACTTTTATATACATGAAAGGATGCTAAGCAACCTCAGTCAGTAAGAACTACACTGACAGTCTTGACAAAAGTATCAGCAGCTAAACTACTCCCATCCCTTCTTTCCACTTTTATAGCTTCTGCCTTGTGGCTCCTACACCCAGCTGGCATGAACCTCAGAGGAGGAGAGATAAGAGATAAGGTTTACATCATAGTGAAAACAGGGATGGTTATAAAGCAAAGGTTGAGGGAACAAGAGAATGAATAATCTGGCCACCACCACCAACAACAACCAAGTAACTATGGAATGAGTGGCCTCTAGCTGGCACAGAGACAAAAGCTTCAGCAAGGGAAGAAGTGCAAATTAAAACAGACAGGGAGAATGATTTGTGAGAGAAGTATCATAGAATTGAGGCAAAATGGATGTGTCCGTCTTCATACTCTTTTCTGTCTGATTAACTCTTACTTATTTTTAAAGAGTAAATTTAGCAGTCATGCCCTAAGGTGAGCCTTCTCTACTCTTCACAGTCGCCCAAATCCTGATATACTACTACTTCAGTAGGCTACCACAATACCTATGAAAACATCTATTATTTTCTGTTGGAATTGCCTTTTTATTGAGATATAATTCACCTACCATAAAATTCAAATTTTTAAGGTATGCAATGGTTCCTAGAATATTTACAAAGTTGTGAAATCATCATTAATATCTAAGTCCAGAACATTTTGTCATCCCCAAAAGAATCCCTATACCTGGTAGCAGTCATTTTCTGTTCACTCTTCCTTCAAACCACAAATCACTTTCTGTCTATAGAAATTTACTTATTCTGGATATCTTATATAAAAGGAACTATATAATACATAGACTTTTTGTCTGGCTTCCTTTGCTTAGTCTAATGTGTTCAAGGTTATCCATGTTGTAGCATGTAACAGTAATTCATTGCTTTTTTTAAAAAAAAATTGTTATTGATTTCAAAGAGGAAGGGAGAGGGATAGAGAGATAGAAACATCAATGATGAGAGAGAATCATTGATTGGCTGAGTCCTGCATGTCCCCTACTGGGGATCAAGCCTGCAATCTAGGCATGTGCCCTTGGCCAGAATCAAACCTGGAACCCTTTAGTCCATAGGCCGAAGCTCTATCCACTGAACCAAAACAGCTAGGGTGATAATTCACTGCTTTTATGGCTGAATACTACTTTATTGAATTTAATTGCCACATTTTTAATCCATTCATCAGTTGATACCTATATTGTTTCACTTTATGGCCACTGTGAATAATGTTGCTATAATCATTGGTGTATAAGTTTGTGTGTTTTTTTAATATATTTTATTGATTTTTTATAGAGAAGAAGGGAGAAGGACAGAGAGCTAGAAACATCGATGAGAGAGAAACATTGATAAGCTGCCTCCTGCACAACCCCCACTGGGGATGTGCCCACAACCAAGGTACATGTCCTTGACTGGAACCGAATCTGGGACCTTTCAGTCCACAGGCCAAGGCTCTATCCACTGAGCCAAACCAGTCTTGGCAGTGTATAAGTTTTTAAGTGAATCTATGTTTTCAGTTCCCTTGGGTATATACCTAAGAGTGCAATTGAGGGGATCACATGGCAACTCTATTGTCTAATTTTTTGAAGAAGTGTCAAACTGTTTTCCATTTTATATTCCACCAGCAATGTAACTTTCATTTACCTAATCCTCAAATTTCTTGAGAGTAGGACTTAAGTCATATGCTAGAGTATCCCAGCACATAACATAATGCCTAATTCAGTATGGTTGTCTATGAGTATTTGTGAAGTGAATTACCAAATAGCCCAGAATAATTTTATTTACTTTATGCTTTCTTCTAGAAAAGTAATTTTCAAAATACCCCTTCTTGATATCTCTAATTTTCATCTATCCAGACTCTATCCTCTATCAAACTATTATAAGTAATGACATTCTCTTAGGTGCCAGCACTTCATGAAATGAGTGCTCTCTGATTGCTAGAACATATGTGATCTAGTTGAGGCTGCTCCCTACACATTAGAGAACTTAATGTAAGATAATCCAATAGCAGAATCAATTATTTCCAAGTTGGTACCGGTTGATAAGCAGTCACATGTTCCTGCATATTTTCAAAGTGATCCTCTAGCAAATACAGGCACAGGACATATGTAGCTCTAGAACACGCTCTACTGGTCCGGCTGCCAATAACATACAATGGATCTGGCAGGGAAGGGAATAAAGTGACTCCCACATGGGGCAAGAGGAAACATATGGAGCCCACCCATTACAGAAGGAGGCTGAGAAGATCTGCAGATGAAAGGGCCTTCCAATTCTAGCAGCTCTGGGTGGGGATTAATCTCCCATGACTGGCACTTAAGTCCTCTAATGACTTCCAGCTTTGGCCAGTTAAAGAGTCTATTGCATAAACATCCACTTTGATCCTCAAACACAAAATGGACATGTACATGGATAAAATTTACATTTTAAACATGACAAAACTCATCTTGATATGAAATAGGATACATCTTTAATAAAATATGAATATACATTAATTCCTCAAAAATCTCAGAAATATCTTCTTCCCCTGACTAATAAGCATTTATTGATATTTACACCAGACTTCCTTGATGTATTATATAAGACGCATTACATTATACACATGTACTTTGCATCATTTTAATTTTGTAAGAATAAAAGTTGAGTCTAATTCTGTGGAATAAATTATTGGAGCTTTAAATAAATTACCCGTGGTAAATAGAATGCCCCCTCCAAGGATGCCTGTGAATCCCTAGAACCTGTTAATATGTTACATTACATGGCAATACAGAGTTGTAGATGTAATGAAGGTCACAGACTTGAAAATAGGGAGACTATCCTGGATTATCTAGACAGACCTTGAGTGATCACATGAACTCTTACAAGGAGAGATCTTTCTCTGGCTGGAATCAGGAAAGATGCTGCAGAGGGGAAATCAGAGAGATATGAAGGGGGAGGAAATCATGACCCATTCTTGATGGTGGGGAACCACGTGGAAAGCATAAGAAGGTATGAGCATCCTGGAGGAGCAAAGACTAGTGCCTAAATGACAGCTGACAAGGAAATTGGATCCTAATCCTATAGTCACCTGAATGAGTGTGGAAACAGACTCATTCTCAGAGTCTCCAGGTGAGAACTCTGTCTAGCCAGAATCAGGATTTCAACTTTGATATGTAGAGAACCCATCTGAGCCACTATACTCTGAATTCTGACCTACAGAGCTATGAATAAATAAATACAGTTGTGTTCTTTTAAGCTACTGTTTGTAATAGTGTGCTATGGCAACAATAACATTTAATATTACCAAATATCAGTATATTAAATTCCAGTATTCTATGGTTCTGAACTACAATAACCACTAGAACAATCTATTAAAACCGTACATTCCCAGAACCAATTTATATTCCATTAACAAATGTTATTTTTATAATAAATAAATGGATGATTCCTACTCATAATTACTGGGTATTTCTTAAAATGTTATCTAGGAACAATATACCTACTTCTAAGTAATTATCCTCTCCAACAATTACAACTTTAGCATTCATTTTTAAAAAGGAAATATATAACATTTTGTCAAGTCTTTATAAAATTGTTTTACCAGTTTCGTACAGTTCACTTTAGGTGTACATCTCTTTCATAATACATTCAATATATTTTATTAGACTCATATTTTATATAACCATATCTTAGTCACGTAACAAAAGCCAGTGATCATTAATAGAGTTGAATAAATCAATGTTTACAAAAATGTGAGAACATAATGATGCCAAATCTCTATAGGTCTCAGAAGTACAACAAATTCTAAGGCAAAAGTCACTTATAACACACTTTAGGATATTTCAACTTTGACTCGCCACAACTAGCACTTTCAAATTACAACAATGACAACAAAATGAGTTTTTCCAGAGGCTCTACACTTACTATAAAATCTAGTTTTGGAACATGGACACTTACTTTTTTTGAGTTCGCTCAGCCAGCCTTGCAATCTCTATAGCTGCCTTCCTTGATTCAAAATCTTCCCTTTTCACCACCTCTCCAGTCCCTCGGTAGCCCAGCTCCACCAGCTGGCGGGCCAGGCCTTCATCCTAAAGAGAATACCAATTGTTAGATTTGTGGGAGAACTAGACATCTTATTTTATCCAGTGCATACTGACTGTTTTAAATGAAATATCAAATGCATCACTTCCAAATTATGTAAGATCTATTAGATATGAAAAATTAGAATTCTAACAATACTATACTTTTATAAAGATCTGATTTGTCATCCCTTTCCCACAGATGTAAAATGAAAAATAAATCAATCACTAAATTCTCTCAAAGGGATTAGAAGACAAAAGTCTGTTGTGTTTTTAATCAATTTATGGGAACAGCTGTAGATAATTAATAGAGAATCTTTAAAACAATAAAATTAGAGACAATAGTACTCATACAAGAAAGACTTAAAAAAAATCGCACAGAAACAGAATTGGGTTGCTTTCAGAAAATTCAACATTTCAGAGACTTCCTTGAAGTAAATTAACTGATGACACAGGGAATTATGACTTCAAACACAAAATAAAGAGCAGATGAATTTCCTATTTAAGTAAAAAGATATTGTTTCCATATAATGTTGGCACCAATAAAAACAGAAAAGTAGAAACACAAGATGACCAAAAAAGGCTTCAAATTGAAAAGAAAATTTCCCACAATACATTGGGCCTTTATATTTTAGTTACTTTGAGAATTATCTCACATATATTTGTCACTTACATAGCGTTTTAAAACATATTGTTTCCCATAAGTTGAAGAGGTGTCCATTTATCCAAAGTTACTAATATAAAGACTAAAGTAGCCCTAGCTTGTGTGGTTCAGTTGGTGGGAGATGGAAAGGAACCCTTCAGTACATAGGTCCTTTTCTTGGTCAGGTTGCGGGGTTCAATCCCCAAGATTCCCAGTTGATCCCTGGTCCAGGCAGAGACAACCGGTTGATGTTTCTCTCTCTCTCTCTCTCTCTCTCTCTCTCTCTCTCTCTCTCTCTCTCTTTTTCTCTCTCTCCCTCTTTCATCCTCCCCTGCTCCCCTTCCCCTTCTTTTTTATCAAAAACCAATAAAAACATATCCTCAGATAAGGATTTAAAAATCAAAAAGATTCAAGTATTACATAAAAATATGTATAGTGTAATAATATAATAGTCCTTATATGATCATCTTAATTAAATATAAAATACCTGAAATACAGTAAAAACAGGATATATACCATTGTTAAAGACCCTCACTTAATACATCACTGTTGAATGCAAGAACTGTCAAGTAGGATTAAATGAAAAAGTATAACATGCATGGTTAATATTCAACCCATAATGGCTATTTTAAAGTTCAAATTATTGGAGCAAAACCAATACATATACATACACACACATAATATCAACCTAGAAAACGTGCTACTTTTCTTTGCTAAACATTAAAAGCAAATACTGCACTCTATGTGGTAATGTGGATACATTTGCCAAGCTAATATAAAGCAAAGCACCAGGCTTTGTCCAGGCTGTTTGCCTTCTTTCTGACTTGTTCCCCTGCTTTCCATACTTGCCTTCCCTAGCCCCTTCAGTGTGAACTACAAAATTGGGCAAATGTCTCCACCTAGTGGAATTCATGTTTAATAAAAAAAGTAATTAAATATGAGTGTCACAATTCAAAATTTTGATGATTTGTGTGTAAATATTCTTAAATATATTACTAAAAGTGAGCTTATGGGAAGAACTCAGCTCTGTGCAACTCTGAGGATCTTCTAGCAGAATAGAAATGGCTTGTGGTCAATAGAGTATTTTATATCACAAAGACCATTTGAAAGTTGCTGTATTAATTTTGTGGGTAGTGAATTATGCATTCCTGGGTGCTTTATATGGGCCACACAAAATTATTTGGGTAGTTCTGCATTCATCTCCACTAACGTATATTGCAACAAATGGTGTGATCTACTTAGAAAACAAGTAGAGTTGAAGTTGTTTGCCTCATTTAATTGCCCTACCTGGTAGAACCATGAGTCATCTCTCCGGTTGAAATACTTAACTATCTTTAAAGAAATTGAGAAATAAAATATTTTTATTGATTTTCATACTTAGCATTTCTGGAGCTTTTTATTCCTTTGTGTAGATCCAGATCTTCTATGATATATGATTTCTCTCCCTCCACCCCCCGCCCACCTAAAAATCTTTAGCATTTCTTGTAGTTCAAGTCTGCTAACAACAAATTATATTGGCTTTTGTTTGACTGAAAAAACACATTTATTTCACCTTAATTTTTGAAAGATAGATTTGCTGGATTATTAGTGCTGCAAGTTGACTTTTTATTTTTCAACACTTGAAAGATGTCATCCCATTGTCCCATGGCTGGTATTTTAAAAAAATATGTGTGTGTTTATTTTTTAGAGAGAGAGAAAAGTTGCTTTCCACATGCACCCCAACTGCCCATTCACCACCCACCAACCCACAGTCTGGGCATCTGCCCTGACTGGATTCAAACTAGCGACCTTTTGGTGCACTGGTCAATGCTCAACCAACTGAGCCACACTGGCCAGGGCTATTTCTGAAGAGAAGTGTTCAATCTCTCCTATCTTTACTTTATTCTGCACTAGAAGCCCAGTGCATGAAAATCATGAACTTTGGTGGGTTGTGGGGGAGAAGTTCCTCAGCCCAGCCTGTGCCCTCTAGCAGTCTGGGAGCCCTCGGGGGGTGGTGGGGGGAGATGTCCGACTGACAGCTTAGGCCCACTCCCTGGGACCTCTTGCTCCTTACCTCTTGCAGTCCTGGACCCCTTGCTCCTTACCTCTAGCCTGCTCGCTACTCCTTACCACTCGGCTCACTGCTCCTTAGTGCTGCTGTGGAGGCAGGAGAGGCTCCCACCACCACTGCTGTGCTCGCCAGCTGTGAGCTTGGCTTCTGTGGAGTGCACTGACAACCAGAGAGCAGTTCCTGCATTGAGCATCTGCCCCCTGGTGGTCAGTGCTCATCATAGTGACTGGTCATTCTACCATTTGGTTGATTTGCATATTAGGGTTTTATTATATAGGATAGAGGTCTGGTGCACAAATTTGTACACTGGTGGAATCCAACTGGTGGACTGACTGGGATGAGGGGCAGTGGACAGGGTCAGCCAGGGTGAGGGGCCACGGGCAGTTTGTGGGCTGGCCCTGCCCCTGATTGGGGTAGAGTGCCTGCTCTGTGGTAGGGCTGGCAAGGAGGAGGGGCTGCAGGTATTCCAGTTATTCCACCGTTCCTTTGATTTGCATATTACCCTTTTATTATATAGGATGTGTCCTACTTTACAATCCTTTAAGATTTTCTATTTATTTCTGATTTTCAGCAGTTTTAAGATATTCCTTAAAGTGATTTCTTTGTGTTTATTCTGCTTGGAATGCTTAGTACTCCTTGGCCCTATGAATTTATAGTTTTCACAAAATTTGAAACCTTTAGTCATTAGTTTTTCCAATATATTTTATGCCCTACTTCCCTCTTATTTTTCTGGGTTTATACATATGTTTTCGTAGGAGGTTTTTTGAAAGGAAAGCCTCTCATTTTTTTATTAAATCTAATAGTATTGAACATAATAGTTGATCTTAGTAAAAACAAGTGATTGTTAGACACAGTATGTAAACAAGACAATAATCTTTTACTAATGCTAATGTGTTTTTATTTCTCATGAGAACATGAATCATTAACATTTGGATGTTTGAGGTTTGGGAGTTTTAACTACGGGATAGCATCATGCAAAACAAAACCCAGAGACAGATACCCTGAAAAGAAGGCTTTGTTACTCTACAGGAGCTGTAAGACACGTGGCAATGCTAGGCCCCACCAAATGGGCAGCAAACATTCTGAATAGATGGCTATATTCTACTGGGACAATTTTAGAAATCTCCTAGCTGCTGGAAGCAACACCTAGCCCTACGAATGTGCAATAGAATGATGCCTTTGGGTTGCTCTGGCTTTGGACCTTGGCAGACAGTTCCTTGTCAGAAGCCAGCAGGTCACTGCCCCAGCCTTACAGGTTCCTGGAAAGCTATAGACTAGTGGCTATGTCTACACAGTTCACTCCCTGTACTGAGTTCTGGCTGTACACACACACACACACACACACACACACACACACACACACGCACGATGTGAGGGTAGATCAGGATTGGGGTTTTCTCATGGAGGAGTCTGGGATAGGGGGCAACTGGGGCAGCCAGGTGTTTCTCATCCGAAGAAGAAAAAAAAAAAAAAGAAAATGCTTGTGGCCACTGGAATGCTTGACATTGCCCCACAGGCTGCTGGGTTCAATGGGTTTTTATTTGTGTCATTTATTATGTTGTTTATTGCTGGAGAACAGTTTTAGCTCAGTCTTGGATTTCTATAACTAAACTTGCTGATTTTTTCTAATAGGGTTCCAGTTCATTTTCTTGCATTTTCATGGCAATCATATTTCCTATAACTAATAATACTCTGACTCCTTCCAAGTATTTATGACATTTTTTCTAGCATTGTTTTGGTCAGATAGTCAATAAAAAAAATAAGATGTTGATTCAAAGGTAGGGGAGAGTAGGAGTAAGGGGGAGAGATGAACCAAAGGACTTGTATGCATATATATAAGCCTAACCAATGGACATAGACAACAGGGGGATGAGGGTATGAGTGGGGAGTGGGACTAGAGGAGGTAATGGGGGAATAAGAACACATATGTAACACCTTAATCAATAAAAAATTTTTAAAAAGATGGTGATTCAAATGTTGAAATGTTTAACCACTAAATAAATATTTTACTACAACTGTTTGCTATATAGTCTTTATCAAGTTAAATTAGTAAATTTAGAAATTTATCCTATGCTTTTTCTGCATCTATAGATATTATCAGGTTATTTTCTTTTTTAATTTATTGATGTCATAAGCTCACCCTGTTCTTATGGTAATTTATTATTTCTTAATATATTCCTGGGTTCATTTTACATTTCTTTTCATCCACTTTGTAAGTAAAATTCATCTTTAGCTTTTTATTTTATGCTATCCTTTTCTGAATTAAAATCAGAATTACACAAGTCTGATAAAATATTTACAAAAATTAAAATTACATTCTTTTCTTTTTAAATAATTCTGCTTGTGAAAATTAAAATGGCAGATATAGTCAATTTGTATTGTGTCAACTTAGCTAAGCTAAAACTTAGTTTCCCATCATCATTTCGTTAGGTTGTTTCAGGTGAGGTTGGGCCACAAGAGACATTGGCAATAGATTGGGAAGGCAGAAGAAAAGCAGCAGCCACATTGTTCTAGCTCTTGTAGGACCTTCTCCTTCAGCTTCCCCTACTCCTGGCCCAGATGCCTGTGCATGTCTAGCTCTGTGACTAAGCCTGGCAGCATGTCCTGCAGATCACCCATATCACCAAAGTTGGAGGTGGAGGAGAGAGGACCCCATACCAGTTCCAGTTTGTCCTGTAAATTCTAGCCCTTCCTTGTAGATCTCAGTTTGACCTTGCTACCCCCACTGCTCATGCACCTTTCCCTCCTGTCTCTCTGTCCTATGACTTTCAGCTCCAGCACCAGACACCAAAGAAACAGCTTGCATAGACTATTTAAACAGTTCTCATTATGCCAGATCAAATCTCTGTAAAAACATATACATGTGATACACACATATATGTGTGTAGGTGTATTTTGCTTCTCTGATTGAACCCTGAATGATTCACAATTAGCTACTGATAATGGTTCTGGAGCAATAGAAATTCAAGAGTGGGTTCTCTGAACTGGCCCTAGGTTACCTGGAATTAGTTCTCTGAGCTTATTAAACACATTAAGAGCCCTGTTTACAGTGGTGAAGAGTACCCTGTAATCCATGGAATTTAGAGGCAAAAGTTACTTATTACTTCTAGAAATCTGCAATGAAGACAAGGCTTTGGGTACCAAGTGATGGCTGCCAGAAGACATTTTAGTGCCAATAAGAAATGTAGGAGCACTAACCAGTTTGGTTCAGTGGGTAGAGTATCAGCCTACAGACTGAAAGGTCCCAGGTTTGATTCTGGTCAAGGGCATGTACCTTGGTTGTGGACACATTCCCAGTTGGGAGTGTGCAGGAGGCAGCTGATTGATGTTTCTCTCTCAGTGATGTTTCTGACTCTCTATCCTTCTCCCTTCCTCTCTGTAAAAAATCAATAAAATATTTAAAAAAATAAATAAATGTAAGTGTGTCAAAAGCCTTAAAGGAAGAAAATGAGGATCACAGGGCTTGGATATAAGCAGGCCACTTAACAGCAGGTTAGTTACATACATCACTCTGGTCATGAAAGGAGAAAATATTTGATACAGTTTCATAATTTTTAAGAGCTTTTTCAATAAATGATTTCTATTGTGCTATATACAAATGTAACCTTTTCATATAATTACTGATTATTTTAGTGCCCATTTAAAGGAATTGCTTGTTTGTTATATTTGCTAATTTTTCTATTGAATTTTATCTATCTCTTATTGATTTATAAGGCAGTATTCTAGATAGCAAGTAGATTACACATTTTGCAAATATGTATTTTTAGGCAATGTCTTATCTTTTGACTTACTTATGATATATTTTATCATACAAAGATTAAAATTTTTGGCTAGGAAATTACATATCAAACCTTAAAAAGTACATAGAAAACATTGTATCAATGCACTTACTAGAAAAAAAATAAAGTTTGAAAATAAACTAACCATTCAACTAAAAAAGTAGAGAAAGACTGAAATCTACCTAAATAATATAGAAGGAAAAAATTATTAAAACAACAAAGTGAATAAAATAGAAATGAAAATATACAAATCCAGTAAGCTCTATATATGAAAGCCAAGAATGTGATCTTTAAATACACACACACACACACACACACACACACACACACACACATATATATCCCTAGGTGGTGTGTTTAACGGTTAGAGTGTTGGCCCATACACCTAAGAATTTCAAGCTAGATTCCAAGTCAAAGTCACCTGGGTAGCAGGTTCCATCCCCAACCTGTCAGGGCACATGTGGAAGGCTAGGAATCAATGTGTCTCTCTCCTATTTCTCTCTCTTTCTCTCTGTCTCTCTCTCTGTCTCTCTCTCTCATTTCTCTCTGTCTTTCTCTTTCTCTTCCCCCTCTCCCTTCCTCCCTTCTCCTCTCTAAAAATCAATGGAAAAAAATAGTCTCTGGTGAAGATTAACAAAATGAATAAACAAACAAACCAATAAAATAGATAACTTTGACAAGCTTGATGGTGGAAGGAAGGAAGGGTGGGCAGAAATTAAGGTGGTTTTATAAATTTCATGGTAGAAAACTGAAGAGGGTTCCAGCCTGGATTGACTTTTCTTTGTTGACTTTAGGAGGTGAGGTCAACCAGTCAAAAGTGTAAAGAAAATAAAGATTCTATCTAATAAAACAGTAATATGCAATTGGCCATACCTCCACTACACCTACAAGCCACGCCCACCAGCCAATCAGAGCAAGTATGCAAATTAACCCAACTGAAATGGCTACGGCCACAGAGAGAGCAGGAGGGAGACTTGGGTTGCCTCTGGTGATGGAGGAAGCCAAGCTTTCCACAAACCCTGGCGGGCCCAGGCCTCTGCTTAAGGCAACAAAGTTCTAAGGCTGAGCAAGCAGAAGGCTTGGCTCTGCTCCAGGCTACAAAGTTTCAATTGTAGAAGATAAATAAATCCCAGATACCAGGACCTCCACTTAGGTTTCTGGGGAGCATGGCTGGACTGCAAACCACCACAGACCCCTCGCCCAGGCCACCCTATGCCCCAAGGGAATACCCACTCTGATCCCAGACACCCTTGAGGGCAGACCAGCTGGCCCCCACCCATGCACCAGGCCTCTATCCTATCTAATAAAAGAGAAATGCGCAGATTGACCACCACCCCAACACACAAGATGACTGCCCCCATGTGGTCAAAAGATTCTGCTCCCATGTGGACACAAGATGGCCACCACAAGATGGCCAGCAGGGGAGGGCAGTTGGCAAGGACCAGTCCTGCAAAGGAGGGCAGTTGTGGGAGAACAGGCCTACAAGGGAGGGTAGTTAGGGGTGATCAAGCCTGTAGGGGAGGGCAGTTAGGGGTGACCAGTCCCAGAGGGGAGGGCAGTTAGGGGAAAACAGGCTGACAGGGGAGCAGTTAGGCATCTATCAGGCTGGGAAGGGAGTGGTTAAGGAGTGATCAGGCTGGCAGGCAGAAGCAGTTAGGGGCAATCAGGAAGGCAGGCAGGTGAGCAGTTGGGAGCCAGCAGTCCTGGATTGTGAGAGGGATGTCCAACTTCCCATTTAGACCCAATCCAGGCAGGGGTCCCAGATTGGAGAGGGAGCAGGCTCGGCTGAAGGATCCCCCCACCATGCATGAATTTCATGCAGCAGGCTTCTAGTAGTTTTAAAAAGTTGGTGGGTATGTGTGTGCAAGGGATGAGGGGAGCAGGGAGCATGAGGGGGGAACAAAGGGCATCAATAGGCAATTCACAAAAGAAATGCAAATGGCCAAGAAATATTTAATTAGATGATCAACCTTACTAATAGTCAAGCAAATTAAAATTAAAACAATGAGATTTTTTGCAAACAAACAAAAGATATCTCATACACTGCTGGTGAGAGAGTAAATGCCTACTCCATAGAGCACTTTGACCTTGTCTAATACAGGCATCAATTCCATGTTTTAATGTATTTACAACTGCACACAAGGAGGATGTACCAAAGATGTTCATTTGACTGTTGTTTCTGAAAACTTTATAAGGAAAATGAATTTCTAAAGAACCAACCTAAGCAAACAATGGAATCAATGCAACAACTTATAAAGAATAAGGAGAGCTCTACAGAGTGACATTAAAATGTCTCCAAAATTTAATGTTAGATTTTTCTGTTACACAATGATATTGAAATTACCATTTATGTAGAAAATAACAACTAAGAATAATATATATTCATGTTTGATGAAAATATTTATATATAATAAAATATAGTTTTTGAGGACTACTCATATGTATGCAAGGAGAAGAAAGATATTGTGGTGAAGTTCAGCTCTTGCTGCTGCATCTAGGCTCAGAACAACAAATATTTATCATCCTCTACCTCCACCATCCAGTCTAGATTCCCCTCATTCTCAACTAATATCTCTGCTGGTCTTGGTAGCCCATCTAGTGGCATGAACCAGACCCCCATTCCTGAGGGATCTCAACCACTGGTCATAAAACCCTTCCCAGTTTCAGCTGTTGTTCTCAAATTGGACCATTCCACTTCCAGCGAATACCTATTGACTATTTTGCATTTCTTCTTTCAGGGTCTTTCAGATGCTCCATTATTTTCTCTGCTTTTCTCACCCATGGGTGGGGATACCTTCTTAGTGTCATGGCTATGATGCTTTCTCCCCATCTGCTTTTATGTTGGGGTTCATGGAATAACCCTCAACTACTTGTGTCAATGTTTTGCTATGGTTTTTTGGGTTTTCTATACAGCTATTCTTGGCTTCTGGATCATCCTCTTCTCCTTATTCCCGCCCCTTTCATATTTCCATTTGTCAGTATGATCTCCATGCCCATACCTTAAGAAATGGTTGTTCTCCCACATATTGTCTTCAGTCTCCTGTTTTGTTTCACTCTACATTCTCTCCTGGACTATATCCCTGCCTCTACTCTTGTCTCCTCCCAGCAGCAGCAGCTTTTGAAATCAATATGAATAAAAATCGAATGGAACATACTTATATACACAGAATATATATATCTTAGGGGATTGTTTGAGACACTGAGGATGATATCAGGATCTTGGCATTCTAATGGTATGAATATAAGAAAGTGTTTGAAATGTTGTGCATTAGCATTCTTGGTTCAGTTTCCCTCTCTGATTATCAGAATTCATGTTCTTGAGGAAACTACAGCTTTTTACTTGGGGAGAAATACTTCTGTGGACTTACTGAAAGAGAAATATATGGCTCTTCTTAGGCAGAGAGAAGCTAATTTATGCCATTATTTTTCCATTGACTAAACACAAGAGTATAGCTGATTCTGAAATATGTTAATTAAGATATTTCATAAAAAAGAATATTTACTCTGTACCTTGATGCAATAAATAATGGGGGGAAAAACTACAATGGTTGTTTGTTATTTGGCTTATTGTTTAATCATGATACATTATGTTACTAAGCTATTTCCTAGAATCTTAACCAATACCTGGCAAATAAATTTAAGATTATATCCAAAATGTTTAATTTGTATTATTTATTTATTTATTTTTATTTTCTAAATAACGGGAGGGTAATCTCCAAATAAAACTTCCACATTGCTAATCTCTATACATAATTTAGCCATAATGGGGATCCATTATGAGAAATTTTAAAATGATTCTAATAATACCTCTTGATTTGTTATCTGAGAAAAGCAATTAAAGTATGACTTTTAGTTGTCCAGTGGTCACAGACCACCATTAAAATGAAGGTATCGTGTTTATTTAATGTAGAAGAATTACCAAGAAAGAATCTGGGAAACCTCAATGGAAAAAATTATTGTCAAAACTTTTAAAGATTCATATATGGCTTTAGGGGATTGGTTTAATTGGGTGAGATAATATCAACTCCCAAAGCAAATATTGTTATTTGGTTTAGCAGATATAAATCTAACTGTTGATGCTGCTATAAATTTATTTTGATAGTGGATAGGTATCTAGTAAAATGAGAGCATGATAGATATAAAATGAGGAGTATTTTTTATCCTCCTTAACCACCTTTACCTCTCCAGCTCATCAGAGAGTTAACTGGTGTCACTCTTCATTTTTTTCTCCTACTTCCTTTCCTTCCTAATCAAGGATCATATAAAAAGTATTGTGGTCATTACATTCATACACTACTATATACTTACAGTGGTCTGAGATGTTAAATGATAATATAGAGAATAGGGTCATGACAAGTAAATTCAAAATAGATTATTAGAAGAACAAAAGTACCATTTACAAAGATATGGTCAGGATTTATGGAAACCATCATGGGATGGTGAAGCATCCTTGGACTAGCAACAGTGGGAAGTCCTTAATATCATTAGGACTAAAAGGAGATTGGAGAGGAAACAGTTCCTACAACAGGGAGTGCTGCCAGTGCCTGGAAAGAGTGCTGTAGCTGATGAAATGAGAAGTTTGCCAAATCTAAGAATTCAGTGGCAACCAAACCACGACCAGGAGGAAGATGACAGGAAACAAATCCTCTGACTACTCTCTACTAGCCCTCTGGTCTCCTATTGACTGAAACAAACCCAAAGCCAAAAAGCCTGGTTAATGATCTCAGAAAATAACTACTGGGAATACAAATAAGAGTGGAGAAGAGATCAAGATGTTGGCATAGCCCAGTGGTTGTCAAACTCATTAGTCAACAGAGCCAAATATCAACAATACAATGATTAAAATTTCTTTTGAGAGCCAAATTTTTTACACTTAAACTTCTTCTAACACCACTTCTTGAAACAGACTCACCCAGGCTGTGGTATTTTGTGGAAGAGCCACACTCAAGGGGCCAAAGAGACACATGTGGCTTGTGAGCCACAGTTTGCGAACCACTGGCGTAGAGAGTCCACCTCAGGTGATTGGGGAGGTTGAGCCACTGGGTCCTATAGGTCACCTACCATACAAGTCCATTCTATCAACTTAAGGATACATAGCAGCTCTATCCAACACATAGAAACACATACAGTGAAGC
Source organism: Lasiurus cinereus (assembly GCA_011751065.1). Classification (NCBI taxonomy): domain Eukaryota; kingdom Metazoa; phylum Chordata; class Mammalia; order Chiroptera; family Vespertilionidae; genus Lasiurus; species Lasiurus cinereus. The sequence goes on along the minus strand of JAAGEH010002528.1, from coordinate 45,629,387 downwards.
AGCCAAAATGCAGAGACAAAGAAACATGTCACAAATGAAAGAAATAGAAGAAAACAAGTTACTAGATATAGAGTTCAAAATCATGGTTATACTCAAGAATCTTTTAGAAACCTCCAAAATACTTCGTGAGACTTCCAGAGATCAGAGATCCTATTAAGAATGCAAAAAAAAAAAAAAAAAAAAAAAGGAAAAGGACCAGTGAGAAATTAAGCATACACTGACTGAAATAAAGAATAATATGCAGGAATTCAACAGAAGACTAGAGGATCCCAAGAACTGAATTGATGATTTGAAATAAGAGGAAGGAAAAAACACCCAACTGGAGAGCAAAAAGAAAAAAGAGGGGTGGGTCGGGGGGATGGTGGGGGGGACAGACCTAGAGGCAAAGAAGCAATGAACAGACTGTTGTGCTACAGTGGGAAGGCAGGGGAGGTGGGGAGGAGGGGCCTATAGGAGATCAATCGAAGGATTTGTATGCATGTATGTGGGGATAGCCAGTGGATACAGGGCAATGGGGGAAGGTGGGGGAAGGGGAGGAGGGGGATGAATGAGGGCATGTACGGGGGGGTGGGGAGGGCAATAAGGGGAAAAATAGTAAATAATAAAAAATTAAAATTAAAAATATTTTAAATTAAAAAAAAAAGAAAAAAAAATCCAAAAACATGAAGATAGTGTAAGGAGTCTCCAGGACAATTTCAAGTGTATCAATATACACATTATGTGTGTGCCAGAAGAAGAGAAAGAGCAAGATATTAAAAACCTATTTGAATAAATAATGACAGAAAACTACTCCTACCTGGTGAAAGAAATAAACTTACAAATACAGGAAGTGGGAAGAGTCCCAAAGAAAAGAACTCAAAGAGGACCACACCAAGACACATCATAATTAAAATGCCAAAGGCAAAAGACAAAGAGAGAATTTTAAAAGCAGCAAGAGAAAAGCAGTTAGTTACCTAAAAGAAAGTGCCCATATAACTGTCAACTGATTTTTCAACAGAAACTATGCAGGCCAAAACGGAGTGGCAAGAAATATTTAAAGTGATGAATAGCAAGGACCTACCCAACAAAGCTATCATTCAGAATTGAAGATCAGATAAAGAGCTTCATGGACAAGAAAAAGCTAAAGGAGTTCATTACCACAAAACCAGTATTATATAAAGTGTTAAAGGGTATTCTAGAAAAGAAGAAGGAGGAGGAGGAGGAGGAGGAGGAGGAGGAGGAGGAGGAGGAGAAGAGGGAGGGGAAAGGGGAGGAGGAGGAGGTCAAAAATATGAACAACAAGATGGCAACAAATGCACAGCTATCAACAATTGAATCTAAAAATCAAAATAGCCCTAGTCAGCTTGGCTAAGTGGATAAAGTGTCAGCCTGTGGACTAAAGGGTCCCAGGTTCTATTCCAGCCAAGGCCACATGCCTGGACTGTGGGTTTCATCCCCAGGGGGCAGCTGATCAATTATTCTCTCTCATCACTGATGTTTCTCTCTCTCTCCTTCTCCCTTTCTCTCTGAAATCAATAAATCAATATAAAAAATAAAATTAAAAAAAACAAATAAGAAATCTAATGAACAGAATAAACTGGTGAATAAAACAGAATCAGAGGCATGGAAATGGAACAGACTGACGATTCTCAGAAGGATTAAACAAAGATTTTATATGCGTATGCATTACCTATGGACACAGACAATAGGGTGGCAAAGGCCTGGAGTGGGGTGGGATCTATAAGAGAAAAAATGAGAGACATCTGTAATAATCTCAATAATAAAGATTAAAAAATAATAGTAAAAAAAGAGTGGAGAAGGGTAGAGAATGAATCCAGCAAAAATAGTATGGCAATTTTGTATGTGAATCATTGGTACTAATTTTTATTGAAGTTAATTGAAAACTTTTGGCAGTAGAACAATATACAATGAGTGGCCAGATTATTATGATCTCTTAATGCATAAAGGCTTGGAACATGAATTCGTGCATAGGTGGGGTTCAACCAGCTTGCCAGGGGAAGGGGACATAGGCATTTGGCAAGCCTGCTTGCTGGTTGAACTCCTGGTCGAGGGGACAATTTTCATATTAGCCTTTTATTGTATAGGATATACACTGAGTGGCCAGATTAGTATGCATTCAGAGATCATAATAATCTGTCCACTTAGTATATGTCACAATAAAAGAGTACCTGAAAGATAAATATTTGCAAAATGTTTGCTGACTAAATAAAACTTAGGCTGGGCTATAAACACTATACTAAAGTTAGGTGACTGAGATCAAATCCAGAACTGATTCTTACTGAAATTCCTGGCAATTAAGGCAATATCTACTCCCATAGCTGCTTGGTGGAGGTTTATTAATTAAAGATATATTTGGATGAATACATGGATGCATGCATGGACAGATGTATGTATAGATGACTCATAAAAAGTTTACAGACATAAAACCCTTTAATATAATCTAGTCCAACTCCATTTTTCAGATGAATTAACGAATTTCGAACTGGTTTAAAATACAATAATATAGAATTAGAACCCAAATCTCATGACTCCAGGATCTTCTAACTTTAATATGCTCTCATTTACCATTTAAAAAATGCTCCATTCAAATCAAAGTCAATAACTGATGATCATCCCGCCCCCCCAAAAAAAAATAAATAAAAAGAATAAGAATCACTTTACAGAGCATGCATGTTCCATAACCCTGACACATGCCTGCCACACTAGCCATATCCTAAAACAATTCTGGGGAGTCCACTTGTCTCTGTGCAATCTATATGGGCAAGTAACCTGCATCCACAGTAAGTATTTGAGAATATAGGTCCATAAATCTAATGGCACTTAAAAACTGTCACTGCTCAACACTATAGATAGATAGATAGATAGATAGATAGATAGATAGATAGATAGATATAGATAGATAGATATAGATATATATCTTAGATATATATATATATCTTAAATATATATATCTTAATATCATCATTCAACCAAATCTTCATCTTGTTTTTTATGAAAACACTAGTGGCCTGATGCACGAAATTCATGCACGTGGGTTTGTCCCTCAGTCTGGCCTGCACCCTCTCCAATCTGGGACATCTCTCTCGCAATCCAGGACTGCTGATTCCTAACTACTCACCTGGCTGCCTGCCTGTTCGCCCATAACACTCTGCCTGCTGGCCTGCTCACCCCCAACTGCCCTCCCCTCCTGGCCTGCTCACCCCTAACTACCTCTGCCTCAGCCCTGCTACCATGGCTTTTTCTGGAAGGACATCTGGAAGGTTTCCTGGTCTAATTAGCATATTACCCTTTTATTAGTATAGATAATAAGAATAAGTTTAACCAGTTCCAAATTTAGAAGTAAACTTATCATTCTCCCAAAAATAATCACTATTTTCCATTTTGAACACCTTTAAAGTTCTAATTGATGAAACACAAAGTATCAATTTCTCACTCCTAATCAACATTAATAATTTTAGTTCCCTGCTCATATGAAAAACCCTGCCTTAAAAAAAAATGAAACCTTTCTTAACGATACTAGGCTTATGCTTGGCAGTTTTCCATGACTGCTATAAAGATGATTTTATTCTATTGGGATATTTATTGTCTGTATTTCATTCTTTTTAAACATTCAAAAATTAAATGCAGACACTGTTTAGCGCCATTATTTCCCCCCTTCATTTCAGTGATTTAGATGCAAGGTATAAAGCTCAATTTCATGACTTTAAACATATTACCCGTATAAAAGTTTAAAGCTTGTTTTTCAAGCCAGAAGCCATGTTGGAAATATTACTTAGATTCAGTTTTCAACATAATTCCAGAAAGATCAAATTACTTCTCCGAGGTCACACAGCTGGTTTGTGGCAGAGCTAGAACTAAAATTAGATGTTTCTATTCAAATTATGTTCATACCTAGCACATGAATATATTTTGGAGAATAAGCACTATTCAAATCTTGGAGTTCACTTTCAGTAAAATCCCGCTTAATACGACATTTGGATTCCAAATATTCCAAATCACCAAAATGCTTAATTAGGTTGTTGCAAATAAGGAGTTTGGGAAGTTGGCTGCAGGATACAAATCCTTTTCAAATTCAGGTGTGGGCTGGCGCCACATAGTGGTGGTCTTTCTGTTTGACTAAAGAGGCAGGGGCCAATTTGGGGTTCTGGGACTTGTCCAGAAGAGCAGAACCATTGACCTGGTTTGGGAATGTGCCAGGGACATGGGGACCCACTCTCCATCTCCCCCTTCTTAGAAAGGGTGGCTTATTATTTTCCTATCCATCAGGGTTCTCCTTGAGGGTACAAAAACTATCTCCTCTCAGCCCTTCTCCCAATCAATATCCCATCAAACACACACACACACACACACACACACACACACACACACACACCCCTTTAAGAAACTGGGAAGGGCATGGTTGCTGGGTAGAAGACAGTAGCCAATCTCATCACTTCGGATTTTGCTGTGTTGCAAGCTTTTCTTTTCTTTTTCTTTTTTCTATCAACATTAGCTGTGATCATCAATTTGATAAACACGAGTCAGTAGCATGCAGGCACAGCGACCTCAGTACCTACCCGTAATTAAAGGGCCTTCTGAACCTAGAGCGTAAGGTGGAAGTTTATGGGTCCAAATGCCCAATACAACTACTCAAATCTTGGAGGTCACTTTAAGTAAAATCCCGCCTCAAACGACATTTGGATTCCAAGGTGAGCGTTGTCAGCTTCTGTTTTTTTATATACAAATTGGCAAAGGAAAAAGAGCAACAGGGTGTCTCAGCAGGTCTCCGGCTGCAGGCACTAGTTGCAGGAGAACGAAGGGGACAGGGGAGCAGCCCGGGACGAGGCCCGTGAGGCCGAGCTACGCAGGCTCAGGACACCCCGTGTACACCCGCGGGTGTTCTGCAGTGGGTGACACCAAGGGCCCAAATTCTGAACCCACCAAAGCCTTGCTGGGCAGGAAGGACGCCGAGCTTCCCCGCCGCCGCCGGGAAACGGCGCGGCCGGACGTCCACCGCCAGGGGGCGGACACCCCACGAAGCGGGGCCTCGGAGGGACCGAAAGACCAGTGGCAGGCGATGGCCACTCCGCGGCGCTGTCGCCCGTACCTCCAGGTAGAACAAGTCCACGGTCGTGATCTGCGAGTCGAGGAAGTCTTCATAGGTGTTGAACTGAGTGACTATGTTGTCCACCGCCGTCAGCTTCTCTTCCTGATCCATTGCGGTTGCTGGGGCTGAAGCGTCCCTAGCGACGCAGGCAGAAGAAGGTTCCACCCACTTGGTTCCTTACCCGCCGTTGGGAGCTGCGGACGTTGATCCCGCCCCCGGGGCGTGGTTACTGGTTAGGGCTTCCGCCCAATTCCTGGCAGCCCCGCCCAGTGCCCACTCCAGGTGCAGGTCTGACACCTTAACTGACTCAGGCTTGGGTGAAATGTGGTGCCAAAGAGAGATCCACAGTGCAATTAAAAACTATAAGACTGCCAGGATATCACACAAAATAGTATAGGTCAGCGCTTCTGATCTCATTCTAAAACAATGTTATGCAGGACAGATATACCAAGGTTAGTTCTCTGGTGACTGAAGAGCTCTCTAACACATTTTTCTGTAAAGAGGATATCTCAAAATAGAAGTCTCAGGTAATGGTCTGGGACCGAACCCAATTATTTGAAAAGTTACAACTTAAAAAGCAAATGATTGCCAGTGTTTGAGTATGAGGACGAATTTATGAATTTCCCGAAGGAAAGAAGCTTGAAGAAAATATAGTTGAAGACTTCTTTTGGCACCAAGGGCTTATTTTATAAACTTTTTACTTTCTAAGTTTCAATAAGCACACAATGAAAGATCTTGGCTTGTTGAAGTTGCCTTTTAAATATATATATATAAATATATGTATCTATAATTCTATTGATATTTAGAAAGAGAGGAAGAGGGTGAGAGACAGAAACATCAGTGAGAGAGAAAGATTCATCCGCTGCCTCCTGCATGTTCTCCACGAGGGATGGAGCCTGCAACCCCCTGCCCCGTGCCCTGACCAGGAATTAAATCAGCATCCTCTTGGTTCATGGCTCCACACTCAATCCCTGAGCCATCCCTGCCGCGTGAAGCTGCTTTTTTAAAAGGGTGAAATATCTGTGGAAACTTAGAAAGTAAAGTTTTACAATCAAGACTTTTCCTCTAGAGCAAAGTTTTGCATATTTAAAACATGAATTAATGTAATCCAACATGGCTTTTGGACCCCATTTTTTGGATTTTAATATTCTTCAAATCATCTTTAGGAATTAACACATATTACAATGGTGAGCCCGTGGTAGTTGTAATTTGGTAAGTACTTACTGAATTGATTTTGAAGATCTTCACAGACAATTTAAAAAAGGTTTTATTTCAATGAAAGCATCTAGTAAGCTACTTCACTTTTAGTGAGCTTTCCCTTAAAAAGGTCATCTTAACAATTAGGATGTCACAAATGTACAAATGTTAGGTAATATAGACACAACAATCTCTAGGATATCAATGACTTGTTCTTTAATTAATGAATATGTTCTGAAATTTTTAAAGGGCATTTTGGACATTGTTTTAAAATGAAATTTAATTATTGAATTTAGGTGAAGAGAAAGAAAGGAGAGAGAAACCCTGGGCAATCATAACATGACAGCAGCAACAACAAAAACATTTATTGAGTACTTCCTGCATGCCACACACTGTCCTAGGTGCCAACAATGGATTACACCCTTGTTAGTGTTTGTGCTAAAATTATTGTCACAAACAATTTGACTTCATCTAATATTTTAAAAAGATATGAAAATGTAAGTAGTCCAAGAATGATAAAAAGTTCATTTTACTTGAGACATTCTGATAGAAGACATGTGTCTCAGTTTTATAAGTCCCTCCTGAAAGAGGCATTACGCTAGGCTAACTGAATACAAGAAAGGACTTAGAAAAGTTTCAACCATTTAGTTTATTTAGGAGTTATAAATATTTGCTTTATTATAATAATATTTATTGTTTACCACATGCCAACTCTGCTCTAAATACTTTTACATATATTATTTTATTTATTCATGATGATAAATCAACTAGGAAAGTAGCATCAGCATTAACTCTCTAAATAGAGAAAGAATGAGTCTAAATGAATTGGCCAAAGTGTTTTTTGTTTTTAAATATATTTTTATTGCAGAGAGGAAGGGAGAGGTAGAGATAGAAACATCAATGATGACAGAGAATCATTGATTAGCTGCCACCTGTGCCCCTATTGGGGATTGAGCTCACAACCTGGGCATGTGCCCTTAACCGGAAATCGAATCTAGGACCTTTCAGTCCGCAGGCTGACACTCTATGCACTGAGCCAAATCAGCTAGGGCTGGGCCAAAGTTTTAAAGATAAAAAATAGCAATATAGTATATTATTCCCAATTTTCCACAAAAAGAAAGCAAAGGTAAATAGAGGTTTGAAGAGCCACGTGGAACTAATTATGAACGTTGCTTTTTGTTTATTAGAAAACAATATACAGTATGTCAAATTGTGAATGGGAACATGGATTGACACAAACAAAAGAATCAAAAGGGATGGTATATTATGAGGTGTGGAGGCAAGGAAGATAAGGGCCTGTGTAGGGAAAAGTGCACGTTATTTTCACAACTGTGAGGGGTGCAGTAAAGAGAGAAAAATAAAAGAAGCTGACTGGAGGAGGAAACCTAGTAGAAAGACGTCAATGCTAGGTTTCCATTAGGTGGTAATCATAGCCTTGAATAAGAGAGAGGGACACAATGAAAATGAGTTTGACTGCTGATCGTGCACTCCTGAGAGAAAGTATCTCACTGCTAAATGTAAGCACCAATTGCATTTACTACATTTGCCTTCTAGTTCTCTTCCACCAGAATCTTATCACTTTCAAGAAACAGCAAAGCATCTAGGGACTCTTTGGGTCTATTAAACTGTAGCACTTCAATGACTAGGACCTATATGTTAATAAAAGGTTAAGCTATTGTTAGCCAGCCTATGTATCATACTATTATGACTCATTGTGGTTGTGGAAATCCCATTAAATCTGCCATTTGGTCAACAGCTTTTTGATGAAGTAATTTCTAAAGTGTCTAAATTTAAACAAACACAGAAATATTTTCAGTTTAATAAGATCTTTCAACTAAAAACACAGTGATTTTCAACAAATCGGTTTCTCCATAAATATTGAAAGCAAAACAATTTATAAATTTAGACTTGTTGCTTACAAAAATACTTGAATGATAATAGGCCTGATTCAATGGTTTTTCTTTTCACTTTCATATCTGTGTCTGATAAATTACATCAAAGGATGGCAACAAATAAATGAATGAGTTTCAGTGAATCTGTTTCCTGTTGCAAAGTCTGTTATGATTGGAAAATACTTTATTTTGGATAACACGCATTACTACTTAAAGTCTAGGATTTTTTAAAGGATTGAAACCTGGAATTTAGTACCCAATCCCAAAGAAATTCTATTCTTTGCAGAAGAATCAGCAAATATTATATATATTTACAACAAAACTACAAAATATGAGAGAGAAGAAACACGTGCTATGTAAGAATAGCAAAATATATGTGACTGAGTAAAAATAAAGGGGGGCACAATGTAGGAATGTAGGCAAAATCTAAGCATAAGCATCTCTGAAATAGATTTTGGTACTAAACTTACCTGTTGGAGATATGTAAAAGAATTTCAAATCTCTGCACTTTTTTATTTTCAAATATTCAGCAATGTACCATGATATATGGGGAAGTGAGTAGCAAGCATCCTTTTGGTATTGTTGACATGATAGGAAGGGGAATGCCTTGGTTATCTTGCTAATAAGATGCTAAATGCTCCAACTTGAGGCTCCATTAAAATGGGTTAATAATACACTACCATATTGGAAGAAAGAAAAACATATGCACACTGAAGTAAGATAAGAGGTTTGTGTCTGATGTTGCCTAATTCCTTAAGTTTCTGTGGGTTGCAGGCAAGGACTATTGCCTAATCACCAGCCAAGGAAAGCACTTTTGCGCTTTGTAATAATGATGACACTGAATTTATTGAAGGTGTTTCTTGTGATGAGATCACCGGACTTCCACACCATCTCAGTTCTTCTAAATTGCTGAAGTTCTGGTTCCACAGCTTCTCTGTCATGGAGACACCTGTGTCCATGTGTTGTAACTCATTCATTTTCTCCGCCTTTATCTGACAGTGTATAAGGAAGGACCCATAAGAAAGATAAGTATGAGATGGAGCTTCCAGGAGTGGAGTTGGCAGTTGCTAAAGGTTGAAAGCTATTACTGTGCTATGGGATAGACTAGAGCAGCAGTTGGCAAACCATGGCTCGAGAGTCACATGTGGCTCTTTGGCCCCTGGAGTGTGGCTCTTCCACAAAATACCACGGCCTGGGTGAGTCTATTTTGAAGAAGTGGCATTAGAAGAAGTTTAAGTTTTAAAAATTTGGCTCTCGAAAGAAATTTCAATCGTTGTACTGTTGATATATGGGTCTGTTGACTAATGAGTTTGCCAACTGCTAGACTAGAGGATGAATCTAATTGGCACAACCATCTCTCTTGAACAGAGGAAACTGTGGGCTCTCTCAGGTCTCTATACTGTTTCACTGAAAATTCCCACAACCTCTTTGCCTACATGGAAATCAGGCTCCACCCTAAAATACCACTTCCCTGCGTGGCCCTACACTCTCAGAAAACATCACACATGAATGGATTGCCACCATTGTGCTTAGAATAAATTAATATTTTGGAATACATTTATGAAGAAAAGTCAAAAGTTTTTATAAATGGACACTTACATTTTTCAAAATTATGTGATTAATATTAGCCAAAGGAGCACAAAAATATTTATTTTAATAACTAAGAGTGGCCAAAACCGGTTTGGCTCAGTGGAAAGAGTGTCGGCTTGAGGACTGAAAGGTCCCAGGTTCGATTCTGGTCAAGGGCATGTATCCTGGTTGAGGGCATATCCCCTGTAGGGGGCGTGCAGGAGGCGGCTGATCAATATCTCATCGATGTCTCTAACTCTCTATCCCTCTCTTTTCCTCTCTGTAAAAAGTCAATAAAATATATTTTGAAAAAATAAAAAATAAAAATAAAGAGTGGATATTTGTGGCAACCACTGTGTCTCAGCAATGAGAATTTAAATGTGAACTTATTTTAATGAACATACTTGTTGGCTTTGGCCAGAATGGCCCAGTGGTAGAGCATAGACGGGCTTACACACCAGAGTCTCAGGTTCAATTCTCCATTAAAGGCATTTACCTAGGTTGCAGGTTTGTTGCCTGGCCAGGCTTCTACTCTCTCTAAAAATCCATAGAAAAAATACTCTATGGTGAGGATTAACAACAACAGAATCCCCAGTTATCACATTTTCTATCAGTACCTCATTAGCATTTTTAATGTTCCGATTCTTTTTACCTTTCTCTGAAAACTTATTTTCCATGTCCTTCAGAATATCTACTGTCGTATGAATATTCCAATCTGTAAGTGCCAGCTCACGTCCATCTATTTTTTCCCAAATTATTGCTATTCTCAGTCACTAACATCAGTGCTGGTGTCTCTGATTTGCGTTATAAAACACTGAGGCACAGGAGGTGAAGGCCGAGAGGGGACTAGAATGGCTGTGGGCGAGTATGTAAAATGTGGCTGTAACATATGCTCAGCAATCACCAAATGCATCAATAATGCATTTACAAAGCACCATACTTCTAATTATTTCCTTTCTGTTTACTATTAGTTTATGAGTCAATTATTGGATTTTGAGGGGATTTTATAAAGAGCTGCTGATAAAAATTGAATGAAAAGTACACTGAGAACCTTTCAGAATAAGCAATCTAGAGAGCACACAGTTTTTTACTCCATGTTCTTTCATAATGTTTCCCAGTAGATTACATATTCCAGAAAGAGCATATGTACCAGGTAGCATACAGTAAATTCCTGAATTTTTTTTTAAATGTAGTTTAAACATATTGTTCCTTACTTTGATTAAAAATCTAGTGTTTGCCTTGGAGCATTTCTGCAATGGCAGCTAACAAGAGCAATGTAACTATTGGCAATCATTCTAATTAATTTAAAGCACCCCAAATTTTCAAATAATTATTAATACACAGTGAAAAACCTGATCTTTAATCTAAAACAAACTAAAAAGATGCTAAGTAAATTAAATATAAAATTAAAAATCAAACTCGTTTCTGAAAGTTTGGCCTGAATAATTATTCAAGAGTGAAGAATTATATTATTTTTATGAAAATTTATTGACCATTATAATATACATGATTACATGACTAATTTGTTCCTCCACGTGTTAATCAATCTTAATTAATAGCTTTTTTTAGGCAAATGTATTTTTTATGTAGGTCTTTAAATACTAACAAAAAAAGTAATTAAAGCTTCTAAAAGATTAAGAAAAAGTATTTAAGGTAATTTTCCTGAGAAGCCAACATTTAATAGACATAGTGCTAATTTAGGTTTTAGAAAAATCAAGGTCCAATTATGTTTATTTAATGAGAAACCATAATCAAATGCTATAACTTCTCTGTATCTTACTCTATTGAGAGACGATGATAAATTACAACTTCCTTCAAGTCACAGTTAATCAGTGAGGTTAATTGAGAGAAATGAGCTACATGAAACGGAAACCATCTTCTCTGCTCTTCAGTTTAAGTCATGAACTCTTCAATTCGTGGAGTCTGCACCCAGGAAATCAGATGACAGCTGGCTTCCAATCACTGTTCAGTTTCTTGGTCCAGAACCTATTGCCCTGAATCTCTACACCATGTTCCAACCATTGGACCTTTCCATTACTGATGAGGGTTTGTCATTCTTCCATTTACAATCTAACTTTGCTTTTGTGCCCTATTATTATTTTACTCTTTCTTCCCAGTTATGACCTTGGCCACTGCTCTGGCCTGGAGATGGATTTTTTTTTTAAGTGTCTTTGTTGTTGAAAGTATTACCTATATCCTTTTTTTCCCCCACTGACCCCCGCCACGGCGGCCCCCCCCCCCACTTTCACCACACTATTGTCTGTGCTCATGGGTTATGATATATGCATTATAAATTCTTTGGTTAATCTCTCCCCACATTCCTCACTCCGCCTTCCCTCTGAGATTGGTTAGTCTGTTCCACGTTTCTACAGTCTGAATCTATTTTGTTCATCTTCCTCTGAGGAATGCATTTTTAGCCCAACCTCCTGTGGGTGGCGCTCTTGCCTGCATCTCCCCCACCTGAAAGCAATCCACCGGCTACTTCTGTGTCTGCCTGTGGTGCCCTGCAGGAACAGCTTTACTCCCTGATGAAGGCCATAAAATGGTGTGGTTTGAGGGGCATCAGGCATGCCCGCCAAACACTTCCCTTGGCAGCCTACCTGAAATTCCAGGATCATTAGTGTTGCACCTTAAATTAAGGGTGTTGTTTTGAATCTGGATCCTCCTAGCCCCCACTTCTACCTTTTCTCATTGAAATAATTGTTTTTCCTACATTATTATTGAGAACTCAAGGTTTTTTAAGATTTCAACAATTGTGTTATAGCAGAACAGATGGTGCTTGGTAAGCAAGATTTTTGTTTCTTATAATCAATTTATTCCCTTTAATTCTACTTAGTATTTAAAAGGGAAAAAGTATTAAAAAAAGTGGGGGGAGGGAGGGTTTGCCTCATCACTAAGGACAAAAGATTGGGGTGCAAAGAAGAGGAAACTGGCCCAGGGATGATGGTGACAGAAGTCATGGAAACTGCAACAAAAATGATAAGAATCCGAGACACAGAAAACAGGATCCAGACTGATCCTCACAGGTGATTCTACTTCCTAAAATTTAGGATGTTCTGAGTTTTTGTTTAACTGTTTGGGGAGGGGGAGGGTTGTTATATGCCTTCTGAGCAGTGGTAGATTTTAACAAGACCAAACCTTTTGTTTCCCGCCGGGGGGGGGGAGAGAAACACATTAATTAGTAACTAGATCATCAAAGGTATATTTAATTGATTATTTAAGCTAGTTATAGAAGACAGCACTTCCTGGAGCATATGACAACTTAGCCATGTTGATTTGGAGTAGGGAGAGAAGATGAATCAAAGAAGAGAACTTGGTCCAGGTGAGGTAACCTGCTGCGATCGGAGATGAAGAACAGCCAGGGATAAACATGGGAATATGGTGTGATTGGGGTATTGGGAAGAAATCGCCACCATGCCTGAGGGATGCATAAAGGGGGAGCAGAGGCAAACAAAGGGAGGTCTTAACCAACTTTACCATCTTGCCCAGGGTTACAGTTCAATTGTTTTGAAAACGTGTGCTTCTTGCAGAAGAGAGAGAACCATGGAAAGATACACACAGATGTCTTCTAAAGAAGAGTTCATATCTACTCCCAGGCCCACCTTCAATATTTGCACGGGGTAGAGCCCACTCTTCCTTCTCCTTTCACCCTAATATACACAGCCATGTTGACATCCAGCCCAAAGAATTAATCTGGACTGACGACCACTCAGGCCAAAGCCATACACTTATAATGTGGAGGCTTTGTTAACAGGGAATTCTGGAATCCCAGGTACCCAAAGACTAGCCTAAAAGGGAAGGGCCTGGTCCAAGTAGACGTGTTCTATTGACCACTTAACTCCTCAAGTGGGAAGGGTCAGGAGGGTACACTTAAAATTATGGGGCCAGGCTTCCGCCTCTTCCTCCCTATCCACCACGAGGAAGCAGACTGACAAAAAGCAGGGCTGAAGCACCAGAGAGCAGTTCATAAAATGATCCATGTTCATGATGTGACTAAGAACATTTGCCAAACTTACTGGGCTACAACCGCATCATTCCTCATGTACTTTTGGTTGTTTTGTTGCTGTCTTTTCTTGAAAGGGGGAAAAAATAGAAGAGTAAGTGGACTAGAATCAGTCTCTCAAGAATGACAAAATATTTCTGTGTTTTTAATTAAATCTTTATTGTTGAAAGTATTAAATATATCCCCGTTTTTTCCTCATTGACCCCTTCTAACTTATTCCCACCCCCTACCCCAGGCCTTCACCACACTATTGTCTGTGGCCATGGGTTATGCATACATGCATACAAATTCTTTGGTTGATCTCCTCCCACCCACCCTCTCCTGCCTTCTTTCTGAGATTCTGAAGTCTGTTCTATGCTTCTATGTCTCTAGATCTATTTTGTTCATCAGTTGTTTTGTTCATTAAATTCCACATATGAGTAAGATCATGTGATACTTGTCTTTCTCTGATATTTCATTTAGCATAATGTCTTCATGTCTCTCCATGCTTTTGTTCAAGAGATCCTTCTTTATTACTCCTGCATAGTATGCCATGGTATAAATAAATGTACCACAGCTTTTTTATCCTCTCTTCTACTGATGGGCACTTGGGCTATTTCCAGATCTTATCTAGCTAAGGAGTGCATACGTTCTTTCTGATAAAATATCTTATCTCACTATTCAAATTGGAAGGAATTTCCAGTCATTTTAGAATTATGACACTACACCTTACGTTGTCCAGTATCACATTTCCACTTGTAACCTATTGTAGTGCGGTATACACACACACACACAATTTTCATTAAAAGTGACTTTCAATTCAAGATACATGAAACTTTATCAACACCATGTATAAAAATAAGGAAATCTCAGTGAGAATCAGTTTTATTAAGTGTGAAAATATGGGTAAAAATTTTGATTTCTTTGAAGAAAGATCAAATGCATTAACTTCTGATCTCTGGATCATGGGAGAATAGTTGAGTTTACAGCTTAAAGATCGTATTTCATTTTCCAGATGAGAAAACTGAAATTCAGGTTTAGAAATCTAGATATTACCTTGTATGGTTCTTGCTTATAAATATTTGTTGAGTGACCCAAAGTCAAAAATAGTGACAGAGTCAGTGTTAGAAGCCAGAAGGATTCCTGATTCCTGGTCTACTGTTTCTTCAGTATTCGTCTTCACATTTTTCCTACCCATATTCATCCAGGTAATAAGACATAATCAAGTCCAATTGGTGTGGCTTGATGGTTTATGAACCAGGAAGTCACATCATGGTTTGATTCCCGATCAGGGCACATGCCCCAGTGGGGGCGTGCAGGAGACAGCTGATCAGTGCTTTTCTCATCATTGATATTTCTGTTTCTCTCTTCCTCTCTGAAATCAATAAAAATATATGTTTAAAAACATAATCATTCCTAACCATTTTGGCTCAATAAATAGAGTGTCGGCCTGTGGACTGAAGGGTCCCAGGTTTGATTCCAGTCAAGGGCATGTACCTTGGTTGTGGGCACATCCCCAGTTGAGAGTGTGCAGGAGGCAGCTGATGGATGTTTCTCTCTCATCGATGTTTCTAACTCTCTATCCTTCTCCCAAACTCTCTGTAAAAACTTAATAAAATACATTTTAAAAAACGTAATCATAGTCATATATGTCTAGAATCTAAAGGCAGAGGGAAAAGCAAACAAAAAAATGCACACATGCACACCCATACACACACCAAAAAAATGCATAACAACAAAATTCACTTCCAGATATAGAAATGGGTCTTTGTGCACTTCTTTAAGGGAACATAGTGCTGGTTCTTTCAAGGGCTATAACAAAATGTCCTTGCCTTATGCTCCATGGGCATAAGACTCTGGCAAAAAGGAAGCCATTCTAACCTTCTGCTCAGATGGCTTTAGAAGTGTTTTAGCTGCTTTAGCACAGATATACACAGACAGTACTGGTGTCTATTCAAGTGTACTTTAAAACCCTTTTTTTCCCTAAAGAATTCAACAAAAATCTGACCTACTATAACTATGCTGATTTTATTTCATAGTATAAAATATTTTATCTAAATACATTAGTTTCTTGAGATATAGAACTAGATTCAGTGAGTCTTTTATTAACAGTCCAATGTTTTTTTTTTAAATAATACAACTACAGATCTGCTAAAAGCATGGAGTCATTCCTCCACCAAACCAATGTTCCAAATGTAATTCCATCTGCTTGATACTTTGACATTTTAGATCTGGAAAAGCACAGGGTGAAAGATGGCAAAGAGCAGGGAAATTTTAGTTCACAAGTGAGACAGCTCACTTAGAACAGAGCTTTAGGAAAGCAGAATCCAAAACCACTGTGACTAATACATTTTTTTCAGATTTATAAAGAAGAAAGGCTCAGAGGCCAAAGAGAGACAAGAGGCAAACAGAACTGGCTCTGGCACCAGCTCCTCAAGACTGTGGGGCTAGGCCCTAAGGTTATTTTCTAGCTGGGCAAAAGTGATAGGATGTAAATGTAGAATTCATTGCCAAGATAATACTTTCTGAAAATAGTGTATTGTACTGAGATATCAACAAGAAAAATAGATATAACGTTTACACCAACTGTTTCTCTGGATAGGATGCACCTGTTTAGAAAAGAAAAAAAAAGTCTAAAGAATTTGTTCTCCTATTTCATATCCCTTGACCTTTTCAACCATTAACTTCACAATGCTAATAAATGGCAACGCAAAGTTTAAATGAATCTGTATTGGGAAGTGTATTCAATGTTTATTCATCCAAACCAAAGTTCTGTTTAGAAACAGTCTAAAGTGTTTCCTTATTTTTCACCGGTATAACTGGAAAACTCATGCTGAAAGGCTGAATGCTTAATATTATAAGTGTATGATTGTTGCTTCAGAAATAATCCTTTCATAGTACCAGCTTTATTGAAATATAATTCACATACAAATAGGATTCATTAATTTAAAGTATTTGAATGTAAAAGTGGTTTAATGTAATATAATGTAAAAATGGTATATTCACAATTGTGCAACCAACTGATTATAATCAGTTTTAGAACATTTTATCACTCCCAAAAGAAGCCCTGTGCCCTTTAGCTACCACTCTCCAACCACCAGACTCGCATCTCCACTGCTATGCAACCACTAATTTATTTTCTGTTTCTGTAGATTTATTTATTCTGAGTATTTTATATAAATTTCATAATACGTTCTACTTTGTGACTGACTTATTTCTCTTAGCATAACATGTTATGGTTCATCTGTTGTAGCATGTATCAGTATTTCATACCTATTTTTGACTAAATAACATTTCATGATATGTTATTTTTGTCTATCCATTTATTAGTTGACATATATGTAGGCTGTTTTGACCCTTTGGCTATTACGAATAATGTTGCTATGAAAATTGGTGTACGTATCTTTTTATGTATATGTTTTCATTTATCCTGACTGCATATACCTAGGAGTGGAATTATTGAATCCATGGGTTTTAAACATTGTAAACCCATGTTTAACTTTGGAAAACTGCCACACTGCTTTCCAAAGTGGCTGCACCATTTTACATTGCCACCAGCAGTGTATGAGGATTCTAGTTTCTTCACATCCTCATCAACACTTATCTGACTTTTTGATACAGCCACTCTAATGATTTAAAGTGTATCTCATTGTGGTTTTGATTTGAATTTCCCTGATGGCTAATAATATGACATCTTCTCATATGCCTATTGACCATTTATATATCTTCTTTGGGGAAGTGTCTATTTATATCCTTTGCCTATTTTTTAAACTAGATTATTTTTCTTTTTAGTATTGAGTTTTTCCTATATCCTTGATATGATCCCCTTGTCATATATGTGATTTGCAAATAATTGCTCCCATTCTGAGAATTGTCTTTTCACTCTTTTCATAGTATCTTTTGAAGCACAACAGTTTTGAATTATGATAAAGTCAATTTAATCTATTTTTTTTCTTTTGTTGCTCCAAGTTTCAGCATGTATCTAAGCAAACATTGCCAAAGCCAGAGTCATAAAGATTTATCCCTATATTTCCTTTATTGAGTTTTAATTTTTTATTTGCCTTAAATGCATTTCAAGTTAATGTTCACATGTCATATGGGGCAGTAGGCCAACTTTATTCTTGTCAAGGTGAAAATCCAGTTGACATAGGGCCATTTGTCAAAAGGACTCTTCTTTCTTCATTGAGTGTTCTAACATCCTTATTGAAAGTTAGAAGTAAGGTAACTGCTATAAAGTGTATGTCTCCTCATAATAGCTTAATAAACAATTACTTGGGGAAAAAACAAAATTAGTAAACCATAAATATGTGAGTTTATTATTGGCCTTTCAATTCTATTGTATTGATATATATTTTATGTCTATCTTTAGGACAGACATGCTGTCTTGATTACTGTTGATTTGTAGAAGTTTTAAAATTAGGAAATGTGAGTCTCCCAACTTTGTTCTCTTTCCAAATTCCTTTGGCAGTTTGGGTACTTTGAGTTTCTATAGGCTTTTAGCATCAGCATGGCAAAGAATCCAGCTGGGATTCTGATAGAGATTTTGTTAAACCTATAGATCAGTTTGAAAAATATTGCCATCCTTACAAAATTAAATTTTCCAATCCATGAACAGGATGTCTTTCTATTTACTTAGGTCATCAGTTTCTTTCAACAATATTTTATAGTTTTCAGAGTATTAATTTTAAACTTACTTTTTAAAGTTCATTCCCAAAGAATTTATTATTTTTTACTAGAGGCCCAGTGCACGAAATTCATGCATGAGGGGTGGTGGAGAGTGTCCCTCAGCCCAGACTTCACCTTCTCCAATCTGGGATTCCTTGGTGAATGTCTGACTGCCCGTTTAGGCCTGATCCCAAGAGGGGGGTCAGACCTAAACGGGCAGTCAGACATCCCTCTCACAATCCAGGACTGCTGGTTCCCAATTGCTTGCCTGCCTGCCTGCCCGATCACACCCTACCACTCCCCTGCCAGCCTGATCAATGCCTAACTGCTCCCCTGCTGGCCCAATTGTCCCTAACTGCCCTCCTCTGCTGGCCTGGTCACCCCTAACTGCCCTCCCCTGCAGGCCTGGTACTCCCCAACTGCCATCCCCTGCTAGCCCAGTCACCCCTAACTGCCCTCCCTTGCCAGCCTGGTTGCTCCTAACTTCCCTCTCCTGCCAGCCTGGTCACCCCTAACTTCCCTCCCCTGCAGGCCTAATCACCCCAACTGTCTTCCCTCACAGGCCTGGTCCCTCCCAACTGCCCTCCCCTGCTGAACTGATTGCCCACAATTGCTCTCTCCTGCTAGCCATCTTGTGGTGGCCATCTTGTGTCCACATGGGGGTGGCCATCTTTGACCACATGAGGTGCCCATCTTGTATGATGGAGTGATGGTCAATAAGCATATTACCTCTTTATTATATAGGATATTATTCTGAATAAAATTGCTTTTTTTATTTAATTTTGGATCATTCATTGCAATAGTCTATAATATATATTCTTATATATAGAATATATAGATTGTTATATATCAATCTTATATCCACAACCTGATTATATTTATTCATTAATCCTAATAATTTTAGTGAAATTTTCTTAGTATTTTCTATATGTAAGATCATGTCATCTAAATAAAGATAGTTTTACTTCTTAGTAATGCTTTTCAAATAATAATTTACATTTTAGTTTTAAGTGAAACAGTATTATGTCCAGTAGTGAGAACTTAGACAATTATTTGGATTTCTCAGTTTTGTTAAAATCTACTTTTCACTAATATTTGATTATCTCAGATAAAAACTTTTCTCCTCTTTTTGTTTTATGTTCTTTAGTATAAATTGCTTGGACAATTGTTTCTTCTTTCCCATAATAAGACTGCTACCTTTCTGCAAAAATAAAGTTGTTACTATCATTTTACTCTTAAAGGGTTGCATAACCTAAATTAATCACAGGGTCAATCATCTGTGACTTAACAAAAATAAGACAAATTTTTTTATAAAATGATTTTACACATTAATTTCAAGTAAAGAGTAGCAATGTCACTCACTGTGGCAGTAAGTGTGTAGTAACAGAAAGAAGGCAAATAGTATGTCGGTCCACAAAAGTCCAATTACATGTTTAATATATGTGTCTCCATCACATACCTGCCACTTTTGGTTACTTTTCCCCTCTACAGATAGAACTGCCCTTGCAATCACTTTGCAACATAGTGGATTGGAAAACTACCGGCATCTGGCACAAGACTGATAGCAAGGCAATAAGAATTAGTCAAAAATTATATAATTGATCCTGGAAACACTGTGAGGCTTCAACATGTCTCTCTGTCCAAAATCCATCTATCATCCACCTATGGCTGTCTTCATTAGAATTATGTTTCTAAGGCATTCATTAAGTAACTCAACTGATACATTAGTGTGTTACCAAAGTGGGGACTGAGTTCAGAGGCAACTCCATGACCCCACAATGTGGCCTCCAGAACCAAGGTATATTAAAAGGAGGGTGCCAGCAATGAAGTTTCTCCCAGAAAATATTTCTTTTAAGAAGTTTTATCTGGAAGTTAGGAGAGAGACACACAGAGAAAGAGAAACAGTAATGCTGCACAGAGCGTGAGATTAAAACCCCTTATCAGAAGGAAATAGATTAATCTGCGATATAACTTCATCTCAGTTCTGAGATATTTTGTATTATGTGTTTTGATAAAGAAAATACATATAATCACAGGGAAAGTTTAAGAAGTTAGTCTTCTAGTCTGGTTAGTTTTATTTCATGTTTTTAATAATTACCTACTCACACATTTTTTTAAGACCAAGCTTTAACTGTTATAAAAATAGTTATTGAATGCATACTAAAATTTGGCAGAGTTGATAGCCCAAGTTATCATTAAATCATAACAAAGCAAACCCACAAGAATGCTTACATGCAAGTGACCTATCAGAACATGCCCCCATAAACTATTTGAATGCTGTTGATTTTAATCTCAGTGAAACAATTGAGCATCCATATTAGTGAAGAGGTAGGAAATCAATCTAGAATTGACTCCAGAGCCTTAGCTATTAACTAGGATGTTCGGAATTTTCATCTTGGATCTACCCTTTTATGGCTATATCATTTTGAGTAAGTCACAAAATTTCTCGTAAGCCTATTCTTTTATTGGTAAACTAAAATAAAACTTATGAGTTATTTTTAAAAATGAAATGAGAATATGCACATAGAAAAATTTAGCATAATTGGCACATAATAAGTCCTCAAATTAACTTTGAATACTATTACTGTTCTTAGCCTACTTATCTGAAGATCTTAACTAGTAATTTATGTCTTATACTCATATTTATTTTAATTATACTTGAGAGCTAATTACAACAGACTATAATTTACTCATTTATAACTAGACTTTGATACTCTATTATAGATATTAATAAAACACTTTACATATATATATATATATATATATATATGCTACATATACTATATGTAAAGCAAATCTATCTATATATATATAAAATCCTGATACACAAATAGACTGAATTATGGAGCAACCGAACAACCAAACAACTGGTTTCTAGGATGTGTGCTGACCACCAGGGGGCATGTATGGAACATGGCAGGTATGGGCCATGGCGGGATGGTGGAACAGGTGATGGCAGAGTGCCAGTCGCTATCATCAGGGCAAGCCTCTGGTGGTTACTAAAAATTATTTGCTCCCACACACCATAGTCCCACCCGGCACTCACATCTTCTGCCAGTGCCAGCCCCACTCACACCCACAGCCAGCACCTGAGCCACTGCTCACATCTGCTGCCGGCTCCGGACCAATCACTCCGCACTGTTGTGGGAGCAGCAGCAGTGGGAGCAGGGCTGCCAGCAGAAAGGGTACCGGGGGTGGAGGGCTGTGGTGGGAGGGGCCAGGAGGGGTGCAGAGGATGGGCCAAGACCCACCCCTGTGCCCACCCACAGACTTGAGGCCCACAGTTTCTGTCAAGGTGCACAAATTCATGCACTGAACCCCTAGTATATTTATATACAGTCACCCCCTTGGAATTCATAAGAATTCATAGGGAACCCTGAGAATACCCAAGTCCTCAAAATATCAAAGTGTTTGCATATAATCTGCACACATCTTCCTATATATTTTAAATCATCTCTAAATTACTTATAATACCTAATACAATGTAGACATTATGTAAATAGTTATTATATTGTACTGTATTATTGAAGTAGACCTAACTACGAAGTACACTTCAGCAACAACATAACTTTTTCTTCCTGAATATTTATGATCTGTGGTTGACTGAATTTGCAGATGCAGAAACCACAGACTTGAAGCACCAACTACATATAGAACAGATATAAATATATAGATATATATATATATATATATACAGACCTATGTGTGTGTGTGTGTGTGTGTATATACACACACACACATATATATATAGTATGCTGTATATACATATATACTGTATGTATATATGTAAGTAAAATTTTGCAACTTTTCCTCCTTAGCATTCAATTTATTACCTCTTTTATTTCCAGAAAGGTAGTACTTTCTGGATGGGGGACTAGCAAATAACAAACCACAGCCCGCATGGAACCAGGCATCCACATTAATTCAATAGCTGCTATTGTGTCTAGAGTATGTCCATTTCAGAGGCACTAGGCAAACACTAGAGGAGGTATGACAAGCCCATTTCACCTATGTATCACCTAAAGATGTTAGCATAGGACTAGGAAATAATAGGAGCTCAAAAAGTATTCAGTGAACAAAACTACATCCCACACCTGATGAAAAACAGGGGAAGATGATAGGTAGATTAAAAAGCTAAATAATACAAGAAAAATGTCCCATTGAATATACTCTAAGTCAATATAAAATATTTTACTACATATTGGTCATTTATTGGAGGTACAATTGTACTTTTATGCAACTTATAAATCTATAAAATTTAAATAGTTTTTATTAATAGGGTTGATTTTTTTTAAATATGGTGACTTTGGGGAGAGATGGGTTGCTAAAATATTTCTCATCTATCTACCTATTGATCCAGTCTTTTTTTTTTTCCTTGAAATTTCTCTCACCTGATTTTTTTTTTTTTTACATCCAGATGTGATGGAAGTGAGGACAACAGAAGGCATGAATATCAGTGGACATGAAACAGATTGTGAGAAGTCTCTTGGCATCTAATTCCCTAAGTCTCATAGGTACCTACATATTATATCATCAAAGTAGTTCTACTTGTCAATCTCTTAATATGTTGAAATACTTCACAACAGATATGTATCCATATACATATGTGTGTATCAAGGCTTATTAAAAACATATGAATGAAAATTGGCATTTATCCATTGACATGTGCCACAACAAAACAAAAGTTTACATGAAATTTGCAACTGAGCTTTTCTGATTTAATAGTATTTGGAGATACATTAGAGTAAGAGGGATAGAGTGAAGGTCAGAGGGAGAGAGAGAAATGGAAAAAAAGAAAGATCTTTATGCTACAGCAAGAGGGATATTTACAACATTAAAATGTAAAAAGGATAGAATATAAGAGCAATAAACAGAGTGGTTGTATCAGTCTCCTTCCTAAGTACTCCATTTAGAATCTGATCCTTGTCTGGTTTCCAAACCCAGCAGTTGAAACCAAGCATGATGAATGGGCCGTAATAATTGAGTGATATTCTTCATATGGTACCTCTCAGAATCACATGCTATCAGGAGCAACATTTATGAGAGGAAAGGAATGTACTGTAGCTAAACCCTTCTCAGTCTGAGCTTTTAAGTTGGCTTCATAATAAAAAAAGAATCATGAAATCCAATAGAAGTGCCGCAAGCAGCAATCTAAAAGGAAGAAAGGGAAGCTTCCTCTTTTTCCAGCTTTTGTGATTTTACAGTCGGGAGAGTTAAACTGGATACTCTCGATTCATAGTGTGAATATAATTCTGGCAATATCTGTGTTTCCCTTAGAACATCCTTCTTTTATTTTTTATTAAAAAGTGAAAAGTTAACTTCAATAAATAAGAAAGCCAAAGGAATAAGACTCAAGAATTGAGATCTCTGAGGTATCAGACTATGTTGTCTCTTAATAATATGTAAATGTACAAATGTCCACTTTGCATGAAACAAAAGAAACTGTGAGTGCCCTTATGGGTTTGGCTCAGTGGATAGAGCGATGGCCTGTGGACCCAAGGGTTCCAGGTTCGATTCCAGTCAAGGGCATATGCCTTGGTTGCGGGCACATCTCCAGTTAGGAGTATGCAGGAGGCAGTCCATTGATGTTTCTCTCTCATCAATGTTTCTAACTTTTTATCCCTCTGCCTTCCTCTCTGTAAAAAAAAAAAATCATAAAGTATATTTTTAGAAAAAGAAACTGTGAGTAAAGCTTTTATTTTAGGGCTAGGACAAAGCATGTTGAATAACATGATGAAGAAACAGGTCCAGAGCATTTAAACTATGAGACCTCAGTATAGAAATTGTTGGGGGCAAGGCAGGTGCTCCCATGCAGATGCGCTCTCTCTGAGACCAAGCTCTTTCCATGAGACTTACTGCTCTCCCCTGTCATAGAGGATGTTTGCAAAAAAAAGCAGTGGACTTGCCTTAAGAGTGTACAACACATTTGGGCCCGTTTGTCTCAGTGGTGAGAGTGTCAGCCCTCAGACTGAAGGGTCTAGGGTTTGATTCCTGTCAAGGACACATACTTAGGTTGCAGACTCAGTCCCTGACCCCTGTGAGGGTGTGTGTGGGAGGCAACCAATCAATGACTCTCTCTCAAATCAATGTTTCTCTCTTTGTCTCTCCCCCTCCCTTCCACTCACTCTAAAAAATATCAATGAGAAAACTATTCGTGGGTGAGGACTAACAAAAAACAAGGAGTGTATACCTCTACTTGTGCATGAATCCCACAGTCCTGTAAAGGCTGCTAATGTGTCAAAGTAGGAGCAAAGCCAGTGGCATTGCAATCTAGACAGTCTCTGAATTGTGGCAGGAGCTCTGGTAACTCAGCAAACTGGTAGCTGTCATCCAGTACTTAATTAAATTGTGCTTTAAGGAACTATCAGTAACTTTCTCTCATAATATTTTAAGTTTTGCATTGTTCAAACTTCAAGTCTCTACAATAGAGGGTTTCTCTACCCATGCCATATTAGAGTCATCTCAAAACCATTAAAATTATGGAAACTGGGGACTCCACCTCAGGACAATGAAATAAGAATCCTTAGGAGGTAGCCCAAGGTCGGGGGTTTTGGTAGTACAAAACCTTGGAATGGCATTTTTAAAAGTGCCTCCCAGCCCTGGCTAGAGCGTCATTTCGTGCACCAGAGGATTGCAGGTTTGTTTCCTGGTCAGAGCCATGGGTTTGATTCCAGGTCGGGGTATTGTGTGGGAGGCAACTGATCAATGTTTCTCTCTCCCCCCTCTCTCTCTTTCTTTCTCTCTCTCTCTCTTTCTCTCTCTCTCTCTCTCTCTCTCTCTCTCTCTCTCTCTCTCTCTCTCTCTCTCTTTCTCTAATGAAAAACATATCCTTGAGGTGAGGATTTAAAAAAAGTGCCTTCCAAGCAATTCTCTTGAGCAGCCATGGTTGAGAAGTACCTGGAGATTGCTGCTGCCCCACTGAGAGTTTAATTGTCCTTATGCAACACTGCAGTGGGAGTGACAGATCAGAGCCACAGCTAAAATCTTAGGTCAACATTCTTTCTATCCCTTTTGTTCCATTCTTTAGGAAAATTGCTCAGGGACAGTGTTCTCAAACTTCCCTATTTGTCAGAATCTCCAGGTTTGGTGGGGTCTCCTCTGAAAGAGAAATACCTAGATTGGAAACCAAGGTAGCTGTGAACTTTGGGGAGAGAATGGC
Source organism: Lasiurus cinereus (assembly GCA_011751065.1). NCBI lineage: Eukaryota > Metazoa > Chordata > Mammalia > Chiroptera > Vespertilionidae > Lasiurus > Lasiurus cinereus. The sequence goes on along the minus strand of JAAGEH010002528.1, from coordinate 45,603,837 downwards.
CCTAAGGTGGGAGGTGGCAGGAGCAATGCATAGAGAAGAAATGAAGCTGTCACTTACTTCAAACAAGCTGCATGTGCTCCCTATACTCTATGGTGGGGGTTCAGGCCATACATATATGTAGAGGATGCCTTCCGGAGAAAGGTGCTTTCAGAATTGCCTGGCTTACAGCACCCCTCGCCCCAGAAAGTCTTCTATGCCAGTGGTTCTCAACCTTTTTTAATGCTGTGACCTTTTAATACAGTTC
>JAAGEH010002528.1:45559941-45598603 GCA_011751065.1 Lasiurus cinereus | reverse complement strand
AGGATAGGATAGGATAGGATAGGATAGGATAGGATAGGATAGGATAGGATAGGATAGGACAGGATAGTCAGATAGATAGATAGATAGAGATGTATGGATTCAGTTTGAATTGTAGGATACCCCAGCTGGTGTCAGAATTGCTTGTTGGTGTGGAAACCCCTTACACACACACAACACACACACACACACACTGGAATTATTGATTCCAAAAAACGTTGTGTATAGTATATATTGTGTATTTCTATACAACTTGGTTGAGCTGAAATACTTAGGGTTTCTCACAGATGAAATTGCACAAAATAAATCCAAAATTCACTTTATACTCAAATTATTCTCTTATATATCAATTAGGTTGGAACAAATTAGTTGTCAAATAAAAGAAACCACAGGTCCAAAATCTCAGTGCTTATGCTAAAAGCCCATGATACCAAACCTAGATTTAAATCTCACCTAATTGCAGTTTCAACCTCTCCCAGAAATCTAATTTTAATTAACCAGTCTGGAATTTTCTGGTCAAGCATCAGTAAATTAATCTGACACATAGGCCCTCTCTGTCCCCTACAGAAAAAAAGAGGCAATCTGCATAATAAAACCCATTCTTTCTCCCACTATCCCCCCAAAAAAAAAATGTCTGGGCCCTAAAATATTCCTGTATTATTATTATTGTTGTTGTTGTTGCTAATAACCACTTTTCCTCACCTTCCTTCCCATAAAAATCTTTCATTTTGCCCAACCCCTTGGTGCACCCTTCTAGTTGCTTGTTGGGATGCTGCCGAAATTATGAATTGCTGAATAAAGCCAATTATATTTTCTAATTTACTCAGTTGAATTTTGTTTTTCTACATAGTGTTTTCAAAACAAAAGTAGTAGCAGAACTCACTATATACATTCATTTAATCAGTAAATATTGCATGCTGCAGGTACTTATATACTACTGGGGAAAGTGGCAGGGAGAGACAGAGTATTTACATTCCCCTAGGACCTAGGGAAACCAGTGAAACAGAAGTATATAAGATAATTAAGGAATGTGAAAAATTATCTGAAGAAAAAGCAATAGATCAAACTACATATGAGAGTAGCTTGGACTAAGGTAGATAGAAGCAATAGGACACAGGTTTCACTTTGAAGGTAAGGAGTTACTGGAATATTGAATGAAAGTTATGAGAGAAAGAGAAGGCACCAGAAGGATTCCTAGTTTTTTTGGCTCACACCATTGAATAAATCATCACATTGTTTATTAAACTATGGAAGTCAGGAAGCTTAACCGGTCTGGGAACAAGAAGTGAGTTTTGGACATGCTCGGTTTGAGATTCCTGTTAGAGATCCAAGTAACTCAGTTGAGTAGGCAGCTGATGGTGTGAACCTGCAGCTCTGAGAGAGAGGTTGGGCTGGAGATTTAAATTTGGGAGTCATCAGCATACAAATGATATGTAAGCAGAGGTGAGATCACAGAGGGAGTAAGTTTAGACAGAATAGAAAAGAGCCAAAAACTAAGCCCTGGAGTCCTGCACCATTTAGAGGTTAGATAGAAGAGAAGCTCAGCAAAGAGATGGGGAAAGAGCTGCCACTGTGCTGGCAGAAAGATCAGGACTATGTAGACCTTTGAATACTAATTTCAAGAAGGGGGGTAGTGATCAACTTCTAATTTTAAGAGACTTTCAATATCTTGGCAATAAGTCACAAACTTATTATTTGGTTAACTTTCCTATATAATTTTAGAAAAATACAGTGCATGTATATTGGCGTAATAAATATAACAGCTAATTTCTTGTATGGTGAGAGAAGAATTAATGCCTAGAGATTACACTTTGGGAAAATAATAGTTCAGGGTTAAAGAGCCACTGAAATTTATGATTTTGGCATTGTTTATGGATGTAAATGTTTTTACTGAAAGAATGAGACAGAGGGCCAAAAAACCAGGACTACAAGCTTTATTAGAGTAGAAGGACCCTGCCAGGCTGCCTCACAAAGGGAGAACAGGTGCACACGTGCAGAGGTGAACACGCCTTTTGAAGGGAGGAAGGGGAAGGGATGGGGCTTAGGGTACTGGCCAAACACTGATTGGTGGTTTCATATAAGGCACATGATTAGGCACTTAGGTACTTAGGAATCAAAAGCTTAGGGTATTTGGCAGGTGCTGATTGGTGGTTTAATGTATAGTCCATATAAGGTCCCTGGTTAGGTACTCAGGAGTGTTCAGGGAGGTGCAGGTTATGTCATACTCCATCCATTAGTTGGGGGAAGGGAGAATCTATCATTCCAGGCTTTTGGTAATATTTAAAAAAAAAATCAGGGAGTGAAGGTCTGTCTTCCATAGCTACTTCCTGCTGAGAGGGGACATTGTCGGAATGTCTAACCAGGGTCTCAAAGATTCCAGGTCTGGGAACAAGAAGTGAGCTTTGGGCATGCTCGGTGTCTCTAGGTTCTGAATTCAAGGCCAGATCTCTCCCACCTTCTGGTTGGCGAATACCTGCATTCTGTTCTGCAAAAAAACTAGTGAGACAACACATGAGACAGGGGCCAACAAGCAAATTAAAAGAATAAATACCAGTGGGCCTAATAGTGGGAGGAGCCATGGGGTAAGTGAGTTGAAAACAGATAGTGTTTTCCATGCTGAATGAGGGGTGCAGCAGCATGATTTCCCCAAGAGACTGGTTGGTGAAGTCTCAAGAGTGATCCTGGTGAGTCACTTGGGAGGTAAAAGCTGGTTCTGAGGCTGCCACAGCATCACTTGTCTAGTTTTGATGCTTTTCTGAGCCTGGAGCTGAAATACAACTGCGACGTAGATGTTATTTTTAGGGAGGGAGAGAGTAGGGGTCTCAGTTGCCTCACTAGTGATATTAAAAAGGATAATAGGTTACCCTGAGTGTGAGGTTCTTACTTTCCCAGTTTTGCCCCTTACTGGGCATTCACATGTTTCATGTAGGTCCTGAGGCAGGGTTTCAAAATAAATAGAGCAGTGGTTAAGCTCCCTACGGCAGTTCCAACCCCTGCTGTGATGCCAAGGGTTAGGAGGAGAGGGATTATCTGGACTCCTCTTTTCTGTCAGATATGATGGTTTATGGGGACAGGTAAAGACTGATTATTGGGGGCTACATCTACACTGGGTGAGAGATGGATGAGAATAAGGGTTCCTGTCCCGTTGATGGGAAGACAGATGTATGTGTTTTCCCCACAGAGGAAGAAAAATTCCTGATCATGGAGACAAGCTGAAAGGTGTAAGAAGAAGAGGTGGACTAAAGGGTATGAGATTCCCTTTCCTGGTTCCACACTCCAAGCTGAGAGGGTGGTCACCATGGTACTTCCAATAAGAGGTGATAGATGAGTTGTTGAGATTGTATTGCAGTGAAAGTGGAAGGGAAGGGGAAGGAAAAGACCTGGATGGTTCGATAAGAGGTTATACATTGTGAATATTCTGGTTTAGCTTAAGAAGTATCCAGCAACCTTGTCCTGCCAGGCTTGGAGACTGAAGCCTCACTTTCTTGCTCAGAGTAAAATGGCCCTTTTACAATTCTTGTCAATAGTTAGCTTTAGAACTTCTTTCTTTCTTTCAACACTTTTCTTTTCCTTCTCATCCCATACACAACCTTCATAAATTTCACACTTTCAAATTAGCCTTCAAAACTTCTTTCTGTCATTCAAAAATGTATAAACATGCCTCAGACCTTCCATTAAATATAAAAGGCCAGGGGAGGAGGGAGCAGGCCTTGCAACCTATTTCCAGCTCTAGCTGCTTGAATTTTAAAACTGCCCCATTTTTCCTAGAGATAAAGATCTTTGGGAAGGTTGGAGTGGGGGAGAGGAGGGGTGAGAAGGTGCTGAGGTCAGAGCAGTTTTCAAAGCATTAAAGGGGTGGGAATGTTGACCTTAGGATCTAAAGGCTCAGTAGTGGGAGGGTCCCCTTTGCTATGTCATGTCATAGAGGAGCTTTGCAAGAAGACTAAAATTGTGAACCCCGAGGCAAGAGTACCCAGTGAGCCTGAGAAAGGAGAAAATCTCTTGTTCAGAGGAGGGGATAGTCTTAGAGGAGATAAGGAGATAAAGCGTTTACAGTCCCAGGAATGGCTCTGCCTTGTGGGTTGAGAGAGTGAAACTGAGGTAGGTGACTGTGGTTTGGGACAACTGGGTTGCATGGTAGTCCTGGCCAGGCACAAGGTAGAATGAGAAAACAGTGAAAGGGGAAATATAGTAAGATGCAGTATAGAGGTGAGGTGGCTAATGGCTGTGATACTAATCCATCAACCTCCATAATAGAGACTGAGGAGTAGACAAGGGTCCCAGACAATTTGGAGAGGGCAGAATAAGTGGCCCCAGTGTTGATTAAAAGGAGATCAGCCTACCTGACACCACAGTCGTTACCTTAGGCTCTGTCCTGGTAATGTAAATCTGTGGGGCCCTGTCAGGGCCTGGGCATCTCTTCAGTGGCCAATCCCAGGAGGTCTGGGAGCTCCAAACCGAATCCAGAGGGTGGCCATGCTGGACTGGCTGAGGTCAGACCTGGAGGAGCCAGACTACAGTCTGATTTCCAGTGGCCTTCCCTTCCTCACTGTGTGCAGGGCCAGCCCAGGCAGAGGTCTCGAGTTTGAGCAGGACTTGGCTCAGTGTCTTTCTTTGCAGCATTTTTAAAATTTTATTTATTTTTATTTTTTTTAATTTATTTATTTTTATTAATGTGTTACATGTATACATATCTTCCCATTGCACCCCCCCCCAGGCATACCCTAACCTCTCAGTGTCTTGTGTTCATTGGTTATGCTTATATCTTTGCAGCATTTGAAGCATGGGTCCAGAGGAGGCTTAGCCCCTGATTTACCGCCAAGGTTGGGGTTTGGAAGCAGTGGCTAGGAGCTGGAAGGCCTCCTCCTGGGCCTCAACCTTGGCCTAATCTCGCTTTTAATTTTTGATTTGGGTCTCCTTGTCTCTATTATTAAAGACCTTAAAGGTCAGGTTAATGAGGTCTTTTTGAGGGGTTTGTGGACCTGTATCTGTTTTTTGAAATTTGCGGCATATATGGGGGGAGTAAAGGTGATCAGATCAGTGGAAAAAGAAACCTGAGATTCCTCTCAATCTGTGAGGCTGGACATAGAGAATGGGATGTGGACTCAGACTATGCCCTCAGCTCCTGCTGCCTCCCTCAGGGGTAGAAAGAACGTGGGAATAAAAGAAGCTGTTGCGGAACTCAGTCTTTGGGTGGCCTAAGAATGAGTGTTAGATGGGAAAGGCTGCTTTGGAGCTCACGTTCTCAGGATTTGGGCTCTCAGGGACTGGGGAGAAGGTGGCTGCTGGTTAAGAGGATCTGAAGAGAAAGAGCCGAGGTGTTTTTTTGATTTGAGAAAGGTTAGAAAGTGAGAAGGGAATGGCTAGCCAGATGATGCCCTCCGCCCCTGCGACCCCACGAAAGGGGAACTGGCCAGCCACCTGTGAATTCCATTGCTGGCAGTCACGGGAGCAGAGACTCAGTGGAGAGAGCACAGGGGAAGGTGGGCGGTTAGAATTCTCAGAGGGTAGAGCATAGGGGAGTGGATTCTGCAGCAGGGTTGTAAGGGGGCAGCAGAAGAGGTGGAGATGAATAATGGGCTGGGTAGAAAGAGTCAGAAGACAGAGAAAGGGTCTGAGGACTGGTGTGAGAGGGCAAAGAAGACTGCAAGAAAGATCTGATGAGTGGAACGTGAGGAGTAAAGTGAGGGGCAAGAGCGGGGGTGGGAGAAGGAGGGCGGGAGGACCCCCTGTTCATAGGGATCTCTGAGGCCTCCCTGTCCAGTGGCAAAATTATCTAGGTCTCAGAGGATATTGGAATTGAAAGTGCTGTTTTCGGGCCACAGAGAGGCATTGTCGAATTTATATTGTGGCCAGGTAGAGCTTCTTTGGTTTGATGTAGCCAGAAAGACCAAGGGTTGAGAGATTGGCGAGGAGACACCCTAAGGGTGTGTAGAGGGGGTTTGGACTGAGAGTTCCCCATGACTGGAGGGAAGGGCCACCTGGAAATTGGGGAGGGAACAAGGAGCGTCTTCCTTTTCCCTCAACAAACCTGTAGAGAGAGAGAAAAAGAGATGAGAAAAGGTTCCAAGGTCATCACCTAGAGACCTTTCCTGTGGAGTAGAGCAGAGTTTCCCGGCCAGGCACCTGGGCTTTCGTAGACCATAGAACATGTAGCCAAGTAGACAGGAAAACTCTGAGGCCCTTCCACGTCAAAGGAATGATGGGGGACAAAGGAGAGGGAAAGTCCTTGAAGCCTACTGGTGAGAAAGCGAGGAGATCCCCAGGTGTCCCTGGCATGGCAGGGTTTGAGAGGTGTCCAGAGCAGGCCAATAAACTCAGAACCATATCACCGAGCAGAGCCAGCGCAGAAGTAAGAAGCTCAGGGCTAGGTTCGAGGATCCTCCATGCTCCTATGCACCTCTCCTGGGTTTCAGCACTAAATGAAAGAATGAGACAGAGGGCTGAAAATCCAGGACTACAGGCTTTATTAGAGAAGGACCCTGCTGGGCTGTCTCGCAAGGGGAGAACAGGCACACATGCAGAGGGGTACATGCCTTTTGAGGGGAGGAAGGGGAAAGGATGGGGCTTAGGGTACTGGGCAAACACTGATTGGTGGTTTCATATAAGGCACATGATTAGGCTCTTAGGTACTTAGGAATCAAAAGCTTAGGGTATTTGGCAGGTGCTGATTGGTGGTTTAATGTATAGTCCATATAAGGTGCCTGGTTAGATGCTCAGGAATGTCCAGGCTGCACGTGCAGGTTATGTCATACTCTATCCATCAGTTGGGGGAAGGGAGGATCTATCATTTATGCCCATAAGAATGTTGAAATATGTTCCTCCAAAATATGGAAAGAAATCTTTCTAGATACTTTTCTTGTTTCCTTCTGTGTTTTCCTTTGCAGTCCAGGTTACTCCTTAGTGTTTACTAACCATAATACCTTTTCTTTTTTAAGATTTTTAAAATTTATTTTGAGAGAGAGAGAGAGAGAGAGAGAGAGAGAGAGAGAGAGAGAGAGAAAGGGGGAGAGAGAAACACTAATGTGAGAGTAAAACATCAATTGGCTGCCTCCTGCATGTGCCCTACCTGGGATCAAGTATGCTATCCAGGCATATGCCCTGATGGGAATCAATTAGCAACGCCCTGGTACACAGGACAATGCCCAACCAACTGTGTCACACTGGTCAGAATAGGGCTTATTTATTTAATTGTTCACCCTTCCATCTAGACTATAAACTTGTTGAAGGAAGAAATCATGTCTTATTTATCTCTGTGTGCCCAATATTTAGTACTGTATTAGGCATAGTATGCGGTAGTCATTCTACCAATGTCTATGAAAAACACACAGTTAGGAAATAAATAAGCAAGCTATCTAAGTTATAATTTACAACAGCAAGACCTAATCTTCATTGCAGTGGAGCAAAGCTGATTTTAGGCCCCAAAATCAATGAGACATCATTTGCACTTTTCCTTTCATTCTCTTTTGGATACAAAACTGGTTCTACCTCATCTGGTCTTTGAGTCTCTTTATTAGGCAAATACAACATTGATCAAACCCAGAATCATTCAGTTCATTGATATTATTGTTTTGATGTAGGAGTCTTGACATGTTTTAAAGAGTTAATGAGACATGGACCCTTTTACCCTTGGGTCCCTGCCATTTGGAAATTTAGACGTTTCCTTCCTTCGCCTCAGCCATGAAAGCCCGGAGAGAAGTACAAGAAAGAGGCCTCTATTTCTCTCTTAACCCACAACCTCACCTCTTATGAATGTTTCTGTTAACCCTTGAGTGAGTCATGCTGATACATGATGATAATCCCCTGGTGGACATGCCTCTCCTTCCAGAATGAGTGTTGACATGAAGAAATCTCCAGTTCCCATTCAGCCAGACCAATGATCCCAAATTTTAACCGCATTGGATCCTGCCTGCACATCCTGCCTCTGGCTCCATACCCACCTTTACGCCCACAGCACGAAGCTGTGACTACAGAGGCAGACACTTGCAGGGTGGTCCTCTGAGCACACCCTTGGGCAAAAACCATGTAATATTTATTGACTGCAGGCCAATGTTACAGGAACTCTGGCTGAAACCATGGTGAGCGTGCCTCTGTAACACCCAGGGTAGACACGCAACATTTGCCAACCCCCTCAAATCTCCTGGGGGAGGTGTGTTTGCACTAATCCTAGCAGCTCCGAAAAGCAGCAGCTGTTCTCTAAGGAGTCTGGTATCATCCTTTGTTTAAGATCAACAGTGGGAGGTTGTGTTTTATTTTATTGTTTTAAAGAGCTAAATTGTTAACATTACAGCATTCTGCAAGCAGGTAGATAAAGAGCTAAATTCACATCTTGATTTTTCAATCCACACACTTCTTTCTATCCTGTAGATATCTTTGTCTTGAGAAATAAATCAAACTGAGAAACACACATAATTTTTCCATTTCTGAATAACTCTGAAATTAGATGGCTATTGTCTTCCAATCCCAGCTATCAAGTGTGCATTGGTTAACAGAATTTGAAGTCTCCCTAGAATAACCTACATCCACTTTTTTCTATTGGGCCCCTAATTATCTTTTAATGAAGCTAGAATAATTTTGGTCAACCAATGGTAAGTATGCCCTAACTTCCCAAATGGAGCACCAAAGGAATTTGTGAAGCACTTCCATAGTATATAATGTAACCTAATTTAAGCTTTTGGGTCTATTGCTGCAAATACTATCCTGACATTAAATTCCTTTGGCAAGATTAAGTGTCATTTTAACTGAGAACTGGATATAACATTCAAAAGATATGAGCCACATCTCTGATAATATGAGCAAGAATGTAAGTTTTTCCTCAAACAGGTGCCATGTTTATGTCCATTTCCAGCACAGCACTACTATACTGTAAGGGATCAGTAAACACTAAATGTTTTTATTAGAAATTTATTAGAGATTTCTGCCATAAATTATTAGCAACCAAGAAATCATAATTCTTTCAGTTTGTGTAGGCTCCTTGGAATTTGCTACACTGTGTTGAAACATTGAACTCCCTTGACTCATAGAGAGATCTTGTGGTTTGTGCTCTGTGCCAGCAAGCTGGAATATGTCTTTTTTCTCATCTGGTCTCTTGCTCATCATTGGTAAAAGCTGAGGATCTTAAGCAACATGATTTCTAAGGTGAAAACAAATTTTCTCTCTCAGGCTGACCCAATTTTATTACCCAGTGATACAACTAAGGAAGCAACATAAATGGGCAAGACTTTCCCCCCTAATCATAATTTGCAAGAACTGCAGGCCTCCGTGGGGATTTATAGTTGGCATTGTGATGACTTATTCTTTCATTACTTAAATCGAAAACATTTTACTCCTTTGTAATGCACACTTATGCAAAAAGAAAAAAGAAAAAGACTGAGAACTTGCAACTTTCATGCAGCTTTTTGTTTTTAAAATTGAAACCTATTCTGTGCCATGCTCCATTTGCATGGTGACTGTTAGGGAGGTCTTTGTATATTCTTCTGGTACATTTAATATTCCAGTACAATTAACAATTTCACTTACTCTCAGGGTCTCTTTATTGAGAAGCATGTATGACAACTAGTGAACTTTAAAAAATGTGAATATATAAGCTGTGTCAGGTTATGGAACACATACATACTACAGAGAGAGCCCCATGGTAAAAGGAAGCACTGTTGGGAAAGCAGCTGTAATTGCGCTTCGGAGAGTAAAAGCCATTGTGTTGCCTCCTCAGCAGAAATTCACCTCCCTAAATGAAAATCTGATAAGTTTCCCAGTTTCCCACAGAGGGAATGACAGAGAATTTAATGAGAAACGCCTTGGAACTGGACCTGTTACTGTGTGATTATGCATTCACTAATCTCTCTGTAGGATACAGAAAAAGGCAGTCTTCCCTGAGAGAGTTTATCTGAAGAAAAGGAAAAAACACATCTAGAAAAATATTACCAAAAAGAAATGTCTTCACTTTCCCGTTCAGATCTTCCAACATCCCACTGGACTGCTCGTTTGGTTACAAATAACAAAATCATCAGGATTTGCATAGTCACCTATTTTTTAAGATTGAAAATGCAATTGAAGTTTCATAAGATGACTAATTTATTGATATTTAAATGCAGCTTGCAAAAATAGGAGTGCCTAACATTTTCAGTTTGGACTCAGGATTTGAGAAGTCCAAATACAGTGAAGAGGTTACCTGGTGTTATTCTTGTTGTAGGAGCCATTTCATATATTACATGAAATTCTCTTAATCATCATCTTCAAATGAGTTTTGTTCAGCACCAATAGCCATCCTATAAGCATTTTAGAGCACCTAACACATCCTAGGGATCTATAAATATAATCACATACCCAGTTTTGTGAAATAGGAGCATATCAATACTTCTACAAAGTTTTTAAGTCAGAGGTATTGATATGATCCTATTTCACAAATTCAAAAATTACTATCAGCGAAGAGCATTTCATAAGTTCCTTTTATTAGGTTGAGCCTGGTTTGGGCAATGTGCAATGAGGACAGCTATATTTCCTCTGGAATTTCAAAATTTGAGCATATGTTGATGTTAACATGCACAAAGAATGGAGTGAACAAGTACTGAGCAAATAAAGGAATGTTTTACTAGCTGAGTGCCTTGTGCAGAGCAAGAACTCAGAAAATACTGAATTATTAGAAAGGTAAGGGAATGGTGATGGAAAGTTATGTTATAGCTATCCTTTTTTGAAGTGTGTCAAGATGAGATTACTGATATTTCTTTATGAATTTCTAGGAGGCTAATGGAGAGAGTGGGATCTCAGTCAAAACAGAGATGGTCAAAAATTTCATGTTTAACTAAGGTTCTAGAACTGTTATCAATAATAATATTACTCTGACTGTTCCCCTCCAGATTAATTCAAATATATTAAGTCCCTCATAAAATGCTAAGCCTGGAATTGGGCCTCAATTTTAAAATCTTTTTATATAATCTCACACTTACCTAATTTTTCCAACCTAATACAAGGCTTTACAAATATATTTATTGCTTCATTGACAATTTTTTTCATGTGGTTATCCAGTTTCACCTGAATACAAATAATGTCCATTTTTAGATACCTCAATATTTGGAGACTCATGATTCATGCTGCCATTGATGACAAAAGTAGAATTGACATTGGAGATCATATGGTGAAGGACAAAACTAGACCTAAAAAGTGATTTGTGATAATTATATGGCAGAGTCAGGACACGGCACAATAAAATAAAAAGTAAGGACTCTTGATATCTAATTTAACATTTTTATTGCAAAAAATTTTCTGAAATATTGATGCATGACTTGTAGCTTAATTGTCTGATGGTATGTCTGAGTGTTATATATGATTCTTAGATGTAAAAATGCCCCACTGACTCAGCTCAGGCTGGGTTCTCCTTCCTTTTCTCCCAGAGAATAAGATGTAAGAGGTAACTTCTTTAACACCTAATCATCTGGTAATCTTATTTCAAACACTGGTCAGTACAATTGGACTAACTTCTAAAAAAGAAAATATGGGGCATGTTTCATTTATCTAAAAGATTCTTTCAAAAAGTTTTAAAAGATCAATTGGCATAAAACTGATTTTACATGATTAAAATGTAAATGTAGCAATGAAGTAAATCTTAAAGGAGAATTACTTTGAAAAGTTATTTTTGTTTGCTTCCCATTACAGTCATTTCTATAATATTGCTTTTATTTTTCAAATTTACTGTGCTACTTTCTGCAAATGAAAAAATGGGGCCAGAATTCAAGTTTTGGCTTAGTGCAATATATTCATTTTGTTATTGAAAATGTGGGAAGTGATAGCTTAGTTACTATCTCCTTTGGAAAACTAAAAAATGTTAAAGTAAGAAAATTGTTCAGGTTTTTATTTCAAGATCAATTTCATAGAAATCTGTCGATCAGATTTATGGTTTTATTTTCAATCACTTGAAATAAAGGCATCTTAAGATGATATAATTATTAAATTTGGAAATAACTTTTGTTAGGATCCTCTATTGTTGTCACATGTTTTGAACCGGTAGGCCTCTATAACTCAGCTAAAAGAACAAAGGTAATTTTTACATATCCACACTCTCAAATTAGTAGAAGAAAGTGATGGTACATTTTGTGAAATAAAAACCATAGTGTTATATATCTTATTAAAAATCTTACTTGCCTCTACTGGTGTTCCAAATAAAGAATATCATAACTTAAACATAATATAATTAAATTGAAACATCAGTGTAAAAGTGTCTCTCATCTATCTTCTAGGTAAATTAGGTTCCTAAATTTTAATATAAAATTCAGTTTTATTTTTAGCTGAACATAATCACAATTAAACAACTTTATTTGATGTTAGATGGGTCCAGTTACTTTAAAAACTCATAAAAAAACACATAAATAAGAATCCCCTTAGAAAGTCCTAGGTATTAGTAAGGAATTATATTTCTACATGTTTTCTGTACATGGTAAGTTCATTCAATTAATTAATTTAGGTACTTTTTGCTTCACTGAGCTTTAATTAAATGTAATTGTGTATGGCCAGTAAATTAAAGATAAGTATAATTTAAAGGTGTGTTTTTTTTTTAATTTTTAGCTTGGTACTAAATTTTGACATTAATGAGCCCTGACTTTCATAATATATATGTGGTAGCTATCTTACTTGAACCTTCATTTACTAATCAAATCAAACTAGGGGTACAAGATAAGCTATTATTTTTTAGTTAACATAAACTATCAGCAACATTAGCCTAATGCAATATATGCCTTGCATTAATTTACTTGGTTATTAATCATCATTAATATAATCTTGTCTACTGTTCTCCTGCTCTACAATGTTAATTTTTATGTGTACTAAGAACTCAATATATAGTGCACAATTCTTGACAATACATTGAAATAAACTAGAGTATTATTTTTAGCTTTATACCGTGATATAAAGTGATATGGAAGTTGGATAAGAGTTGGACGTATCTTTGTTTGCAAATTTCCATTGTTTCATTTAACCCAGGAGAATTTTAATAAAAAGTCTGGTAATGTGTTTTATATATTTTTTAATCATGCATTAAATTCAGAGAATGTTAAATTAAATTATTGGCATTATAATAAAACACTATACTAGAGTATATGGATGATGTTTTAGTTGATAGATGGATTTTGTATATAATTATTTATATTATACACATCTGGGTATAGTTTGTTTTTATTAAAACAAAGTAAGCTGCTTAAATTGTAGTAAGTTCAATTTTGATAAGTTTCCACCAAAAAATAAAGTATACTTTGTTTTTTAGAAAGATTATCAGTATTCTTTAAAAGAAGCATGCTAAAATAGAAACCACAAACCTCCTATGAACTTACTCCTTCTATGAAAGACATACTTCTAAACATTAGCTATACCTTTTTATTGCAATATTTCACAAGATAAGCACTTGTATATCACAGAACTCCATAAAAATGGTTACCTAAGAAAATAAATAATGTAAACTTTTTAAAGCCAAATTTTCTGATTATGCCCAACATTTAGTATTTGGCTCAACAATTAAATTCCATTTTTTCAATTTATCAAATTCCCAAGTTAAGTTCCCCATATCACATAGCTGTCTTTTAAAAAATATACATCAGAAATTTTCCTTATAAAAGAGAAAATCTATTCACTGGAATGATTTCCATTAGGACAGGTGTTCTTCTGAGTAATAAGAATGTTTTTGACAATGGGACTGGACCTGGGTAACTGTCACACGATTCATCTGCTTCAGCTCTCTCTGTGTTTCCGATAAGTGGATTGCTTTCCGTGGATCTATACAGTGGGGACGGCAGAGGGTCACAGTAAAGGTGTTTTAAGTACTCCGGTTTCATAGTGTATGCTTGATGGACAGAATAAAATGTTTTCCTCCAGCTGCTCAAGAATGAGGGCAGGGAGTAGATGAAAGGAGAAATATAGGCAGGGCAGAATTAGATCTCAATAAATACTGCAAACTTAGTATACTTGTACCTCTAATCCTCTTCCTTATCCCCAACTATTAATCCCATCAAAATGTCCTTATTTCTAACCCATAATAGCCCCACGACAAAAGAGTAACAATTCCACATATCATGAATTTATGTATGCACATACACACAAGTACACACACACACGCGCACACACACACACACACACACACAGAAACAAATTCAAGCTGAGTCTTTGGTGTACTGAAGAAAATTTAAACATTTAAGGTGTAGAACTAAACTTACATTATCTGAGGTATGGTAAAAAATATATAATAAAAATAAAAAGTGCAATGAACAAGGAAAATGAAAAAGAAATTCACATGTTACATATGGGCTATAAACACACTTATAATTCAGTAAAATGGTTGTTTGTGTCATATTAATTAAAATAATAAAAGTAAGAAAATATGCTCAATGCAGAGGTACTTTTTACAAAAACACAAAAAAACAAGAGTTAATAAAATATTTTATCTGCATCAAAATATTCTTTGGAAACAAAAACAAAACAAAACACGTCATGTATGTTCTTTTGGGTTGATCTGTAGAAGTCAGAAAAATACATAGTCCACACTGTTTAACTGCTTGAAAACAGCAAAAAGCTTCATGTCTTACTGAACTGAGGCAGAGTGCTCCCTGTATCCGTACAAAGAATTCCAGTTCAGTCCCTACCAGCAAACATTTTTGTTTCAGTCCCACTGAAACAAATGCCCTGACTTCACTGCAGTGCCATGGAACTGCAGCTGTGTCCAAAGTTTTCTCCAGAGCTGTAAAGACACCTGTGGAAACTCCTGAGGGGGGCCTGTGGCTTCTCACAAGTCCAAGATGAACATTATCCAAAACGAAACTTGAGTCTGTATTTCACTGTGTTGGGACTTTTCCGGGGTGCAGAAAGGGTCGGGACCTTTGGCTTGACAGGATTAGGTGGCTTCTTCTTCTCAGGAACAGTAACTGTGAAAGAGAGTTCTGGCTGCTCAGACTGCTTGAATCTTGGCAGGAAGTGGGTAGAGATGTGCTGGGGTTTCACCCTGGGGCTGCAGCCACGTTTCGCTTTCCCTCTCTTGTTCAGGGCCACGTACCATTCGCGTCCCGTGTTTTCAGTTCTATGTATTGCTGAGGCATAGGTGTTATAGCTGTTTTCTTGAAATCGCTCCCTGAACTTGCAGTCATCTGTAAATTTGGCCTGGGGGGTGGGGAAACAGACATTTAAGTAGCAATATTTTCAGTGTGTGATAAAATGAGGTCTTGTACAATAAAGGAAAAAATAAGAACTCCGTCGACTCCTGCCCTCCTACTATATTCTCCTCTATAAAGAAATACTTGCTTAACAGTCTTTATTCATCTCTATAATGCTGGTTTCTGTTTATTATGTACTTAATAAAATAATATCAATATATATAATATAACAGGAATTCTTATTATATTTAAACTCAGGTACTGTTTTTAAGTTACTTTGAAATTTGTAGTTAAAAAATTAACTTATAAGATGTTCCCCTCTTAAGCCATTAAGAAAATAGAACTGTATTACTAAGAAATAATTGCCTAGTAAAACATGAATTCATGATCAGAGAAATGCGGTCATGTTATTCCTTTGAAACAAGAATATATTTTTCAGTGTTATCAGTGGGAACCATGGTACTGAGAGAGGGCTAGCATATGGCTCTATTAATATTGCATGTGTTAGATTTCTTTAGAAGAAAAATATATCTTCAAACTGTGATACAAGAGGCTATATCTGTTGCCGGGAAGAAAAAATTACTTTTTTGAATCACTAGCAATACTTCAGCCAAATCCCACCCCCTTCTCTCTGTGTGTGTGTGTCTCTGTCTCTCTCTCTCTCCCCCGTATACACACACACACACACACACACACACACACACACACACACAATATCTGCCTTTGAAATAGTAGAAAAAGTAGACAAGTTGGTATCCATTACAGTGCAGCTTGATAAATGGAATTATGACACCGAAATGCAGAGAGTACAATGATAGTGTAAAGGAGGGAGATCTAAGAGGATGGAGATAGCAAGAAAGAGGGCTGGAAAGTCTTCCTTAAAAAGGTGACCTTCGAGCTGAGTCTTGAGGTAGTGAGGCAGGTGATGAGGGATGTTTAGGGAGCAGCGGGAACAGCATGTTCACAGGTCAGAATGACACTACTGTGATAATGCAGTGTGACTTCCACTCAGGATGCACGGGAGAAGGAGTAAGAGATGAGAATGACAAAGTAGGCCAGCAAGAGCTCGGCAACGGCTTAGTTGTGGAAGCAGAAGGAATATGGTGTGAGGAAAGAGGCCGAGCATGGAGTCAGACAAACATGTGATCAAAGACCAATTCCGTCAAATGAGGTCTTAGCTTAAGGTCCTTATATTCACAATCCTCACACACATAAGGCTAGTGAAAGAATCAAAATATTTTTCTAGGAAAAAGATCTGTAGCTTTCATCAATCATGAGTCCATAACCCACAAAAGAATTGTAATTCCTATCCTAAACCAGCCCACCAGGTTTCACAATTTCAGGGAGTGCCATTTGTATAGAATTCCTAGGCTTGAAAATACTAAATAATTGATGCCTATATATAAAACCACTATATATGTGTACAGTAAATCCTCACTTAACATTGCCAATAGGTTCTTGGACAATAGGAATTTAAGCGAGAGGGAATATAAGGGAACCAATGTTGGAACAGGCTAATTGCTATAAACACAAGGTAAGTTTCTATGACATATTTTTTTCATCACAAACTTCTAAATAAAGAACCAAATCCTTCTAATACTAAGCATGGAAAGAAATGTGATCTATACAGACATTTAAGAAAGATTAATGAAAACAAGTAAGATAATTCTCTTCCAACCCCTAATTGTAGTTCAGGGTCAAGGGCAGACTAGGACAATTAGACACACCAGTTCAGCTCATGTGCATATCTTTGGGATGCAGGGAGAAACTAGAATCCCCAGAGAAAACCCACACAGACATGGAACAATGGCAGATACCACACAGTCAGTGACGCTGGACAGGATTCAATATTTTATCCTTGTCAATGTTATAATGAAATGACATTGAACAAAGTGATGTTATTTGAAGACCTGCTGTATATGATACACTTTTTCTATGTCAGACCAAGATGTTCTACACTGGAATTCAAGGTCCTTGATTTTTCTAATGATGCCAAACTTTTTTCTGCAATCTAGATCACAAAACATCAATCTGAAATTTTAAACATTGCAAGGCCATCTACACAGATCTGTTGATATGGCCACATGGAATGTTGTTTGTGCAAAATACTGACAACAGAAAAAAATAATTCTAGAGCATCTCCAACAGCACATTTACCTTATGTGTGACATTTTACACTCTAGTGTAGTTCAATCAATAAAGCTCTGAGTCTGGGGGCCAAGTAGCTATATATCTGGAACATCCACAGGGCTACTGTGATTCTCTGGATTTGACCTCTAGAAGATGGAAGCAGGTGTTTTTCTCTCATCCTATAACCTATAGCCTATGTCTAGGTCAAGGGTGCTGTACTGACATCACTTTAGAAGAGCTCATTTATTGCTACTATTATTTTTTAGTTAAAAAAGGCTTTTTAAAAAATCAAATCTACATTTGTCTATAGGTGCCTAGCTCTTAAAAGGACTTGAATGCTCTTTCACTCAATTAGATAATCCCAAAGCTTTATTTCAAAATAAAAGCTATAGATAGCCATTTGGAATGTTATCTGCTATATAAAAGGATAGGCAGTAGAAAATTGTGAGGGATTTCATTTTTTAGAGTATAAGGTGTAATTATCGTGGCTAACATTTTTTTCTCCAAATACATTTTTTAAAGTATATAATACACTATACTTTGACCTGATTTCTACTGTTCACAGAAATCCATTTTCCTAAAATAAAGATAACTGTGGTTGCTTTATCCAATTTTCACAGATAGGTTTAAATGTATAGCATTTTTGTAACCTATTTTCCCCCTGACATTGTCAAAGAAAATAAAGAAAAGGTATGTCATTTTTAGTGGTGTGGCACACACACACACACACACACACACACACACACACACACCACATTGAATGAAATCTATAGCAATTCCACCTTAAGAGTCTTCACATGAGTGAGAGCCCACCGATTCCACCCACTAAAATTATTTCATCTAAAACTTTCTCTCTTACTCCTCAATATTCATATTGTGAAGCTCTTTCTTAAAAGAAAAGATGGCTGTTCAGGCTCTGGATTTTTCCAGGGTCACCTAATTGTCACACGGGGTAGAAGTATTCAGAACCTGAGGACCACACACTACTAGCAGTCACTCAGTCCTTCTAAATCCCACATTCAAACAGGAGTACAGTGGTCAGACTGTTTTGGCTTTCTTAATTGACTTCTAATTTAATGTTTTGTCTGAAAAATTCCTCCAGCTATGATGGAGCAGAACCGTTTGAAACAAACATTGTAGGGAGTTTTTTCATCAGGAGATCTAGTTTCTTCTTGAGGGATCGACTGCTCCTGTGAGTTCTTGTTCAGACAAGATTGTGACCCTGAGCACAGCATCCTTATAGCAGAGCCAGTAAGCAGCATAGGTCTGAGCTACAGGAATTTAAATGCATGTACATTTACCATGACACAATTTTGGATAATAAGTTTTCTGGGCTACTTTTAAAATCTCCTTTGAATTATAAGAAGTCCTTCAGCAAAGTAGTACTTTTAAAATAATATAACTATATTTTTTACCTAGGAAATAATCATGAAGTTGATACAAAGACTTTTTTCTGCAGTAAAGCTGTGAAGTGGACAAGTGAATCAAATTTCAAATAAGCTATTGAAATCAAGACCTCCATCACCTCATTGCCCTACTTCCATTGGCCACTACAACAAAACCAATTATTAAGGTGTTCATAAAGAACCTCTATGTTTCAAATTCTTTTTTCCCCACAAACTTATTCTACAGATGGTTATTGACTATATTACATGCCAAACACTGTGCTAGTCACCACTTTTATAGGAAAAACAATATACATACTGTCCTGCCTAAGTTCTTTGTTGACCTAAATTATCTATGTTTTTTTCTCTTTAATTTTCCTTAATCTTGCAAGTGTAAAAACAAGTTACATTCAATGGAATGTTAGTTAACTAACAAAAGAAATAAAATCTTGTGATTATGACAAGGATGGAGCTAGAGAATACTTTGTTAAGTGAAATAAGTTGGACAAAAAAAAAAGACAAATACTATGTGATTTTACTGTTATATGGAATCTAAAAAAACACAACAAATGATAAAGAAACAAACTCATAGATACAGAGAACAAACTGATGGTTGTCAGATACATAGAGGGTAGGAGGTTGGGCAAAAGAAAAAAGGTTTAAGAAATACAAACACTCAGTTATAAAATAAATCATGGGGATATAATGTGCAACATAAGGAACAGAATCATTAATATAAGTATAACCATGTACAGTGTCAGGAAATACTAGACTTATTGTAGAGGTCATTTTTCAAGGTATATATGTTGAATTATTCTGTTGTACACCAGAAAATAATTTAACTCTGTATATCAACTATTATTAAAAAGAAATTTGAAAAATAGTAACTAGGTTAGCAAAAAGTTACATTTATAAGCCATAATTGCAAAATTAAAATAAATTTTCAAATCAGCTAATTTCTATGTAATTTAATATAATCCTAATGAACAAAACAAAACTTATTAAACTATTTTTTGCTTGAAGAGCAGAATTATTCAGAAAGAAAACCTGGTGGTGTTAAGGAAAACAAGAACTTTGGGATTAGAGGGACACTTTACCTTGATTGTACTCATCTCTGCACACAGTAAGGACACATGGATATTTAGAAAAAAGATCAAATTTAGTTTAAAGAAGATAACACTTTGATTAACTGGGATATTAAAAAAAACTAATTGAAATCTGATAGTCAATTAAAGCAAACAAAATGCTTTCTGAAGTTGTATTTTAAAAGTATTTCTAAACCCTTTTAAGGTAGTTTTGTTTTGAAACCAAGATGGTGGCATAAGGTATACACCTGTACAAGCTGCCTCTCACAACCAAGCCAAAACTACAACTAAAAGACAAAACATCTATCACCCAGAACCATGGGAAAGCTGGCTGAGTAGAAGTTCTACAATTAGAAGGAAAAAAGAGCACTGAGATGTGCACAAGCGCAGAAAAGCAGAGGTACGAGGCTCGCAAATCGGGCTGGCGGTTGGCAACTGGGTGCACTGTTTCTTTCAACCCGAAAGGAGACACAGCTCCCCATTACTCTGAACTCCAGTTTCTTGCGAGACTTTGGGGATCCAGACCTCTACGGGGAGAAGCTGGATTGTTTGCCATTGGGTCAGAAAGTGAGGGTGGCTCTCTTGCATAGATGCACACAGGAATCATTGTTTACTGCACTGGGACATGGGATGTGGGGAATTGGAAACGCTGATACACAGAGAGGGCTGACTGGCAGCCATTGCTGTTTTCTATGCCTAGTGACTCCCTGAGACCCCGCCCTGCCCAATTTACAAACCCACCTGAGCTGTGCACAGCGGCTTTTGCATATAAATGGCCTGCCCTATCACAGCTTAACCTAACAAACTGCAGCTCTGGTCAAACCAGGAGAAATCTGCAGACCTCACTGTAGTCCCTGCTAGGCGGCCTCAGACAGTAGCTGACCTACACACCATTGGAGATCCAGAAGTCAGTGTACCTAGTGGTCAGTGTGAGAAGGTTTCAACTTCTCACATCCATAAGTGACACATTTAAGAGGTAAACACAGTGAGCACCAAAGCCTCACTGAAGCAAGTCCTGCCCCACAAAGTTGTCTCTAGCACAGCAGTTCTTCCATTAATAGACACAGTTAATCCTCACAGTCAATTGGCCTGGAGGTAAATTCCTCCCAGTATACCAATGGCAATCAAGGCTTAACTACAATAAGACTATGCACTCAGCCTACAAAGGGGTGCACCAAGAGTATCCACCTCAGGTGATTGGGGAGTCTGAGCCACTGGTCACCTACCACACAAAGCCACTCCATCAATACAGGGAAGCAGCCAGAATGCAGAGACAAAGAAACATGTCATGAATGAAAGAAATGGAGGAAAGGAAACTACTGGACATAGAGTTCAAAACCACATTTGTAAGGTTACTCAAGAATCTGCTAAAAACCTCTGAGGAACTTAGGGAGAACTTTAAAGATCTTAATGAGAATGCCAAAAAAAATGGAAAAGAACCAGTCAGAAATTAAGTATACACTGTCTGAAATAAAGAATATACAGAAATTCAACAGTAGATCAAAGGACCCCAAGAACCAAACCAAAGACTTGAAACATGAGGAAATAAAAACACCCAACCAGAAAAACAGAAAGAAAAAAGAATCCAAAAATATGAAGATAGTAATGAGCCTCTGGGACAACTTCAAGCATACCAACATCTGAATTACTGGGATGCCAGAAGAAGAGAGACAGCAAAATATTGAAAACCTATTAGAAGAAATAATGACAGAAAACGTTCCCTACCTGATGAAAGAAATAGACTTACAAGTCCAGGAAGTGCACAAAACCCCAAACAAAAGGAATCCAAAGAGGACTACACCAAAACACATCATCATTAAAAGGGCAAAAGACAAAAAAATCTTGAAAGCAGCAAGAGAAAAACAGTTAGTTACTTATAAGGGAATACACATACAACTGTCAGATGATTTCTCAACAGAAACTATGCAGGCCAGATGGGAGTGGCAAGAAATATTCAAAGTGATGAACAGCAAGAACCTACAACCAAGATTACTCTACCCAGCAAAGCTATTATTTAGAATTGAAGGTCAGATAAAGACCTTCACAGACAAGAGAAAGCTAAAGGAGTTCAGCACCACCAAACCAGGATTATATGAAATGCTGAAGGGTATTCTTTAAGAAGAGGAAGAAGAAGAAAAAGGTAAAGATAAAAATTCTGAACAACAAAATGACATCAAATACATACCTATCAACAAGTGAATCTAAAAATCAAATGAATAAAAAATCTAATGAACAGAATAAACTGATGAATATCAAGTCTCTTTAACTACCAAGTCAGCCATGAAAGAGATAGAAGGCATAGAAAGGGGGTGGACTAACAATTCTCAGGGGAAAGGGGATGTGAGGTGAGTGCCAGGAGAGACTGGACAAAAATCGTACACCAATGGATGAAGACAGTGGTGAGGGGTAAGGGCATGGGGTGGAGTGGGGAATCAGGTCGAAGGGAGCTGTGGGGGGGGGATGAAAAATATTTAAAAATTTTAAAAAAAAAAAATTTATTTTTTAAAAAGATAGTTTTTTTTTTCTTAGTAAATATCATGTTGTATGATAATTAAGGATCTTGTAATGAATGAATTGAGGCTATTCAAACAAGTACCTAGTCTTATTAAGTGAACTGTAGAGGTAAATGTGCAGTCTGTGAAAAAGATATAGAAGTGAACTCAGTCTGGCACCTGCATAAACCTTGATGTTTGCTGGGTATTTAATCAATTTTAATTCTTTATTGCACTTTATTTTATTTTATTTACCTCTTTCCCTTAAACCTTATTAAGTTAAGAAATAACCAAATATAAGTAATTAAAATGTTTTATAGGTTATAAAATTATTAAATAATTAAAATATTATAATAGACTATAATAAAAAACAATTACAGACCAATTGTGCTCTAAGCAGTTCCCTTGGTTCCAATCCCCACTCCTACTAGTGGGCTGCCCCTGACAGGTGCCTTGAACTTGAGCTGTTTTCATGGTTGTGTAGGATGTTCCCAGCACAAAGGCACCTGCTTTTGATGCTGAGTGAAGGCTGAAAACCAGGGCCTGCTCCAATTGCTCCCAAGCCAAGTACCCCAAAATAAGGCTCCAGGCTCACAGAGAGGTGGCCTCTTACTCTTTACTGTAAGTCTCATACGGGTCAGTTGTAGCCATACAAGGCTCTCTCCTGCTTAGCCCTGCCCAACTGTCCATTCTATATCTCAGTTCTTCCTTCTCAGCAACCAAGGGATCATACAAGTTGGTTTAATAATGAACTAACCTGAAGTCATGTAGTGAAGAATGCCAATCATAGAATTTCTAGTCCAAAGTTCATGAATTGACTTAAAATTACAAGGGACTTTTTTAAAGAAGATGGCACTGAAAGGGAAGATGGAATCCCCTGCACCTCCCAAAGCCAAAGATAAAGGCTTTGAAGGCCAAGAAAGCAATTTTAAAAGGTGTCCACAATCACACACACACACACACACACACACACACACACACACACACCTTTCATGGCAGAAAGAAGAACCATAGGTCACCCACGGCAGAAGACTCTTTTGCTTAGAAAACATCTAAATATCCTTGGAAAGCCACCCCAAGTTGAAACAAGTTTTACCACTATGCTATCATCAAGTCTCCTTAACTACCAAGTCAGCCATGAAAGAGACAGAAGGCAACCATACACTTCTGTACCCTGTGGATGTCAAGGCCAACAAGCACCAGATCAAAGAAGCTGTGAAAATGCTCTTTGACACTGAAGTAGCCAAGGTCAAAACCTTGATCAGGCCTGATGGAGAGAAGGCATATGTTAGACTGGCTTGTGACTATGATGCTTTGGATGTTGTCAACAAAATTGGGATCATCTAAACTGAGTCCAGCGGCCTAATTCTAAATACAAAATAAATAAATAAAAAATTAGACTATAAAAAAATTACCCATGGAGCTGATTCCAAATGTGGATTCCCCAAGTGCTATCTTCAGAAATGATGTTTTAGTAAGTCTAAGGTGAAACCCTGGATTTGCATCATTAATCAGCATCCCCTGAGATTCTGATGCAGGTGAAGTGAAGGCCACACTTGGAGAAACATAAGATAGAAATTTTCTTTCTAATGCTCTTAATTACTCAATAAAGCTGTGCTATTGAGGTATTTTACATATATTAGTTAATTCTCACAATAATTCCATAATTATTAGAATGTTCTTATCTGATTTTCCAGTCAGAGATGTAAGGAAAATGATTCATCTAAAGCCCCACATTCATCAAGTGCCAGGTAGGCCTGTGACTTAAATCTCAGATCTCCTGATTCCTAGATTCAAGCTCTTTCCATAACACCATACAACCCCCGGGCATCTCCTTGGTTTTTATAGTTTCACGTAAGTTGTTTTATGGTAAAATACTGATGAAAACCAAATGCTACTCCCCAAGCCATTAGAGAAATATAACACCAGCTCATGCCTTATGCTAAAATAGATTTTTGAAGCTACAAGTCACATCCTCACAACCAAATTTGCTCAGTAAAATAATGCACTAACCTTATGCAAACAGTGTAAAAAGAGAGAGCACTAGTCTTTACTGCAAAAACAGAGTCCTGAACCCATTTTTGAGCTTGAATTATTACACATTCAACTTTACTATCTAAACCAGTGGTTCTCAACCTTCCTAAGGCCGAGACCCTTGCATACAGTTCCTCATGTGGTGGTGACCCCCAACCATGAAATTTTGCTACTGTTATGCACAGTGATGTAAATATCTGCATTTGCCGATGGTCTTAGGCAACCCCTGTGAAAGGGTCGTTCGACCCCCAAAGGGGTCGCGACCCACAGGTTGAGAACCACTGATCTAAACGGAAAGCTCTTAGAAGGCAAAAGAAGTTTTTATCAAGTGTCTTTATTAAAGCTCATGGTTTTGACTGGGAGAGTAGAATGCTTAGTAAGTTATTTTTTTAATGATGATAACTATTGCTCAAGCCTCCATTTCCCCTTTCAGTTAACATGCCCAGCTCTAGGGACTGCCCATTCCTCCTCACTCTGCCCGCAGCATAGGAAGTCCAGTTAGACTCTCATCCCAGGCAAGCCAGCTGGCACCCTCCAAAACAGGGAAAGGAGGACGTTCTCGTCCTTCCTTAGGGCTGATCAAGCACACATTCCAGGCCTATTTCGTAAACTCTGCAATTAGCTTTCCTTCCAAACATGATCCCCTAAAACCCCAAGAAACAAAAATAATACCACCACATGCTTCTCTCTGGATCTTTAAAATAAACTGAAATGTTTTTCTCCAATAGGCAATGAGCTGTCATGCATATTTTAGAAGGAAGAATATCTGATAACCACCTTTTCTGGGATTTACATTTTGGGAAGGAAAAGAAAAACGAAGTGCACAATCGAATAATGACTATGAGCATTGGAAATCCTTGTCTCGTTAAGAGCTTGAACCTGGGAATTTTGCTTTCAAATTAGGTTCCCTGAAAAAAGAAAAACCTAGGAGATAAGGGCTGTTCAGTATATGAGAAGTTTGGACCTCAATGGGGAAAAAAAGGGGTCAATAATAAATAGGATTTGGGAATGGTCTGAATATCTGAGGGGTCACAGCTGCCTGACCCCCAAATCAGAAAGTCTTCTAAGAGAGGAGATTGAGGGTCATCAAACAGCTGCCTGAGAGCAACTCAAGTTTGTTTTTAACATGAAGTGCTGATATAGTTTTCAGACACTAGTCTAAGTGTTTTACATGTATTTTCTCATTTTAAATGCTCAACTATCACAATAGATTATAACTTAAATTTTCCTACTTTCAACCTTGATAAAACCAAGGAATAGAAAAATTAAACACAATGATACAGTTTAAGGTGAGTAGAATGACACAGTCTAATTGTGCTCTGAACGACAACACTCAAAACTTCTTACATCTGGACCCATCTCAAATAAATGCAGAAAGGCGCTCTATAGGACTTTCAATAAACACAGCAAACCTGAGGAGAGAATAGGAGCAGTGTCAAGAAGCAGGGACAGACAAAAAATAGAGGCAGAAGGAGAAGCAAGCTCAGTTCTATAAGGGATCCCAGGCTGGGAATGATGAGTTGAGAAAGAGGTCACAGCCAGGGCTCTGACTAACCCTCACGACTCTTTGCGAAGCAATTTTCTACTCCTACTCTTTCTGATTCCCAGTGCATTTTGAGAAGACCATGCATTTTCATCCTTGTAAAGAATGCTGAAAAAAACCTGCATGGTAGGATTTGATTGCATTGTATGTTTAGATTATAGTAGTAGAGGTTTTAAGGAAAGCTGCATGTAGATTAGTAAGAGTATGTACATTGAATTAGTGCATGGAGTAATGCGTACTAAGATGGCTGAAGTTCCAAGAAAACTTCTAACAGAGTTAACAAACTTAGCACACAAAAGAAATCAGAATAGATGTTGCCCACGTCTAACCATTCTAGGCTCATATTTCTATTTCCCATATTTGCGTCCATTGACAATGATGCATTTTCTAATGAAGATTTTCTCTTTTTGAAAGTTCATCTTAACAGGGGTTCCCTAAGAAAGTCATCATAACATTGAATAACCAACATTTGTCAAATTCAGTGATAAGTTCTGTGGCAAACACATCCCCCTTTTTCCAAGTTTTAAAAGCAAGCATTGGGGAAATACAGAAGTAGATGGAGCAAAAAATATTTCATAAAGAGCTTAGAGAGAGAGAGAGAGAGGGGTAGGAGAGAAAGAGATGGTGTTGGGTGCGAGGGAGGAGAATTGGGGAGGGGAAGCAAAATATTCTAAAGATAAATCACAGTATTTATTCTTTAAAATGTAATATAAAAAAGTATTATTAAATCATGAAATTATTAATTCCTATCAAACAATAGATAAAAAACAATGTAATTAGTTCCAAACAAAACATATCTTGTTGGAAACTAACTTTTACCTATCAAGCATTATAGCCTGTAAAGAGAAAGACAGAATTTTAAAAGGATATAGGTCTAGTTCAATCACTTAACTGTGTTAACTTAGGGAAATATTTAAATATCTCTGAGACTCTTCCTTTAATTATGTAATAAGATACTGTGAGTCAAAGAGCTTTTAAAGAATCCTGAAAATACATTATCTTTGTCTAGTAACTGATATTTAATATTCTGATTATTAATATAAAAACCAGGTGGAGAATCTACAAATTTCCATGAAAGTTTCTCAATAGACTATTGATTTACTTTTCCCATAATTATATGAACACCTTACATTGTTTATTTCAAATTTACTTTATAGGTAAAACTCTAAAAGTAATCTTTATTAATTTTTAAATTGCTTCCAATCTTGTTGAGACATAATTGGCATATAACATTGTGTAAGTTTAAGATACACGTGATGATTTTATACATAGGGCGGTCCTCGAATGATGTTATTTCCTTCAACACCATTTTATTATATATAGCACTGCTGAGGAAAAATATCTATTTTGGGCTGGGTCCACTGTCTGTGTGGAGTTTGCACATTCTCATAATGTCTGCATGAGTTTTCTCTGGGGACTCCAGTGTCTCCCCACATCCCAACCATGTGCACTTGAGATGAACTGAACTGGCATGTCTAAATTGTCCCAGTGTGAGTGAGTGCGGGTGTGCATGACTGAACCCTCAATGGAAGGGTGTCCAGGCCATGATGTGTTCCTGTCCAGTGCCCTGAGCTGCTGCCACCTTGAACTGAATAAGCGGCTTGTAAAAGAATTACCTTGTTCTTATTAATCTTTCTTAAATATCTGTATAGCTCACATTTCTTTCCATGTTTAACATTAGAAGTGTTTATGGTCTTTATTTAGAAGTTTTGTGATGATTTGTGATGAGATATGCCATAATAATTAACTTGTGTTTTTATCAATTAGCCTATGGTAAAATGAGTTTCCTTATACATAGTTTTGCTTAAATTTGCGATTTCCAAGAACTGCTTGATGGCATTAAGTGAGGACTTTATGTGTGTGTGTGTCAAAATGATTGTAAAAATACTCACTATAATGCCTCTACACAATTATTAATTGGAAACAAATCACAAATTACACATTTAATCCTAAAAATACATGGGTTTTTTTTTTGCCTTTCTAATTATCATACAATTTTATAAGACAACTAATTCAAGTACTGTAGTATATTAAAGTTACACTAACAATTTTTCAACATGTTTAAGTAGAAATTGATAACAGGAAAGAAAACACCTGGGATTAAAATGGATAATTGCTAGGATTAATACTATTTCTAAATTCAACTTCTTTCAAAATGAATCACTTTATAATTTAATTAGGTTTCCAGCTAGTGGGAAAAAAGTGCTAATAAAAGCTCTGATAAGAAAAAGTAGGCTTAGACAATTGGTTTAAAAAGAATCCGCATAATCATGGGGCTTAATTTTTTTATCTACAATTCAGCTCAAAGTCATCAGAATGACTTATATCAAAGGGTTTCCATGAGTGACAAGAGCAAGACTTGCTTTGTACTGCTTAAAAGTCATTATTCCATGAAACAACTTTAGCCTGCCAAAATGAGAAAGAATAACAGATGCTGTTTTTGCATTATCTGCATTATTTCAGCCAGCCATCCTTAGACATTTGGGTCAAATTTCTGGAAATTTGTTACTTGCTTTTGACAGAGGAATCATGTATCCTAACCTCTCAGTTTGACCTTTCTAATTGGCATCCATTTGTAATACTTTGCTTTCTGTGGCAATTATCCTTAAGCTGGCCTACGTTTAGTCTATTTATTTTTTCATGTACTAGAACATGAATATGAAAAAAAATCAATATTTTTGCCCAAAACAAACTGGTAAGAGAAAGTTTTTATACATGCCCTGCATATTATTCTGATGGATTTTGAAAGTGTTTCAATCTTCTATTTTTTTAAAAATATATTTTATTGATTTTTTTACAGAGAGGAAGGGAGAGAGAAAGTCAGAAACATCGATGAGAGAGAGACATCGATCAGCCGCCTCCTGCATGCCCCACTGTGGAGATGTGCCCACAAGTAAGGTACATGCCCCCAACCGGAATCGAACCTGGGACCTTTCAGTCCACAAGCCGACGCTCTATCCACTAAGCCAAACCGGTCTCAGCTGTTTCAATCTTTTATAAGCTTGAAGTTGAATGAGGAGAAGTTATTCCATGCAGATGTTTGGTCACTGTTTTCTGTTCTATATGTGGATTTTTCAAAAATCAAAATTTTAAAAATAAAGTGACATTTCTAAAGCAAGCAGAAATTTGCACCTTAAAATAATTTAGAAAATCAAAAAGCAATTATTTTATGAATACTATATTATAGCTTACTAGAATATACTAACCAGCTCAGAAAATAAACTAGGCAAATCATTTTATAATTCTAGTGGTAGGTGATTTAAAAAGGTAATAAAGGTTTTACCTTTTTTATCTTAATAAATTGAACTTTCAGTAGATTATTATATTTAGACCATCATATACTAATAAGTAATATTTTTTGAGCACTTACAATGTATCAAACACTGATCTAAAAGCTTTATATGTGTTATCTCATTTAACCCTCAAATAATTGTAGAAATCTCTTGAATTCTACTGCCTCCTCCAAGTGTATTTAACAAATCATAGTTAGATGGTAGGGTAAGTCTTACACACTGAATCAAATGGAGTTCTATTGAGTTTTTTAAAGGTCTGTAAAGTAGAAATCATAAATAGTAAATTTCAATTGATTGCACTCAATTAAAACTTCTTATATATTTTGAAAACTGGAAAAGTGATCTTTCTCTAATTTGTGTAATATGAATAAAAGGAAATATGATTAAAGGACTATCATTAAAGACTTGCTTTTTCAAATGACTTAAATGTGACAAAACTTAGTATACTATAGAAAAAGCATAAATCACTTTTAAGTGCTGTGTGTATATACTAATAGAAATTAACAGAATCTGTGTGTAGGAAAACTAAGCTAAACATATTTTATTATCTTTAAAATGCATTAATGCTTCTCAAGTAATCAACATTTTCAGAACAAAGCAAAGCAATCTATAATTTATAAACTACTTACAAAATGTATATGGTCTGAAGAAATGTTTATGAGTGCAAAATTAAGTCTTTATAGTTTTAAAAATTGTTTTTGATGCAACAAAAATATAAGATGAGTATTTCACAAATATATCAAATAAAATTTCTCTCTATAAGGTCAAAGTGGTCTAATTATTGCTTTTTTCCCCTCCATAGTTATTAAAATAAAAATATGTTATATTACTGTGACCCAATTTTTGACATCATGAATAACTTATAAAATTAAAAAAGAACCTGATCAACTAAATACACATAATCATCAAAAATATATAAATTTTAAATGTTATATAATATGTTATTTTCATAATATTTCTCTCACATGGACAACATTTAAACAATAAATAATTGCAATCACTTGGAGAATGTAATTTTTAAATGCAATTACCCTTAAATTTTTTGTGGAATCTATTTTTTCAAGTAAATAAAATATTTACATGAGTACTTACAAAGCACATACAATGTTTTGGTTAAATGTATATATAATTTTACAAAAACAATATACGTTAAGTTCTCTGGGCAAATTTTCCTACCTACTTATTAATTTAAAAAGTCACTTCATTCCGTTGTACAAATGTAAAATCTCTGTAACACCTTTGACAAATATAAAGTGGTTCTACTTACACTTGCATGGAGTTTTCCTTTTTTTGACATCGCTAAAAATTTGTTGCTGAAAACTCCTCGTATTCCTACAATCCCCTGAGACACAGCAAATATTTCCAAAATACCTAGAAATACAGAAATCCCAAAATAAAACAGAGTCCTCCATATACCATTGTGAAGAATTAAATTTCTACATAAATTCTTTCCATACTTTATTAATGTGATTTTTTAAAAGTATTTAACAGTTTTTGTTATACTCATTACTTAAAAAGAGGCTAGCAATCAAATGTTCATTTAAAATGATAGATTTCAGGATTCAAAAATGTAGTTCAACTTCCTTAGTAATTCTTTTTTTTCCCTTACAGTCACTTTTAGTAAATAATGGTCAACCATATAATCTTTTCAAGTTATAAAGAAATTGAAGGACTTTGAAAACTACTTTACAAAAAGATTCTAATGCATTGTTTTTTTTTATCAGCGACAATGTACTATTTAAAATTAAAGCACATAACGTCCGTACTGAAGATGAGCATAAACTTGTGAAAGTCTTAAAAACAATACTTACTTACATAAAAGAAAACCATCATCTCAAACCACCATAATTATTAAAGTACAAATCTATATATACCAACTCGATCATTTAGTGAGCAACTTATTTAAAGATTACACATAACAAGCTACTAAAGGCAGTGTAACTCACTTGGGATTGTTGGCTCAATGAAGTGTTTAATGATTATGGTTTGAGACAACTTGCATTTTGAATAATTTTGCTGGAAAAAATTTAATGAGGTATTTTATTTTGTTAATGCTTATATTTGCTATTTCATAGTTAACATTATCAAATCAAAGTCCCTCTGTTTCCTATGATAATTTGAAAGCCCACATCTACTTATTCAAGAAAATCACACACCACAGTTCATAGAGCATTTTAAAAAATGAGACACAATTTGTATGTAATTGGAATTCCTACCTGTTTTCCGGTGTTATATGAACACAAGAAAAGGCATAGTGTTTTTTGTTAATTGCCTACATCAAATTGTAAAAAAAAAAAGAAAAAAAAAGAACAAAATAATATAATTCATTGGTACAACAAAGGGATCTGTTTCAGGCAGAAAGGAAGAAAACAAGATGGGAATGACAAGGGAAAACATTTCAACTTTTCAATATTTAATATTTTGAGCATATAACTGATTAAGATCTCAATAAGACTCTGCTGAATAGAAAAATTCACCTAATTTTCTTGGAATAATCTCCCCCTGAAGTATTTTAAATACATGCAAATTCATTCAATTTACAAAAAAAAATGGTATATTGTGAATATATATATTTATAAATACATATGAATATTGAGCACTTACATTGCACAAAGTGAGCTAATACCTAGAATTGCAGCAAATGCTGCTGCTTATTTATTAAGCTCAATTTCTGAATAATACTCGATCAGAAAGCTTATGGCGGGGAGGAGAAGTAGCAAGACTATTATTTTTTGTTATAAATGTTCTTAATCCAGAATAAAAAAAAAAACACCTAAAGAAAACTGCAGCTACCAATTTGGTAGCAATGTTTCTTTAAAAGGAAAAAAACACCCAACTACTATTTAAAAGAAACCTCTTTTACTTTTAGAAAGAAACTGCTATCTCAAATTCTATATTGCAAGATGTGTTCCAAGTGCTATTTCTAATAGATTTTGCTACATAAATTATGACTTTGATGCACATCCAAAGATTTAGAAGCATTACCATTTTATCCAATAGTAACGAAGTATACAGAATACTTTGTAAAGTTAAAAACACCTTAGGAAGTAGCAGGTTTAATAAAGCATAAATAGATATCTGATGCAAAGTTATATTTCTATCAAAATTACAGAATCATCTTGCAAAGAGTATTAGTAATTTTAGATATCTGAGAGATATTTTAGATATTGTGAATATTGTATAAATACGTTACAAAGTGAGACAGGGAGAACATGAGAAACTGTCTAGGTGTGAATGATAGCTGCAAAGGAGACAATATGGAGTGCATAGAAGAGACTGGGTTGTATGTTTTCCCCAATTTGTCTACGGTTCTACATTGTTAGAGGTGTTTTATTCCATTCTCTGGAAAATTACCTGGTTTTGTAAATGCAGATGTGTTGTGTACTAGTGAAAAAAATACATGGTAGCATAAAAGATAAAAATGTCACTAAGTATTTGCATGCTAACATTTAAGAATTCTAAATTAAAGGGCTCCAAAAATATTCATTTAGTGGAAACATTGCCTATCTAAATTATTGGTTTCAACAACTAAGATGTTCTATTTTTAAGAAAGACCCATTTTCACACATTTAACTTGTTTTCTACAACTGTACATTCTGTGTGGATATATTTTATGTAAAATTTTTATTATAATGAATTTTATATATGAGGACGATGAACTTCATAATATATGTGAATTGTTATTATCTTATTACATACTGCATGGTTTCTTTTCTTGTAAGTTCATATATTGCAATTAGAGATTGTCTGAGAATGAAAAGATTTTTATCATTTTAAGAAAATTATATCGAATTGAAAGTTTAAAAAATACTTTCACATATATCATTCTACTTAAAACTATGGGGACTTTAAAAGGAGACATGATATTCAATAAAATAATAGTTTTTTCACATAAGCAACTTTGGTATCACCTCCTAAGTCTTAATATAATTATGGCATAATATTGTGAATGTTGGTAAAATCAGAAATTCAAAAGTAATTTCAGTCTCTTTTTCTAAAATATCAGAGTAGATTCTATAAGCCCTATAATTCAACTTCCTGCCACTCCAAGAGATTACTATGATTTTAGTATGCCAAATCTCAGTAACTCACAAAGGTATTTTTTACATAATATACTATATAATAAATACATGTATTTTAAATCATATATATAAATCCCAAGAAACATTTATCAAAAATGGATTCTCTTTTAATATATATTTTTTATTGATTTTTTACAGAGATGAAAGGAGAGGGATGGAGAGTTAAAAACATCAATGAGAGAGAAACATCGATCAGCTGCCTCCTACACACCCCACACTGGGGAAGTGCCTGTAACCAAGATACATGCCCTTGACCCGAATCGAACCTGGGACCTTTCAGTCCACAGGCCGACACTCTATCCACTAAGCCAAACTGGTTTTGGCTGGATTCTTTTTTAATTTCAGTAATTTCCTACCTCTTATTGCGAGTCAGTAATAATAAATTTGATGGAAATTTGCAATTTATATTTGGATGCCGGGATGGTATTCTTAAGCAAAAGTGTGTAAGGCAAAGTGTGTCTCATAGATCATAGTAGTCAATGAATGTTCCCTAAGTTGGATTGTGTTCTTTGAACCTCTTTCTTTTTTCAGGACACCCACATGCACACATCCATATTTTAGCACTCGCCTGCTATTTTGGCCCTCTCTTGCTTGGGAAATGAAGCAAAGGAATGGCAGTCAGTATAAATGAATTCACATTAGAGTGCTAGCAACACTGTGCTATCTTTCCTAGGGTAGTCACATTTAAAAGGATCAAAAGAAAAGTGTAGTGCTCACAGAAGGAATTTTCATATAGGAATTTTGGGGTTGACATCTAAGTTGAAGGAGGCAAACATTTGGTGTCTCTCAGATTATACACACACTGTTTAATCCACTTACTTATAAGCATAGGCATGCAATGCAAAATAAGTGTATTTCAGGAAGAAATATATACCTAGCTTTTTTAGTCTGCTCCAAATTTTTTTAAAACAATAGGACTGTAGTAGAGACAACTAATATAATTATATAGGCTTCTTTATTTTCTCTCTATTCCTAATAACTTGCAGATATTCCATATAAAGCCTTCAACAGCCCATCTGAAAATCCCCAAAGAAAAAATAATTTTAAATAATTTTTTGTCACAGAGGAAACAATATTTTTGTTCACATAGTAACAGATGTGCTGTATCATTATAAAGTCTCAGTCTTAAATAACCAGTTTATCTGTTTTTATTGATTAGATTAGTAATATAAACTAATTGAGTTTTTATGCAATAGATACAGATTCTGCTTTATCTAGGCTTGAGGGACTATAGAAAGGTTGACTCTACGTGACATCAAAATTGATAGTTAATTCAGATTTCTGAAGACCAGTAAAATTAAGGGTTCAATTTAACCAAAATATATGATTAGAATTTTCATATTTTATATGAAGACTGATTTTCTATAGCTATAGTCTTAAATTTTTGGTCCCTACGTTGAGAAACACATAATTGCCTATTCTTTAATAGCCTAAGATAAGACAGCATAAGCATTGTATTGAAACTAACCTTAATCAATATAAATTAAAGCAAAGCTTTTGTTTCTATTCAATAATTGGATTTCATCATCTATTTTTGTCCCATCTTTCTTAATCCTCCCCTGGTATTTCCCCATAATAAGAGTAGATGTGCAATAAGCTTGATTCTTTTCTCTGTCTTCAAAACTTGGGCTAACTATTGAATAAGAGAAATCAAGAGTATATTAAGTGGTATATTTTAGCTCAACAATTTGTATTTCAAAAAAAATCTATGGCCAATGTGTACTTCTCACAGTGAAACTAGAAAACAGTCACAGTTGCAAAAATTTTTATGTCACATGATAGTTGTGACATATATGTTTGATCTCACAAATATCACAGAAAATTATTGGGTTTAAAAGAACTTGTTAGATTGCAGCTTCATAGCAAAATTTTGACCCTTTTCTGAAGTAGCAAGCTGTGACACACACACCAAAATGTTTTGTCATTGCTCACTCACAGACAGTAGAATTAGGTGATGAGGTAAAATTCTGATGTATCCCCTATTGTCCTCCATGATACCAGCTCTTTCAATGTCTCTTGTGAGATTTAGACAAATGCTTCCTCTTGTACTTTAACCAACGGTCCATGACCAATGCCTTAGTTGGCATATATCAGGAAACCATCAAGTGCTGTGCCTTCAAAGGGGTATGTGACCAAGTGGAATCACCAGGCTTCTGTTTCTCTTTCACAGCTACTTAAGGGCAGAGACTCATTTTAGATTTTCTAATTGCATGCCATTCTAGTAAATATGACATATTCCATGCACTCTTCATGAATCAGTGGTAGCGAAATCTTATGAGTTAATATTGGCCCCTCCAGGCATCACAAAGCAGAAAAGTCACCATGATTTGAACACTTCAGTTATTGGTTCCTCTGTGACAAAGACCTATGGAAGTCAAAAACAAAAAGATATCCCCCAATGAGCCCAGTAGTAACCAAACTATCAGGCTGGGTGAAACAGGTGTCCTATACTGAGCGCATGAATGAATGAATGAATGGATGATCACATGCCATGTGAAACACACAGACTACTCTCTGAAAGGCTATAGTAAATTGGAATCAATTAGGAAAGTGTGCGTTTAAAAAAAGTTCTTCTAGTCACTGTTTAGAAAACATCCCTGTTCTTTTATAGACATTTTTCAAAGTTAATTTTAAAATAAATTAGATCTTAGAAATAAAATGCTGGTCAATGTCTTCTGCAGCTGAAAATGTTCTTTGTTGAGTTGTTCTCTTTTTCCTTCCTCTACTTTTCTACAACTTCCCTTTGGGCAAGGCCTAAGCTATACTTTTTTCTTTCTTTTTCTTTTTCTTTTCCCTTTTTTCTTCTTTTTTTCTTTTTTCGGTCTATGTGGTTCTATTCAAGAGAAGGAGGTGAATGTCTTGGGACTAAGACTGTTTTTCAGAGCTACCTAGCACACAAAACACACCCCAGACACTAATTCACTGGGATCCAGACTGCTGTTTGATGCATGCTAACGTTGGGTCTGCCCCTGGAAACCCAGAAGTTAACCTCTGGTGGCACTAATTTCCTAGATAAACTACAAGAACAGAATAAAAACGGTTTTCACGTAAGATAAAGCAGGAAAGAGTCTTAGCATTAGACAATGAGCTCTGATGTCTGAGGGAGTAAAGGGTTTCCTGGGACAGAATAAGGATAAATAAAATTACTGAAAGGGACCTGCCTTTCCTGCTCCTGAAATCTCAGAAAATTCACCCTATCACCAAAGATGGTAAGTTGTTTTACAATGTGACATGAAAACCTTACAACATAGAAATGGGCTCCTCTAAGAAGCCTGTGGGAGTCCCTGGGACTTGGGGAGGCGAATGTGGAGGGCCTCTCTCCGGTATGCCTAAGGCCACCCCGCCACGTGCAGCACAGCCAACAGGAGCTGCACAGCCCAGCTGTTAGTCTGTGCAAGGGGTGGGCATGGACCCGTCCCTCGTCCCTCTTTCAGAGCGAACCTCCGCAGCGGGGAGATCTTTCTCACCCCGCTTCCTGGGTCCCAGGCAATAGGCTTGCCGACTGGGCCAGTCCCCCCACCATCGTGGACACCTCCACTCTGGAGGTCAGTGCCCCTGTGGCACCCGCGCTCCTCCAGAGCCTGGAGGACCAGAAGCTCAGTAGCCAGTATGGTCCTAGGTTTGAGCCGGAGCAAGTTACCAGCCGGTTTGTTCATCCTTCAGTGAGGAATGTAGACACTCAACAGATTAAGGGAGCAATTTCCGAGGGCCAGGCATTGCTCTCCAAAGAAGGAAAACAGTAAGTGGTCAAAACAATGAGACTTCCCGAGGGTGGAGATTGACGCACACCTGGGAGCTACCCGGCTGGGCTGACCCTTCTGCGCCGGTACAGCAGCACTGCCTGCGGGCCACCTTTCCCCTCTCTGTGGTTCCGGCTGGAGCGGGGGTTCAACCAGGTGGACTGACTCTGCGGGAAGAGCGCTCCCGGCCCAACCTAGGAAAAGCCGCCTGGACCGCCCAGTCAGCGCACATCCACCGCTGCCCTGCCCGGGGCAGAGAGAGGAAGCGGAGGAGGAGGTGATATCTGGAAACGCTGACCAGGGGAAGACAAGGGAAATTAGAAAGTAGCGAAAGAAAGAGCTAAAGAGAAAACTCAGAAAGAAAATGTAAAACATGGCTTAAAAAACTACACAATGTGCACCTGTACCGAATGCAACCTCCTCTGAATTTCTTTTAAAATAAAGAACTTGACCTTAATTGTCCTTGGGGACCAGAGGCTAGCCGCTCTTTCTAAAGGAGTTGTCTTGGTCTCAAGGTACTAAACGCTACTAAACCCAACTCTAGAGCCAACATGCAAATGTCCACTACGATGCCCTTTCTAAACGTGTCCAGTTTGCCAGATCACTATCTCCTTCCAAACAGGGATGCCGAGTCTCCCCTAGGATATACATATACGTTATTCTTGATGTGCACATACAGATACACATGTATGTTAAATACTATATATATAATTTGGGGGTTTATGGTGGTGGTTCAGGGGATATGTCAGTTTTATTCTTCTAAAAAAAAACAACCTTAAGTCCTGGGTAAGGAAAAGGGCCACACTTTGATGCCTATTGAAAAATACTAGCCTCATAAACAGAAGCAGAAAGTAAAGAGAAACTGGAGGAGGAGAAAGAAGGAGATTTCTGTATTTTATTTTATTTTTTCCCCGGGCACAGGCTGTGGAGGCTGCTCTTGGGGACCAGGCAAACTGGACCCAAGGGACCTCTCTCTGTGCACCAGCCTCCAGGGAGCCCACACTTCAGGGATCGCCATTCTTGACCCACAAGTGGGGTGCGTGTGTGCACGCCGCCACACAAACGCATCTCTACCCCACCCGCCAGGCTGTTTCCTCGGCCCGGCCCGGGGGCTTCGGTAGGGGAGCCGGTGCCTCTGGGAATAACCGGTTGTCCCTCCCCCGTGTCCGGCCACGCGCTTAGGACAGGTTTTTCTAGAGAGCGAGCCACTTACTTAACATATTGGCTTCGTGGGAGCCATTGACTTTGCCATCCGGGTAGATCTGCAGATGGAAACCGATGCCCACCCTGCAGTAGAGGCTGCCGGTCCGGCGTCCTGAGGGCGTCCACGGGAAACTGCTCTGCTCCAAGCCGCTCCCCTGGCTGCCCAGGGACGGCGCGGGGGAGGAGGCGGAGGCGGAGGAGGACGACGTCGCGCCGGTGCTGTTCCGGCGGCTGCTGGAGCCTCCCGGGATCTTACCCGTCGTCGCAGCGGGTCCGAGGTGCCCTTTGGGGGCGAGGCGCTTCTCCCCTTGAGCCCAGGCGCTGAGGATCAGGTGGCTGAGGAAGAGGAGGAGGAAGGACAAGCTCATTCTTCCAGCCGCGGGGGTCCTAAGTGCATCTTGTAGGGCCGGCTCTGGGCTCTGTAGCCCCCGCGCGGCTGCGTGCCTCTGGCGCTGCCCCCCTCGCGGCGCCGGGTGGACATAGCCTCGGGGGAGAGAGAGGGAGAAGGGGAGAGAGAGAGAGAGAGAGAGAGAGAGAGAGAGAGAGAGAGAGAGAG
>JAAGEH010002528.1:45487940-45557345 GCA_011751065.1 Lasiurus cinereus | reverse complement strand
AGAGAGAGAGAGAGAGAGAGAGAGAGAGAGAGCTTTTAAAACCTCATTGGCATGGTGTGGGGAAGCAAATAGGGATGCCACTAAACTTGAAAATATTTTCAGGGCTGGAAACCGTCTTGCAAATAGGGGATGTCACTAAACTTGGAAAATCTATAACAAGAGCGTTATGTATTTGGATTTTCTTAAAGACCAGCAAACACTGAATTCTGAAAGCTGACAACACTGGGCGCCTTCTGCCGCTGAGCCTCCAAGCCCCGCAGCTCCGCCAGGAAGGAGCGGATCCCTGCGCGCTCCTGAGCTCGCCCGCCCTGGCTGGCGCGCCCTCTAAGCCGCCGCACACTCAGCTGAGCGAAAATCGGCCTTCGGGAAAAATTTCATTTCATCGTCTGGGCTATCCCAGGCTCTATTTTAATAAACTCCACTCGACAGAGAGTGCAAAATCCACACGTTTTATAGATTGTTACCCTAGTTGTAATCAATAGCCCCCTGGCTGTAGACATTACCCTGGTCCCTTCACAAGTCGAAGAGTCTGAGTCAAAACAGCCAGGATAGGTGGGGTGGTGGGGTTCTTAATCCCCACGCTCTCGAAGCCCGGAAGCAAGGTTGGGAAAAGGTGCTCGCTCCTGGCTACCTGCAGAGAAAAAGGGAATGGTTCCCAAAGACTAGTTCTCAACCTTCGCAGGACTGAAAACTAACAGGTTAACGCTTCCCACCAGCCACCTAGGAAACAGGCTCCTGGCTGGAGGCCCCTGGGACTCACCATCAGCAGCTCTTACCCTTCGGACAAGTTCAGAAGCCCCACCAGCTCAGGCTCATCTTTCCCAGACCCAGCATCTGAGCCTTCTTTCCTGCTGCTTCCCCGGTACTTCATGAGAAACTAAGAGGGAGGGGAATGAATACCTATAGGTATGATCCAGTCAGTCATGAGCTACAGGAATCAACTCAAAACCTGTATCCTCAGGCTGGCACTCAACAGCCTAAGGAGAGAGAGAGGCGAGGGAGAAGTCTATGCACCTGCTTCCCTTCACTGAAGGGACAAGCTTTCCATTCACAAACTTCCTCTGGTTGCATACAGACGCCAGACCTCCCTGAGGCCAGTGCTTCCAGGGCCAGGGCTCACAGGGCCTGGTCCTCCCCACCGGGCATCATGCTGGTACTGAGGGAAGGCAAGGAGGTAGCTAGTAGGATAAGATGGGTAACCCTGGACAGTGCAAGACACAGTCCGTGGAGACTCTCCAAGCCAGGAACTACGCTGCTGCGCTGCCAGTGGATCTCACACATGCATTTGTTCAGAGAGCCTGGGTCAGTCTCACCAAATCTCAGCTCCTGGAGGTGACCACAGTCCATGAGGTTTGTCTTGTCTGAAAGTTTGTTACCCTGGAAAACAAGGATGGATTTTCTTTGTTTGATACAAGCAGACAAGAGTCCAGAGGTTTTTAGAGTGTTCTCCTAAGTGAGTTGCTTGAACCTGTCCCTAAAAGACCCTATGGCCCTCCCTGTCCATTCCTGCCACACACTCAGAAGCTGTACCCAGATAGCAGGATGAACTTTCAGTTTTTTTGCTAACCAAGTCCCAGGGGACTCCAGAGTGGCTTCTAGTTCTATAGCTGTTGAATGGAGGCACAGTTGTATTGTGGAAGGAATCAGGAGCTGCCCTCTTGGGGCCTTCAGTTGGTGTTCTTGCCAGGACCCTCAATTTCCTCCAGGCCTGGCTGCTCACCAGCCAAGTTGGCAGCAAACCCATAACCAATAGCCTGTGGCTAACGAAACACTGAGCAGGCTTAGAGGGTAGGAAGGGCCGACTGTGAGAAGGAAACAAAGACTAAGCATGTACATGCAGGGTGAGGATGGTGTGATTAGAAATTCTGCAGGTCCTGTGGTTACATCCCTTCCTCTTTCTCCAGGTTCTATTACTTCCCTCTGAGAAGGCATGTGTTTTGAAACAGCCACAGGCAGCTGGTCTTCTCTATATCTGTGGAGTCAGAAAGCAAAGCCATGTTTTCTAGTAGAAACGGTTTTGTGACATAAATTGACTCAATAAAATCTGTTACTTTTAAAAAACAAACAAACTGAAAGTTCATCAGTGAAGCTCAACTCAGGTGCTTGCCAACTAGCTTCTGGTAGATCCATGCACTGATTCCCAAAGCACTACCGGCCCCCAGTTATCTCAGCACGCACTCTCCAATTCAGGAAAGTAACCACTATTAAAGTACTACTAGAAGCCCCTTCCCCTGGCTGTGGCCAGGCAAGGAAGATGGAGGATGCAGTTCCTTGGACTTGTTACACTAAGTGCAAAAGTCATTTTTAAAGATCATGTAATCATCCCCTTTCCCCACTCTGTCCTTTGTAATGGGTTCTGTTCCTGGAATATCTGTATATAATAATGTCTACAGAGATCATTCTGAGTACAGGTGGAAACATTTGGTATTTCCAGCCTTAATTCCTTATAACAAGAGTGGAGAATCAGAGACTTTCCTTATCTATGAGAGAGAAAGAGAGTAAATTAGAATTGCTGCTATTGGAATAGCTCTAGCCTTCTGGATGTTTGGGTTGTATCACAGAGACAGGCCATAGGCAAATGGGCACTCACTCAAGAAAAACGAGGGGGATGGAGGGAGAGAGAAAGGAAGCACAGTGTCCTCACTTGTGCCAAGTGAGAGGAGGGAGGAGAACAGAAGTGAGACCACGCCTGGTACCAGCAATAAACAGATAGGAGGCTGCTAAAACCCAGGTGCTTGGGCTATTCATTCACCAACTCAGTCAAAGGCCATTTGTTCAGAAAGTAATTTGTTCAAAGCTGGTTTCTCAGACTAAATCTGAGAACCAGTCCATACAGACTATGTATTCCTTTTCCACATAATAAGATACTTATTTTCTTTCATTGTTAAAAGGGTAGAGGGATCAAAATTGGAGATACAACTGTTGGTGGGCAAGTTTACAAAATTTTAAATATATCTTAAACAGCAGCAAGTGAATGTTTTGTTTCCATTTAATTTTTTCCCCCCAAGAACAGTTTTAAGTTTCATCTTCTAGAAAAATACTCTTTGCATACATTTTCTAAAATGAGAAAATTTCTGAGAAGTACAAAAAGTAATTTTGGCTTAACCAAAAATTTAAAAACAAAACAAAACAGCGCCCATTCCTGTGGCTCCTCAAAGGCGAATTATTTGTGAACAGCCCTTTTTGCTTCCTCCTCCTCCTCCTTCTCCTCCTCCTCCTCCTCTTCCTCCTTCTTCTTCTTCCATTGCAAATTTGCTAGCTCAAAAATTCTGGACCATTTGATAATCACAGTATACAACAGCAAGAATTTAACAATCGCCCTAGCTGGTTTGGCTCAGTAGATAGAGCATCCACCAGCAGACTGAAAGGTCCTGGGTTCTGTCAAGGGCACATGCCTAGATTGCCGGCTCGATCCCTAGTAGGGGGCGTTCAGGAGGCAGCCAACCAATGATTCTTTCTCATCATTGATGTTTCTCTCTCTCTCTTCCTCTCTTTTCCTCTCTGAAATCAATAAAAAATATATAGAAAAGAATTTAACAACCTATATGACTATCCCCTCAGCTCCCATGAAACATATACAAGAGGATTTAAAATGGAGCAGAGGGACCCAACACAGAATTTATTTTGAATATTATGATCCTATATACACAATATGAAAATCATGTTGACAATGTCTGTGACTTCTGAACTATCTGTATCCTTTCCTTTGGCCCACACCATCCTTGGCTTTTCATTCCAGTAGCTGCTTCAGATCACAGCAGTGAGAGGATCCTTAGCTCCTGGAATAAAAAGAAAAATGAGTGACTAATTCCTGTTCACAGATTTTTAAAAAAAAAAAAATGAGGAATTTGAGAGGAACCAAGATGGTGGCATAGGTGAATACCTAAGCTGCTGCCTCGCACAACAATTTCAAAATTACAAATAAAGATAGAACGGATACCATCCAGAACCATAGGAAAGCTAGCTGAGTGAAAATTCTATAACTAGAAGTAAAGAGAGGGACTCATGAAGACTCAGAGGAGCTGTAAAAAGCTGAGGTACAGAGACACGCTCATGGAGAAGATGGACAGAGGAGGGTCTGTCTGGCTTCCTATAGAAGGAGGGAGACGGAAAATCCCAACTGCACTGAACCCCACTTCTGACTGCACTGAGCACCAGTTCCAGGTGAGACTCATACAGGGGAGTCTGGACTGTTGTAAAAAAGAAGGAGTGCAGGAAAACTTAGGGGAGCCGTGAAAGACAGAGGACTGGGGTGTAAAAGTTGCGTGCAAAAGTGCGCACATAGAGCACTGACTACTGATTGTGCCATTGGCTTTCTCTAGTGGCAGGAAAACAGAACTTCCAACAGCACTGAAATCCAGATCCAACTGCACTGAACCCCAGTTTCAGGCAAGACCCTGGGGACCCAGGCTCATATGAGTCCCTAGAGGGCACAGAAGCTCAGGGGAACCAGAAAAGCAGAGGTCTGGAAGCAACCAGGGATGTGCAGACATAGCTGATTCTCACAACCAATTGGCCTGGAAGTCAATTCCTCCCAGTGATACCAACAAGAATCAAGAATTAACTACAAGACTGTACGCACAGTTCACAATGGGTGCACCAAGAGTGTCCACCTCAGGTAACTGCGGAGGCAGAGCTACTGGGCCTCATAGGACACGCAGCACACAAAGCTACTCTACCAACTCAGGGAAGCAGACAAATATGCAGAGACAAAAGAACAGATCACAAACAAAAGAAATGAAGGAAAACAAATGACTGAATATAGATTCAAACCCATGGTTATAAGGTTTTTTTAAGAATTTCCTAGAAAAAATGGATATATTTAGTGAGACCCAAGAG
Source organism: Lasiurus cinereus (assembly GCA_011751065.1). Classification (NCBI taxonomy): domain Eukaryota; kingdom Metazoa; phylum Chordata; class Mammalia; order Chiroptera; family Vespertilionidae; genus Lasiurus; species Lasiurus cinereus. The sequence continues at coordinate 45,552,506 of JAAGEH010002528.1, read as the reverse complement.
GAGATGAAAAAGGACCAACTAGAAATTAAACATATACTGACTGAAATAAAAAATATTCTACAGAAACCTAACAGCAGACTAGAGGATCGCAAGAATCAAGTCAAAGATTTGAAATACAAAGAAGCAAAAAACACTCCACTGGAAAAGCAAAAAAGAAAAAGAGGAATTTGTCTTATGCAAACCACTATGTGTCCTATCTGAAGCTCCTGCATGATCCTTAAGGGGAGAATTGAGGAGCATAAAGCATATTACCATCAGGACTTTTCTTGGTTGTAATTGAGGCAATTTTCTGCTAGGAGCCAGAGGGGTGGACACACAATGGAACTGTGTTGAAGGTCACCACCAAAAGTATTGTGACTTGATTATTGCTCAACTATTTCACTTATGGGTATGTATGCTCTAATAAATCAGAAGTTCCTCAAAGGTAGACTTCTTTCAGCATGCACTGCCTTGTAATCCCCAAATGCACAACAAAGTGTAATTCCTAATTGAGAATCCTCATGAAGAATGGTTTCAAAAGATAGCTTAATAATCATTTAAATTTCTACCCAAAAGAAGTGATATCTTTAGCGTTTAAAAGTACATTGCATGTATGTCAACTATATTTTTTTAATAAAAAGAAGAAAACATGAAGAAAGGACATTGTAATGGTTGGTAATGTGTCTGTCCTTTCCTCTATTAAGAGGATGCAGGATTTGGGAAAGTGTGAGTGTGAGTATGTATATGTTTTCATCATTTGCATTACCATTGCTCTTAATTACAGCAATCATTTTCGCAAATGGGCTTTGTTTTCTACTCTGGCTCTTTGGCTTTTGGCAGGAGGCACCAAACACCTGTTGTCTGTGAGTACAGAGAAACACCTGTCAGCAGAGCCACTAAGTACTAACACAGGAGCTGTCATCCTGGGTCTTGGGAACCTTTGCTATTGTCAAAAGAAAGGAAGGAGCACCTGCTCAGGGCCCAGGAGGGCTGAATGATAGCGTATTGACTTCTGACAGAAGATGTCATGAATCCATTTCCTTCCTCTGCCTACTCCAGAGAAACACAGCCTAGGGCTGCAACATCTGTTAATGAGTGAATGAATGTGGTCAGATTCCAGAAAAAAAAATCTTTTTTAAAGGGTACTATAGATTAAATATATACAAGGCTTTGAGGTATTAAACTCTAATGGCTTTTATGGATGAATATTTAGCTGGTCAGAGTGGAGACGGGGAAGCAAGACGAAAAGAGAGAGAGTGCAAACCAACACTGGTAGAGTATGGAAAACAGGACAAAGAAGATGTTTTTCACATGATAATCTTCTTCAGAAAATCACCATTTTGAGTGCTTTGGAGATACTGGGCTGGTTCTATGTAACAATGGTTATTCTAGTCTAATAGGCATCATTGGAAAAAGTCAGTAGCAATTCCTGAAAAATGTATTACTCTTTGATAGTTTAGATGTTTAGATATGGCTTATTCCCACCACTGGAGAAGGAAGAGGATGAGATGACAACAAGGACTGGGAAGGGGAGATAAAAAGCCTACTTTTTTCAAAGATAGCATCCATATTTATTTTAGGTCCCCTAATCTTTTTTTTCCCCAAATGTAGACTTAAAGAAATCCATGCCAGCTCAGAGACATTTCCCGAGCCTGCCTCATCCTGTTAAAAGATTACCCACGGAGCTGAGCACTACCAGGATGGGGCCACTGAGCCTTTCCATCTGCACCTCTTTCAGGTTGGAGCTGTTCTTCACGATATCCTGTGGGAAGGGCTGCCGGCCTGAATGCTTCCTCCAAATGGGCCTGCTTCTCTCCTCTGTCCCATTGTTTCTCACAAATCCACTCTCCTTGGCTTACAGTATGATTATTCTTAGACTTGGGAGCTTTCTTGGCATCATATACAAAAATAAAAATGGGGGCAGATAAATAAAATTGTAGGTAGGAAGGAGGGCAGACAGGAGTAATCATTAAGAGAACATTTCACCAAATGGAAACAATAAAGCTTTTTGCAGCAAAGGGAGAGAGAGATCACTTCATTTTACATCTAGCCTGGATTTTTCTCTTTCCTGTGCCCATTTTATACAACCCATCTGGAACTCCTTTTGGCTTTAGCTTCCAAATACATGCAGAATCCAAACACTTCTTACCATCTCCCCTGCAACGTTCAGAGTTAAGCCATCACCATCTTTCACACGGATGACTGGTCTCCCTGCTTTTGGCTTGTTGCCTTACAATTTATTTTCAATGCAGCAAAATAATCGTTTTAAAGATAAAGGCCAGTTTATACCACTCCTCTTCTTAAAATTATCAGTCACTTCTCATTTCACTCAAAATAAAAGCTAGCATCCTCCCAGTCGTCCTCAAACTCCCACCTGATACCCAGGCTCACTCCATTCAAGCCACAGTTCTCCCAACTCAGCAATCACATGCTTAGCTTCGGACATTCAAAAAGGTCGCTGGACTGCTCTTATCCAATATAGTTGTCTGTTCAAGGCTTTGCTCATGTTTTTTCTTCTCAAATGTTTCCTGACCAACCTCATGAAAAATTACCTGCTCCACATACTCCCTGACATGCATGTAGCTTTAAATTATTTTTTCATAGCAATGATTTATTTAATGAACAGTTACATAGCCTTACTATAACCCAGGCATTCTAGTCAGGTGTTAATTCATCTACTGCATGTAGCAACATTATGGAGAAGATACTGCTGTCTTGCATCTTTTAATAGGTCAGAAGGAAACTGAAGCACAGAGAGGCTAAGTAACTTACCTAAGTCACACAGCTAGGAAGTGGTGAAGCTGAGGTTCAAATTTAGAGAGTGTGATTTCAGGAAGAATGCTCTTGCAACTCTGATTTGTTGCATTTATAGGGTATACTTCTTGCATTATGTTTATTGTTATTTGTGTGTTTTGCCCTGTTAGCATGTAAACTCTAGAAGGGTAAGGATCTTACCTCTGTTCACAAATACTTACAAAACATCAAAAATGATGCTTGGCACATTGTGGGTGTCCAATAAATACTTGTTGTATGAACCCATGAACTTGATGATTGAGAGTCTGTTCTCATCTCATCTTGAGATAGATAACTTTAGACTCATTACCATAATATCCACTTCTCAGGGACATAGGTGTATCTTTTATAAGGCTTCATGTGGCAAAGAACTAGGAGAAACAGCACTCTGGTTCATATATGTTATTTTACCCTGTAATTTTTGAATGCGTGAAACTGCTTTAGGGATGCTGTAGTTGTGCTTAAACTTCATTTCTTTAGTATGGCCTTTTCTCCTTTCTTTCCTTTTGATTCAAACTGGCCTTATCTAGCACCCTGACTCACTTACCTCCTTCCCTGTTGCACAACCACTTCATCATTAAACCATCTTTAAAGCAAAAGCTTTTTGCTTTTAAGTATAGTGACCACAGAGGAAGTTAACAGCTAGGTCTCAGTTATGTTTCAGCTCTGGACCCAGGAAAATGGAATATCCCACTGATCAAATCTTTGCAAACCAGACAGAACAATGCCATGGCTGACATCAGAGCCAAATGTAGTGATCAACTACTCTCTTCCCTAGCACTGACCAATCAATAAACACCACAACCCTAACCATGACCCTAACTTTCTTCATTGCCAAGATTAGTGATTTTTTCCCCCTTCCCTTGGAAGCCTTGGAGAACTGGGTCATTGTGCATTGCTCACCTGTGACTCCAGATGTGGGCCACTTCCTCAACTAATAATCCTTATTTTCTTTGCTGCAAGCTCCTATTCCTATTTGTTGAGCTTTGATGAGCACAGGCAAATGGACCTCTTTAGTTTGATGCTTTTATTTGCCTTTTTTAATGGAGTTTTTTTTTCTTTTTTGAGAAACTTTGACTTGAGTACATCAAATAAAACCAATTTCTGAGGGAAGGATCAAAACCCATATTAGAAAAAAAAGTTAATAATTTTAGGTGCTTCAAAATTCACCATTTGATACAAAATGACCTATGAAGTTTGCAATTTGTGGTTCTTGGTGGGGAGGTCCATAGGACAAGCTAGAAAGTTTTCAAATCCTGAGCTAAAATCCAGGAACAGTTATTTGGCTTTGGATATTTTTCCTTGTCTAGGAGGTAGTAGCAGCAACAGCTCCCACCTTCTGGGCAGCTTCTTTCTTGGCATGATGAGCTTGTAGCACCATCACAGCTTCATCCACCTCAGAGCGGGAGACTCCGGGACTCTGGCACATGCAGCAGCTCGGAGTTTTTGATCTCTAGAAGAATTCTTGTGGTCTTTCCAGCCAGGTTTGAATGCATGGTTTGGGTGAGCAGCACAAATCTTCTCCCAGCATTATTTTCCTCTGATTTTGTTTTCTTTTTAAGTTTTCTTTACAACTCCACCCACCCCTAACCACCCCATATTTGGAGATGGTAGATTTTAGAATAATAAGTAAAGGAGAAAGTTCCTTGCAAACCAGACAGAACAAGATAGTTCACTCTTGTTCTTACACACAAACCAAACACTTTAAACTTCATTTCCTATAAGAATTTTGTAATAAAGACAATATACATGTTCTGGAATCAGAGAGTGGGGATGATGCGGCAGAAATGCCTCTGGTTCATTGTGGTACCCATACTTGAAGACAAAAAAAAGCAAACCTCATAATCCAGATTTCTTAAAATTCTAGCACAGCAAAGTGGAAGTCTGCAATGCTTCCCAACTTCGTTTAGCTGGGGGAATGGTAAAAAGATAACAACAACAACAACAACAAAAACAACCCTGCCTAATGAAACCGAGTGCACCTGAATTCTAAATTCTACAGCTTCCCTGCACAAAAGAACACACACACACACACACACACACACACACACATACACACACAGTAGCCCTGGTGAACCACACTACCTCATTTATGTTCTTTGTGTAAATAAGGGTAATAATTTCTGTTCCACTGTCCTTTATTCTGAAAAGTAAATAAGAACATAGGCATGACTATGAATGTGAAATCACTGCACAAATTTAAGTTATAATTAAAATTCTACTTGCTTGTGTTAAATTTGTCAAAATAATGTACTACTTCCTTAATATACAAAAATGTCTAATGTATGTGTATAAAATATTTTAATCAGTTCATCTTGCCTTTGGAGAGATGTAGATAGTAAAGTAAATAAAATTAATGTCCTTGTGTGCCATAATTTATAGCAGAAGAGCCTGGTCCAGTAGCTTTTACAAGGCTGGGTTACGATTCCCTACAGATTATTTCAGTCACTGAAAGATGACTCCAGTGAACATATGTGAGTTATAGGGTGAATGAGATGTATCTGTCTTGTTTTGAAGAACACTAAAAGAAAGGAAGATAGTCCAAGAAACCCATCTGCATTTTCAACTGCCTTTTTCAAATAGACATTCTTTTTATTGGCAAAACTAGAAAGACAGGCACAGTCACTGTTGTGTCACCTTTTCTGACTTTCAGGCCTCCAGGACCTTGCAGGATATGAAAATCAGTCCAGATAACTTGACCATGCTGTAAAAGAAAGGTGTTTCTCTTCAGATTTCCACATCTGAATGAATACCTTTATAGCAGCCACCCTAACACTGTGGTAGTTACAACTATGTGTCTTGAAATCAAACAAATAATCTCGCAGCGCGCCTGAGTGCTAGAGAAGATCACTTGTGTTGGGCCGGGAGATTTCCCCCTTTCCCCTTCTATTATCCTGGCTGGTTGAGTAATTCAAACCACATACAGCAGGTTAACCGTAGAAAATCAGTTTTAATATCTGTACTTGGCGAATTCACATAAGCATAAAAATTTCTAAGATAAAGAGGCAAAATGAATGATACAGGACAAAGGTAAAAAGGAGGGGAAAGGTCTGGGATATCAAAGGGGAAATAGACATTCACAGGTTGCAGAGACTGTGGCAGACAAGTCTGTGCTAGGCAACTCAGAAACAATGGGACAGAGGGAATGTAGTGAACAGATATTTGCTTGGATTCTTCCCTCTGTCACATTTAATTCAATTGTACCAAGGTCCCTTGTTGCAGCAGGGTTTTTTGTTTGCTTGTTTGTTTTGTTTTCTATCTAAATCTCTTTAAGAAGGAAAAGGGGGAGGCAAAGAGGAGGAGGAGGAGGAGGAAGAGAAGGAGGAGGAGGAAGGGAAGGAGGAGGGGAAGGAGGAGGAGGAGGAAGAGAAGGAGGAGGGGGAGGGGGAGGAGATTTCTTCCTGAATTTGTTGGGCTGTAATTGTTTGCATGCCAGGTGGCACGTTCCAGAGACATGAATCCAAACTCCCACACTTGGAAAAGCTCTAACCCATCTTACCTCGTTTTCTCCATTAGTAAAACTGAGAAATAAATTTGCCAGCTATAAGAGTTTTCCTCATCATTGACTAACTTTAAAAGTTATGCTTAATGTAGAACAGCATTTGGTGCACATCTAAGATGAAAAAATGTTTAAGATTGATGTCTTAAGAAAAAAAGAAGGAATTGCCTATTTCAATAGCAAAGCATTTGAAACATTTAAAAATTGTTATTAAAATCTAGCCTTTGCATTTATTAATAAGACGGGAAACTCTTGCACTTTCCTTTGCAATTATTTCACACTTGATCTGTTGCCCTTGAAAATGAGATTGCTAATGAAGCAGAATCTTGGAGGACTCTGGTTATAGCTTCTCAGAGGGAACCACAGGAAACTGCTGTCTATGGAAATGCTGGGAACAAGGAAGTACTGAGGAATTGACACAGATGCAGGCATCTGAGGGGAAGGAATATGCATGCACCTCAACATCAGCAACAGAGGCTGCCTGAGTGAATTATTCAGTGTTGTTCTTCTCCATAGCACACCTGACCTTGGCACATAAAATACACAGTCAGTTCTCTGCTACAGGCATAAGGGTAAGGACACTTCCAAGCTCTGCAACCGGGAGCAAGTTTCTTAACCTCTCTGGGCCCCATCTTCCTCCTTTGCATAACAGAAACAGTAATGACCTCTGCCTCTGAGTGCTGTTTTGATTACTGGTCTGAAATCTAAGGAGCTAATACATATAAATGAAACAGTACTGCCCTTTCCTGGCACTACGGGATAACCATCAAAATATAATACCTCTTTTTTCTCTCACGGGTTTTTTGAGAAAATCATGTTGGAGGAGAGGGGGATTCATATTTTGATGCAAATCAAAAGTGTATCTAAATAGACTTCCCTTTTTTTAACTCAGCTTGCTTTAAATCTGCGAAAGGCAAAGAAAACACTATTTAACCTGAATGGTACCAATCAATTGAATATCCATTGTCATAAATATTAGAGACTATATTATCCTACGACACTTAGATAAATGACAGGCTTCCAACTTAGCAAAATGGTGCACAAGATTTGCAGGATATGAAATAATGATCTTTCATGTCTTCCCATTAATGGAGTGATGGCATTTGGGCATGTGTTCTATCAGAGAGTGCAGCCATATCTCTTCTAGATAACGAAGACACCTGTCACGTAATGCCAGAATCAAGCCTTCAAATGACACTCCATTTGTCAAATCACTATGTTACCAAATATATTTTTCTTCTAGAGATTTTCCCAGCCTGTCTACATATCACAGCCATAACAAAGCGTCCTTCTTGTGTTAGAAACATAAAGCACTCAGACAAAAGCAAGAGCAAACATTCCATTGACGTGGGGAAATGCACCATCCCCAGGAAGCACACATAATTCTGTGCACACTTAGCAGTTATTTGTTGCTTTTCAACATGAGGCCAAAGGAACAACTGAACCACAATGGTATATGTTATATTTAAGTTGTGTGGGTTTTTTTAAATACTTTTTGTTCAGATTATTAAAGATGCCCCACTCCCCCCCCTCCATAGTTTCCCTCCACCTGGTTCCCACCTTATCCCAGGCCCTTGCCACCCCATTATCGGTGTCCATAGGTACAGAATACATGCATATAAGATCTTTGTCCAATCTTTTCCTGCACTCCCCATATCCCATTCCCCCCGACAATTGTCAGTCTGCTCCATTTCCATGCCCCTGATTCCATTACATTCACCAGTTTATTCCGTTCATCAGAATTTTTATTTGTTTGATTTTTAGATTCACTTGTTGATATATATGTATTTGTTGTCACTTTGTTGTTTGTAATTTTTTATCTTTACCTTTTTCTTCTTCCTCTTCTTAAAGAATACCCTTCATATTATACTTTTTCTTTTTCTTGTCTGTGAAACTTTTTATCTGACCTTCAATTCTAAATGATAGCTTTACTGAGTAGAATAATCTTGGTTGTAGGTCCTTGCTATTTATCACTTTGAATATTTCTTGCCACTCTTTTCTGGCCTGCATAGTTTCTGTTGAGAAATCAGCTGACAGTCATATGGACACTTCCTTGTAGGTAACTAACTGTTTTTCTCTTGCTGCTTTTAAGATTCTCTCTTTATCTTTTGCCTTTGGCATTTTATTGATGATGTGTCTTGGCATGGTCCTTTTTGGATTTCTCTTGTTTGGGGAACTCCATGCTTCCTGGACTTATTTCTATCACCAAGTAGGGGAAATTTTCTGTCATTATTTCTTCAAATAGGTTTTCAATATCTTGCTCTCTCTCTTCTTCTGGCATCTCCATAACTGGTATGCTTGAAGTTGTTCTAGAGGCTCCTTATACTATCTTCATATTTTTTAATTATTTTTTCTTTTTGCTCTTTGGGTTGGGTATTTTTTACTTCCCTGTATTTCAAATCTTTGACTTGAGTCTTAGGATCCTCTAGTCTACTGTTGAATCTCTATATATTATTCTTTATTTCAATCAGTATATGCTTAATTTCTGACTGGTCCTTTTTCTTTTTTTGAGGGGGGGGGACATCTCACTAATTTCCTTGGAGGTTTCTAGAAGATTCTTGAGTAACCTTATAAATGTGGTTTTGAACTCTATATCCAGTAGTTTGCTTTCTTCCATTTCTTTCATTTGTGACATGTTTCTTTGTCTTTTCATTTAAGCTGCTTCCCTGCATTTGTGCTATGTATTGGGTAGCTGCTAAGTCTCCTTGAGTTGATAGAATGGCCTTGTGTAGTAGGTGTCCTATAGGGTCCAGTGGTTCAGCCTCCTCAATCACCTGAGAGGGACACTCTTGGTCCCTTTGTGGGCTATGAGCACAATATTGTTGTACTTGAGCCTTGATTGCTGTTGGTATCACTGGGAGGAATTGACCTTCAGGCCAATTGGTAGTGAGGGCCAGCTGTGTCTACAATGCTGGGCAGTAGACACACTTATAGGGCAGGACTTGCTTCAATGGGGCTTTGGTGCTCACGGAGTCTGCCTCTTGAATGTGTCACTTAGGGATGTGCAGAGTTGTAATCTGGTATGGTCTCACACTGAATACTGGGTACACAGGCTCTTGGATTTCCAAGGAGGTGCAAAATCAGCACTGTCTGGGACTATCCAGCAGAAGCTACAGAGAAATCTGCAGATTCCTCTTCATATATATACACACACACACACACACACACACACACACATACATATATATATGTATGTATAAATATATTTATATATTTAAATATATATTTAAATATATTTATATATTTAAATATTTATATATTTATATATTTATGCAATATTACATCTATTAGTACATATATATAGTTTAAAATATTACAAATTTTAGTACATATATGTTCTTTTTTCCCCATTGACCTTCCCCTAGCCTCCTTTACCCCCTGTCGCATGCCCTCATCCTACACTCAAACCCTAGTGTCTTGTGTCCATTGGTGTGCTTATATGCATGCATACAAGTCCTTTGGTTGATCTGTTCCCCTCCCTCCTTCCCCAATGCTTTCCAGCCTTCCTGCTGTCATTTGACAGTCTGTTCAGTGTTTTACTGCCTCTATATCTATTTTTTTATTCATCAGGTTATAATGTTCTTTATTTTCCAAAAATGACTGAGGTCATGTATTTTTCTTTCATTGTATGGCTTATTTCACTTAACATAATGCTCTCCAGGTCCATCCATGCTGCTGCAAATAGTAAGAATTTCTTTTTTTTTATGGAAGCCTAGTATTCCATTCTGTAGATGTACCACAGTTTTCTAATCCACTCATCTGCTGATGGACATTAAGGCTGTTTCCAAATCTTAGCTATGGTGAATTATGCTGCTATGAACATAGGGGTGCATATATCTTTTTTGATTGGTGTTTTTAGTTTCTTGGAATATAATCCTAGAAGTGGGATTACTGGGTCAAATGGGAGCTCCATTTTTAGTTTTTTGAGGAAATTCCATATGGTTCTCCACAGTGGCTGCCCCAGTCTGCATTCCCTCCAGCAGTGCACGAGGGTTCCCTTTTCTCTGCATCCTCACCAGCACTTGTCCTTTGTTGATTTGTTAATGGTTGCCACTCTGAAAGGTGTGAAATGGTACCGCATTGTCATTTTGATTCGCATCGCTCAGATAATTGTGACATTGAGCAGGTTTTCACATGTTTCTTGGCCTTCCTTCTGTCTTCTTTCAGAAAGGTTCTATTTAGGCCCATTGCCCATTTTTTAATTGTATCATTTATCTTCCTTTTATTAAGTTGTATAAGTTGCCTGTAGATGTTGGAGATTTAACCTTTATCAGTGATAATATTTGCAAATATGTTCTCTAATACAGTGGGCTTTCTTGTTGTTTTATTGGTGGTTTCTTTTACTGTACAAAAGCTTTTTACTTTGGTGTAGTCCCATTTGTTTATTTTCTCTTTAGTTTCCATTGCCCTAGGAGCAGTATTGGTGAAGAAATTGCTTTGACATATGTCTGAGATTTCTCTGCCTGTGGATTACTCTAGTATTTTTATGGTTTCCCATCTTATGTTTAAGTCTTGTATCCATTTTGAGTTTATTTTTGTGTATGGTATAAGTTGGTGGTCTAGTATCAATTTTTTGCATCTATTTGTCCAATTTTCCCAACACCATTTATTGAGGAGAATCTCTTGACTCCATTGTATATTCATGCCTTCTTTGTCAAATATTAATTCGGGGAGAATCCAAGATGGTTGGCATAGGTAAACACCTACACTGCCGCCTCCCACAACAATTTCAAAACTACAACTAAAAGACAGAATGGACATCATCCAGAACCGCAGGAAAGCTGGCTGAGTGGAAATTCTACAACTAGAAGAAAAGAGAGGGGCTCACAGAGACCCAGAGGAGCTGCAAAAAGCTGAGGTACAGAGACGCACACATAGAGAGAGCGGGTGCAGGAGTACCTGGCTGGCTTTCTCTGGCAGGAGGGAGACAGAGACTCCCAACTGCATTGAATCCCTTATCCTATGACACTAAATCCCAAGTCCAGCCTAAACTCATACAGGGGGAGTTTGGACTATGAAAAGGGAGAAGTGCATGGAAATTTAAGGGAGTCACAAAAGGGCAGAAGTCTGGTGGCATGCACAGCACTGCGCGCAGAAGACCGACTGCTGATTGTGCCACTGGCTTTCACAAGTGGGGGGGAGACAGAGCCTCCCAACTGCGCCACTTCTAACTCCATTAAACCCCAGTTCCAGGCAAAACCCTGGGGACCCAGACTCATATGGTCCCAGAGCGCAGGGGAGCCGGAAAGGCAGCAGTCTAGAGGTACTGCAAGAGAGCGCACACCTGCTAAGGGACCGCTCCACTGATTACCCTGTCAGGTGAGACTCAGGGGCTGTGGAGAGCGGGGATGACTGGAAGGCAAGGCAGTCTGTTAAGCCCTGAGACTCCACCCATCCCAAGCTCAACAGAGAGGTTTTTGCAGTTTTGCAAGTCTGCTATGATAAGGCTGAATCCAACACACAAGTTCTCCCAGCACAATGAAAATGTGGAGACAAAGGAAGAGATCACAAACAAAAGAAATGGAGGAAAACAAACGACTGGATATAGAGTTCAAAACCACGGTTATAAGGTTTTTCAAGAATATCCTAGAAACAATGGATAAATTTAGCGAGACCCAAGAGGAGATGTAAAAGGACCAACTAGAGATGGAAAAGGCCAACTAGAAATTAAACATACACTGACTGAAATAAATAATATTATACAGAGTCCTAACAGCAGACTAGAGGATGGCAAGAATCAAGTCAAAAATTTGAAATACAAAGAATCAGAAAACACTCAACTGGAAAAGCAAGAAGAAAAAAGAATCCAAAAATGTGAAGATAATGTAAGGAGCATCTGGGACAGCTTCAAGTGTACCAACATCAGAAGAAGAGAGAGGACAAGACACTGAAAACCTATTTAAAGAAATAATGACTAAAAATTTCCCACATCTGATAAAAGAAATAAACTTACAAGTCCAGGAAGCACACAGAACCCCATATAAAAGGAATCCAAAGAGGACTACACCAAGACACATCATAATTAAAATACCAAGAGCAAAAGAAAGAGAGAATATTAAAAGCAGCAACAGAAAAAACAGTTTATTACCTACAAGGGAGCACCCATACGACTGTCAGCTGATTTCTCAACAGAAAAGATGCAGGCCAGATGGGAGTGGCAAGAAATATTCAATATGATGAATAGCAAGAACCTACAACCAAGAATACTCTATCCAACAAAGCTATCATTCAGAATTGAAGGGAAGATAAAGAGCTTCACAGATAAGAAAAATCTAAAGTTCATCAACTCCAAACCAGTATTATATAAAATGCTTGAAAGGTACTCTTTTAGAAGAGGAAGAAGAAAAAGGTAAAAGATAAAAACTATGAACAACAAATACATATCTATCAACAAGTGAATCTAAAAATTAAGTGAATTAAAAATTTGATCAACAGAATAAACTGGTGAATATAATAGAATCAGGAGCACAGAAAGGGAGTGGAGTGATAATTCTCAAGGGAAAGGGGTGAGGGGTATAAAGGGAGAGATGGAACAAAAATCATACACCTAAGAATGAGGTTAATGGGAGGGAGGTAAGGATAGAGGGAGGGGTGGGAGCCAGGTGGAGGGGTGCTATGGAGGGGAAAAAAAGAGAAACAAATGTAATAATCTGAATTATAAAGATTTAATTAAAAATATATATTAATTAGGCATAGTGGTTTGGGTCGATATGTGTATTCTCTATTCTATTCCATTGGTCTATATGTCTGTTCTTGTGTCAGTATCAGGCTATATTGAGAACAGAAGCTTTGTAATACAGCTTGAATTCTAGAATTGAGATCCCACCTACTTTGTTCTTCTTTCTCAAGATTGCTGTGGCTATTCGGGATATTTTTTTATTCCAGCTGAACTTTTGGAGAGTTCTTTCTTGGTCTGTGAAATATGCTTTTGGTATTTTAATGGGAGTGCATTGAATCTATAGATTGATTTGGGCAGTATGGACATTTTAATGAGGTTGATTCTCCCAATTCATGAGCATGGTATGCTCTTTCATATGTTTGCATCTTCTTCTATCTCATTTTTTTTTCAGTGTCCTGTATTTTTCGGTATATAGATCTTTTAGCTCCTTAGTTAAGTTTATTCCTAGGTATCTTAATTTTTTTGGTGCTATGGTAAATGGGATTGCTTTTTAAATCTCTCTTTCTGTAAGGTCACTATTGGTGTATACAAATGCCATAGATTTCTTGGAATTAATTTTGTATCCTGCTGCATTGATAAATTCATTTATTAAGTCTATTAGTTTTTGGATGGAGTCCTTTGGGTTTTTTTTATGTACAGTATCACATCATCTGCAAATAAGGACAGCTTTACTTCTTCTTTTCCAATTTGGATGACTTTTATTTCTTCTTCTTGTCTAATTGCAATTGATAATACTTCCAGTACTATGTCAAACAGGAGTGGTGAGAGTGGGTATCCCTGTCTTGTACCTGTTCTTAAGGGAAATGTTTTTTTGTTTTTCCCATTGAGTATAGTTTTGGCTGTGGGTTTGTCATATATGGCTTTTAGTATGTTGAGTTATGATCCTTCTAGTCCCATCTTGCTGATAGTTTTTATCAAGAAAGGATGTTGGATTTTGTCAAATGCTTTTTCTGCATCAATTTATATTACTATGTAATTTTTATCTTTCAATTTGTTTATGTGTTATATCACATTTATTGATTTGTGGATATTGTACCATCCTTGCATTCCTGGGATAAATCTTACTTGGTCATAGTGTATGATCTTTCTCATATACTAGTGGATCTGATTTGCTAGAATTTTATTGAGGATTTTGGCATCAATGTTCATCAGAGATATTGGCCTATAATTTTAATTCATTGTGTTGTCTTTATTTGGTTTTGGTATTAGGATGATGGTGGCTTCACAGAAAGAGCTTGGAACTATTCCTTCCTCTTCAATTTTTTTGGAATCATCTGAGGAGGATAGGTTTTTAGTTCTTCCTTGAATGTTTGGTAAAACTCCCCTGTGAAGCCATCTGGCCCTGGGATTTTGTATGCTGGAAGCTTTTTGATGACTGCTTCAATTTCTTCCATAGTTTTTGGCCTATTGAGATATTTAGGTTCTTCCTGATTGAGTTTTGGAGGTTATATTTTTCTAGGAATATGTCCATTTCCTCCAGATTGTCCCATGTGTTGGAATAAAGTTGTTCATATTATTTTTTAACAATCCTTTGTATTTCGGTGGGGTCTGTTCTTATTTCTCCTCTTTCATTTCTGATTTTGTTTATTTGGGTCCTCCGTCTTTGCTTCATGGTGAGCCTGGCTAGAGGTTCATCAATCTTGTTTATCCTTTCAAAGTACCAGCTCTTGGTTTTATTGATCTTGTGTATTTTTTTTTTTTGGTCTCAATGTCTTTTATCTCTGCTCTGATATTTATTGTTTCCTTCCTTCTCCTTACACTGGGCTTTTCTTGTTGCTCTCTTTCTAACTCTTTGAGTTGAAGGGTTAGGTAATTTATTATCATTGTTTCTTATTTTTTGCAGTAGGCTTGTAGAGCTATAAGCTTCCCTCTCAAGACTGCTTTCACTGTGTCCCATAGATTTTGGATTGTTGTGTTTTCATTGTCCTTTGATGTTTTTTATTTCTTCTTTAATCTCTCTGGTAACTTAGTCATTGTTTAATAGCATGCTGTTTAGTCTCCATGTGTTTTATTTTTTTGGATTGTTTTTATTGTAGTTGATTTCCAGCTTTATGCCACTGTGATCTGAGAAGATGCTTGATATGATTTTTATGTTCTTGAATTTGAAGAGACTTTGCCTATGACCCAACATACACTCTATCTTTGAAAATGACCCAGGTGCACTTGAGAAGAATGTATATTCTGTGGCTTTGGGGTGAAATGTTCTGAAGATGTCAATTAATTCCATCTGGTCTAGTGAGTCATTTAAGATTGATGTTTCTTTGCTGATATTTTTGTTTGGAGGATTTATCCAATGGTGATAGTAGAGTATTAAAGTCTTCTACTATGATTGTATAGCTGTCAATCTCTCCTTTGATATCCTCTAGGTGTTTGTTTGTTTATTTGTTTGTTTGTTTTTTAATGTATTTGGGTGCTCCTGTATTGGGTGTGTAGATGTTTACCAGAGTTATTTCTTCTTGTTGGATTACTCCCTTCAGTATGATGAAGTGGCATTCCTTATCTCTTGTTATATACTTCACTTTGAGATCTAATTTGTCAGATATAAGTATTGCTACCCCAGCTTTTTTTCATTTACATTCCCCTGAAAAACCTTTTTCCATCCCTTCACCCTCAGTCTTTTTTTCGGAGGTGGGTTTCTTGTAGACAGCAGATATATGGGTCATGTTTTCTTATATAATCCATTACCCTATATCCATTTACATTTAAAGGTATTATTGATAGTTGCTTATTTGTTACCATCTTTATTTTTTACCCCTGTGTTCCTTCTTCACTTCTTATTTCTTAGTTTTATAGCAGACCCTTTAGCATTTCTTGGTTTGGCAGCAATAAACTTCCTTATTCCTTTTTTGTCTGTGAAGCTCCTGATTTCACCTTCAATTTTGATTGATAGCCTTGCTGGCTATTGTATTCTTGGATTCAGACCCTTCCTTTGCATGACTTTGTATATTTCATTCCATTCCCTTCTAGCATAATGAGTTACTGTTGAGAAATCAGTTGCTAATCTGATGGGGGTTCCTTTGTAGGTAACTTTCTGTCTCTCTCTAGCCACTTTTAAGATTCTTACTTTGTCATTGTTGTTTGCCAATTTAATTATAATGTTCCTTGGCATCAGTCTTTTGGGGTTCATTTTGCTTGGGTCTGTGTGAGTTTCTTGGATTTGTGTAGGTTTTTTCTTTCCTATATCAGAGAAGTTTTCTGTCATTATTTCTTCAAACAGGTTTTCTTTCCTTGCTCAGTTTTCTTTTCTTCAGGCATTCCTATTATGCAGATGTTTTGTTTCATGTTGCCCGAAAGTTTACTTAGGGTCTCCTCCTGCTCTTTAATTATTTTTTTCTAGAAGTTGCTCTACTTGGGTATTTTTTCCTACCTTATTTTCTAGCTCACTGACATAGTCCTCTGCTTCTTCTTGATGCTTTCTATTGAGTTCTTTACAGCAGCAATGTCATTTTTCATTTCTCCTTGGTTCCTCTTCATTTCCTCTTGGTTCTTACACATATTGTAAAATTTGTCTTTCATTCTTTTCAGCCACCTTATGACCATTTCCCTGAATTCTTTCTCTGGCACGTTGCTTGTCTCCATTTCATTTACTTCCTTTTCTGATGATTCCTGCTTTTATTTCATATGAGGGGTGTTTCTTTGTCTCCTCAAGGTCTCTTTTTTCCAAGTGCCTGGTTATGAAGTTCTCTCTCTCCTGTGTTGATTTAAAGGCACAAAATACAACACAATCAGGTACAATGCACAAGGTACTGAACAGAAATGTCTTCACTATATTAGTAACCTCAAATAATGGTAACCATCAGAGAAAGGAAATTAGAGGATAGGAGAGAAAGAAGAAGAGGGGAAAAAAGAAAGGTGTGTAATAAAATTGGGGAAAAGGAAAAAAAAAGTAAGAGAAAAGAAAGAGAATACAAAAGAAGTGCGGAACAAACTATACATATGGGGAGAAAACTCCAGTAAAACAGCCACTAATCCTAACAAATGCCAGCAACAAATACCTGGAAATGGATACAAAGTACAAACAACGACTAATATCAAGTGAGGTGAGGGAAAACAGAAGCAAAAAAAACAAACAAAAACAATACAAACACACAAAAAAAGAATAAGCAAAACAATCTCACAAACAAGCATAAAAAAGTGATATAATCAATAATCAAACAAACAACAATAAAAGGATAGAGAGAAAAACAAATTTTTGATAGTGAAGACAGAGAAGAGAGAGGTGTGTATGGACTTGGAGCAGGGCATTGGAAATTAGATATATAAGTATGATAAAATTTTAACAGGGGGTAAAAAGAAAGAATAGAAAAAACCTAAAGCAGGAAAAGGGTAAGAGAAACAGGACAACAAAAGGGGAAAAGTTAGGAAGAGAGTGATGGCATAAAGGTAAAGTTGAGATAGAATAAAATGATGCTAAAGGGAAGATGAAAATAGAATGTAGAACACTAATTCCAAAGTAAAATAAAGAGAAAATAAAATGACACTTTTTTTTAAAAAAAAGGTAAAATAGTAGTAGTAATAATACTGATTGAAAATAAAAATGTGCTGCTCAGTGGATGGAGCGTCGACCTGCGGACTAAAGAGTCCCAGCTTCGATTCCGGTCTTGGGAATGTACCTTGGTTGCAGGCACATCCGTGTGCAAGAGGCAGCTGATCAATGTCTCTCTCTCATCGATATTTCTCACTCTCTGTCCCTCTCCCTTCCTCTCTGTAAAAAAAAATCAATAAAATATTAAAAAAAGAAATAGAAATAAAATAAAAATGTAATAATTAAAAATGTAAAACAAAGTGAGGAAAAAAGAAAAAAATTAGTTTCTTAAGTAAAAGATGAAAAAATATATAAAAATAAAATGTGCAGTAGTGAAGGTCCTTCACTTCCTCTACTGTTCTGTTTGGCATGCCTGTTTCCTAATCAGGACAGTATTGCAGTTCCCTGTGTTACACTGCTCCTCAGGGTTGTAAGACAGTCCTGGTTTTTAAGCAGGCAGTGTGTCTTAATTTCTTGTAATCCTTTATTTGTGTTTACACAAGAGTCAAAATGTGATTCAACCCCTGAATAGCAGTGTTTCTGGATTGACCTCCAATTCTATATGTCCTCTCTAACCTGGGCTTAGATCCTGCTTTACCTGTGGCACTCAATACCAGTTTGTGGGAATGGGTTGCTCAGAGCTGGTTCTCTGATAGTTATTCCCCACTCTGATCCCCAGTTTCCAGAAAAACAACTTTCCCCTGCAGTCTCTTAGGGTGTCTCCAATTGGACGAGCCTATGTCTTAGACTTAGTAATCAGAAGCAAGAATTTAAAGGAAAACGAAAAAAGACAAACTAACAACAACAAGAAAAAGAGCCAGTGTAAGTGTGCAAACTCTGGGGCTGCACTCAAGTCTGTGCAGTCTTTACCCCCCTTAGGTCTAAGCAGCCATCACACTTTTAAAATTTTTAGGCTGTCCTTTTGCATCAGATCAAAATGGGTTGCTTTTAAGACTTCCTTTCTGTTAGCAGCTCTGAGGACCCCCTTCCACATTCAGAGATCACACTAGCCCCAACAGCCATGGATTTTTCTAGGCGCAGACTTCCCCTGGTCCTCCAGACTTTACAGTGCATGTGTTTCTCTCTCCTACCGGAACCAGAGACTTCACCTTATCCAAGACGAAATCTGACCTTTCCATAGTGCAGTGTAGAGCTCCTCCTCTGAATCTGTGTGTTTGCATCAATTGGGGTATTCTGGGGTTTTCAGCTGTTCGGTGGGTGCCACAGTTATAGATTTTCAGGCTTTCGATAACATCCACTTTCCCCTTCAAGATGGCGTGGTCTCTGCATCCAAGCTAGTCACTCTAGGAGGGAACCCAGCAGCAGTGGGGGCTGCCCAGTCAGGGGAGCCCAGTCCAGTAGTCCCACTCTGTCTCCTGGAGTATAGCTGTCCCTCAACTCACCAACAAACTCACCCCGTGTGACTTTCAGCTCTTCTTTCTATCTGCTATGGGACAAGGCTTGGGGCATGTCTGTCTATTCTGTTGCCATTTTCCCCTCAGATTCCTCTTCTTTGTATGGGGTTTGGAAGTGCCTAGATGAAGGCCAGCTGTGAAACAAGATAGGCTGCTGGTGCTGCTGGCCTTGGGCCTTCTTTTGAAAGCTTTGGGGCTCCCTGACTCAGCTGCAGCTTGCTTAACAGGTTTTATACTGAGAAAGGACAGGGCATTCATATGCAAAGACTGCTGCACACAACTTGTGTGTGGTTGTAAATTGGGTGGGGCAGGGTCTCGGGGAATCTCCAGGGCAGAGCATTCAGTAATGGCTGCCAGTCAGCCCAGCATCAGGGAGGTCCCAGCACAGGAACAACAACCATTGTGAGCACCTCCGGCTGGAAGAAAGCTGCCCCTTCATTCCTGCCCCAATGCCAGATGGTCCAGTTTCTCCCTGTATGTGTCTGGGTCCCCCAGAGTCTCACCCTGCACTGGAGCTCAGAGCAAGTGGGAGTTTGTATCTCCTTCCTGATGAAAAAAGCGGCACATCTGGGTGCCAGCCCATCTTATGCCTCCATCCCTCCTACCAGTCTCAGTATGCTTTCTTTTTTACTTCTCTAGTTGTAGAACTTCCACTCAGACAGCTTTCCCATGGTTCTGGATGATGATTATTCTGTATTTTAGTTGTAATTTTGATATGGTTATGGGAGGCAGCAAGTACAGGTGTTTACCTGTGCCACTATCTTGGTTCTCCAAGTTGTGTTTTGTTTTATTTTGATTTTATTTCTTTTAAAATTTTACATGCAGTAAAATTCTTTGTGTGTGTTTATGTGTGCATGTGTGTGCACATTGGTTTACATTTTCATAAATGCACAGACATGGAACCATCACCACAATCAGATCTTTTTTTAAAAAATATATTTTATTGATATTTTACAGAGAGGAAGGGAGAGGGATAGAGAGCTAGAAACTTTGATGAGAGAGAAACATAGATCAGCTGCCTCCTGCACAACCCCTACTGGAGATGTGCCCACAACCAAGGTACATGCCCTTGACCAGAATCAAAGCCGGGACCCTTCAGTTCACAGGCTGACTGAGCCAAATTGGATAAGGCACCACAATCAAATCTTAATTTGGTGTTAATTGGCTCTGAGATGTGTGTAGTATATACTAATAAAAGGGTAATATGCTAGTTAGACCAGGTGACTGGACATCTCCCAGATGTCTGACTTCTTTCTGGACAGTTAGGGGCGACCAGGCTGGCAGGGGGACAGTTAGGGGGCAACTAGGCCAGCAGGGGAGCAGTTGGGGGTGACCATGTCAGCAGGAGGGCAGTTGGGGGGCAACCAGGACAGCAGGGGCCAATTGGGGGACAGCCAGGCCGGCAGTAGGGCAGTTGGGGTGACCAGGCCAACAGGGGGGCAGTTGGGGTAGTCAGGCCAGCAGGGGGGCGAGCCATGATTTGCCGCTCTGGTGACTAATGAGTTTGCCGACCACTGATCTAGACTCTCGATTCCAATAATTACAAGTTGTAGTAGTTCCTTGTGATTAAGCCCCTATCCCAATGGTTGGCAAACTTATTAGTCAACAGAGCAGCAAACCATGGCTTGCAAGCCACATGTGCCTTGCGAACCGCAGTTTGCTGACCACTGACTTAAGCTAAAGAAAAAAGTTGAGTGTATGATTGGTCCTAATAGTCTTTCCTAAAATGGCATTTGTTTCAATAATTTTCTTCAGGCATTAAGTAATCATAATTCTTTCATTAAATTCTTAACTATATCTACCAATTCTCCTCTAATGGTTAGATAAAAAGCTGTATAAGCCCTGGCCAGATGGCTCAATTGGAGCATCATCCTGTACAGCAAAAGGTTGAGGTTTACTAGTAGATTCCTGGTCAGGGCACATATCTAGGTTTCAGGTTCAATCTTCAGTGGGGGCATGAATGAGAGACAATGGATCTATGTTTTTCTCTCATATCAATGTCTCTCTCTTTCTCCCTAAAATCAGTAAAAACATATCCTCAGGTGAGTTTAAAAAAAAAAAGCTGTATGAAAGTAAAAATCAGTGTGCACAGCTGAAAATCACCCTGCACTGGAGCAGTGCGATTTATAAAGTACATAAATGGAGCTAAATGTGGAAGCTTTTTGGTATGAACTTGTTTCCAAACAAGTGGCACAAGACCTGCCACTAGTCGACCTCCTCCTAGGGTTAAACTCCAAAGTTAGCTATATTTTTAAGTAACTTTCACTGAACAATAAGCTTTAAGCCAGGCTGGATCATAAAGTTGATCTGGGTTCAAATACTGACAAAAAAGGGCAACCTAGGTGCTAGCAAATATTGCTTTCATATTGTTTTATTACAAAATTAACAATTAGCCTAGCCATTGTTGCCCAGTGGTTGAGCGTGGACCCATGCACTAAGAAGACACTGTTCGATTCCCAGTCAAGGCACATGCCTGTTTCGGACTCAATGCTCAGCAGGAGGTGTGCAAGATGGATGATATTTCTCTCTCCTCGATGTTTCTATCTCTCCATCTCCCTTCTCTCTCCCTAAAATTAATAAAAACATATTTTAAAAAAACAACAACAATTAAGCAGAATAAAGGTTTTGCACCCCAAAAGTTTACAAGGGAGTAGATGTGACCTATTACTTCTCAATTGTGCACCCTGGTGTATGCAAACTGCATTGGTTTATTCCATCGTTGAAAGGACCAATAATTGACTTAAGAGGAGCAAAAAAACCATAAGCCCATTGCCTTTTATACTTCAAAGCCGAGGGAACCATCCACATTAGCAGTCAATATCTTACCAATTAAGAATTCTTGCTATTCCACAATTAAAATGTTCTCAAGTTCTCTTTCTTGTGCCCTCATTGGATTTATAGCAGCTTAGCCATGGCCTACTTTGAACTCCATGAGAGCAGAAACTGTGTCTGTTGTGATAACTACTTGAATCCCTATTACCTAGCATAGTGGCAGCAACTGAGAATGCACCAGAAAATATTCATTGTATGAATGAAGGAATAAATGAATGGGTTCTGGTTCTGGCTCTGCCATTGATTAAACACATCATTTAAATCACTAAATTTTTTAAAAAACAAGACAAGTATAAACATAAGATCAATAAGAAAAAGTTACTTATCTCTACTCCTAACCTTTTCTAACTATACTACATTAAATGGCAGGCACTTTATGTACTAGTCCTGGTGGTGCTGACTGTCAAAATGTGGCTGTTATATCACTTAAGCTGCATTGGGCTTGCATTTTCTTATAAGTGGTACCTCGAGATACGAGTTTAATTCGTTCCGTAACCTTGAGGCGTAGGAAACTATGAGACGCTCGAGTCACAGTAAACTGGTGGGTCGTGTGCAGCCGGCCGATCCGCGCGATTACTCCTATCTCAAATGTTGCTCATATTTCAAAGCAAAAATCACTTGATGGCTCGTATCTCAAAAATCTTGTATGTTAGGGCACTCGTATCTTGAGGTATCACTGTATATAAACCTAGGAGAAAAAAGGGACCATTTGTGACCTTTATTATCACCAATATGTGCTTTTTCTAGTTAAGCTCACATGTTTTGTTTAAAGATGCTCTGTGTGTGTGTGTGTGTGTGTGTGTGTGTGTGTGTGTGTGAAAATCCTTGAATGAATGGCTTTTAAATGCCCACTTTCCAATTCTTTTTAAGCTAAAGTCAAATCAAGAAGTCCTATTAACCTATGAAGAGAATAAATATCATGGGAAAATTTATTTCTAAAGAAGACAATAGGAATAAAACAGGGAGAAACAAAGCATATGGGAAAGAGGACATTCTAAGCGGTGGGGGCCATTGTGCTGGAGCAGCATAAGATAAGGAAACATGATCACAGCATGCTTGCCACAGGATAAAGAAGAGGGCTCTAATTTACAGGAGTGGATTAATCACCATTTCACCTCCCAAACTTTTCATTTCTTTATTTTTTCTTTTTTGTTCTCTTTGAAACAACTATTTTGATTCAAGCAGAAAAAGTTTACTTCTCCCACAGCTTTCATTTCTATAAAGATTTCTATTGGCCTTGGAAAAGTGCCAAAGATCCTGGATTTCTCCACATTTCAACCACATTTCTGATACTGTGTATCCAATAAGATATGACACGTGGACATAATGGTTTCCTAGAGGTATTGAAAAAAAGAAAACTCACTTTTTGTTACAAAAGTAAATCTTCTTTAGACTGGTAAAATCAGGCAGGGTCAAATATATTTTATTGTATTCTTTCACATTTTTAAAAGGACAACAAACTGCACTTGATGAAATAAAGGCACAGAGATGATAGGGAATATGCCCTTTTCCAGAGCAATTAGACTGAGAAAAAATTAGGTGTGGCCCTATAGCCAGATTCTTAAGAGGGACAGGAAACTGAAAAGAAACTAAACCTGCATTCGAGAAATTAAGAGGTGAAGCATTTTAAACAAACTTCTCGTTCAGTAACTTTCTTAAAATTTCAAACTTAAAAGAAAACAACAACAGTAAAATACAAGAACAAGGTTATTTGTAAATAGTGACAGAGAGAACAATTTTTGGAAAGATGAAGAGAAAATGACAATTAAAAGGACTTATTTTTTTATATTTTATTGATTTTTTGCAGAGAGGAAGGGAGAGGGATAGAAATGTGCCCAAAACCAAGGTACATGCCCGGGACCGGAATTGAACCTGGGACCTTTCAGTCCGCAGGCCGACGTTCTATCCATTGAGCCAAACCGGTCTTGGCAAAAAAGACTTACTTTTGAGATGATGCTAGTTAATGTCTAACTTTTTAAGGGACATCTTCAATTAACCTCCTAAGGACTCCTAAAATTTTATGCCCTAAATGCATTCAATATCTTTATCTTAGTGTTGGTCAGAGCCTGAGACTAGCAATACATGTAGATATTTTGGAAGATGATCCTAGGAAGCAGAAAAGAGGGAGTTAAAGGGGATCAAAGTTTTGCATCCCAAAAATGTGCCTTTTAGGATATTGATTTTAAGCTGGTTATTAAGAAACAAAAGACTCAGAATCTTTGATTTTCCCCCTTTTCTGCCTAGAAGATTCAGAAGGAAAGACCAGCTCCAGGAAGCAAATCTTACCTAATAATAGAGAAACATGTAAATTGACCATACTTCTGCTATGCCTACAGCTAATCAGAGTGAGTATGCAAATTAACCCAACAAAGATGGAAGTTTAATTTGCATGCATACCTGGGTCCCAGGAATTTCCTCAGCACCTAGATTACTCCCAGTTGGCCATTGGAGGGGCCAAGCCTGTGATTGGAGGGGTGGGCAGGGGGTGGGAGGACACTTCTCAAGCCTAAAGCCTGGGGCTTGGGAAGGGGCCCAGACCTGCGACCAAATGCAGACCATCCAGAAGTCAGCATTGGGTTGCCCAGATGCAGCCTAGCAACCCTAGGCTCAGGTGACCGAGATCCAGAAAGTGAGTCAGGATCTGATCTGCAGCCTCAGTGGAAGCTGTTGATCAGTGTACTTACCTCTCTCTTTCTCTCCTTCTTTCTTTCTGATCTTTGCCAGCAGCCAGGCTTTACTTTCTTTCCTGGCCTGCTGTTAAGCCATGCCTCTTTGATCAGGCCCAGAGATAGGCCTAGAGGATGCTGACTGGCATAAGAACTAACCAATCAGAACCAAAGGTGGGTGCTATGGGGAGCTAATGGCTGCCTAGGAGGCCAAGCTTTTTTTTTTTTAATATATTTTATTAATTTTTTACAGAGAAGAAGGGAGAGAGATAGAAAGTCAGAAACATCGATGAGAGAGAGACATCCATCAGCCGCCTCCTGCACACCCCACAGTGGAGAAGTGCCCGCAAGCAAGGTACATGCCCCCTGGGACCTTTCAGTCTGCAAGCTGATGCTCTATCCACTGAGCCAAACTGGTCTCGACTGGAGGCCAAGCTTTTGATGCTTACTGACATAGGAACCGACCAATCAGAACCAAAGGTGAGTGCTGTGGGAAACCAATGGCTGTATAGGAGGTGGAGCTTCTGACACTGACTGGCATAGGAACTGACCAATGAGAAGCAAATCTGGGTGCTGTGGGGAGTCAATGGCTGTCTAGGAGGTGAAGCTTTTGATGCCGGCATAGGAACTGACCAATCAGAACCAAACTGGCCAGCAGAGGAGGGCAGTTGGGGGTGACATCAGACCTGCAGGAGAGGTCAGTTAGGGGTGATCAGGCTGGCAGGCAGAAGCAGTTAGGGGCAATCAGGCAGGCAGGCAGGTGAGCAGTTAAGAGCCAGTGGTCCCAGATTGTGGGAGGGATGTCGGACTGCTAGTTTAGGATGGGTCCCTGGGATCAGGCCTGAAATGGCAGTTGGACATCCCACAAGGGGTGGCCCTATGGCCAGATTCTTAAGAAAGTACATCTGAAAATAGGTGTGTTTTTCCTGTTTCTCAGAGTACTCCTGTGTGTGTATTTTCCAGTCACCTGGTAAATTCTGTAACAATATCAGCACTCAAGATTCTATCAACAATTGCTACTCCATAATTAAATGTTCTCAAGTTCTCTTTCATTTTTATTTTTTTAATCTTTATTGTTGAAGATGTCTCCCTTCCCCTCCCCTCAATGACTCCTTCCAGGTCTATGCAACAGAATAGAGGGCCCAGAAATAAACCCATACCTTTATAGTCAGCTAATACTTCACAAAGAAGGCAAGAACATACAAGGTGGGGGAGGGGGGAAGAAAATCTATTCAATAAATGGTGTTGGGAAAATTGGACAGATATGCACAAAGGAATGAAGCTAGACAGCCTTCTTACACCATATATAAGAATAAACTCAAAATGGATTAAAGATTTAAAAGGAAGACTTTGTACCATAAAAATCCTAGAAGAAAACATAGGCAGGAAAATCTCAGCCATTTCTCTTAGTAATTTTTTTTGCCACTAAATCTCCTTGGGCAAAGGGAAAAAGAAAAGAAAACAGAAACAAATGGGACTATATATCAAATTCAAAAAGGATTTGCACAGCAAAGGAAACCGTCAAGAAAATGAAGATAGCTCACCCCAGTGGGCACAGGCAGAGATGGCTTGCGCTGCGGGGGGAATCCCCAGCTGACCAGGACAGGTTTATTTGTATATACCCTGCTTATTTAAATAACAAGAAGACCATCTCGGAGGGCAGTCGAATCCCTATATGTAAGGCTGTTGAAAATCCTACAGCTACAGAGATTCAAGATGTGTGCTCAGCAATTGGACTTAATGCATTTCTTGAGAAAAACAAAGTGTACTCCAGAGAACGGAATCGTGATGCTCAGTACAGGGGCAGAGTTCGGGTTCAACTCAAACAGGAAGATGGCAGCCTCTGTCTTGTACAGTTCTCATCACGTATGTCAGTGATGTTGTATGCAGCAGAAATGATTCCTAAACTAAAAACAAGGACACAAAAAACAGGAGGTAGTGACCAAACTCTTCAGCAAGGAGAGGGAAGTAAAAAAGGGAAAGGAAAGAAGAAGAGGTGACCTGGCAAGATAATCAAGTCTGACATACTACTGTACGAGACGTGGATGGAGGTTTCTGACTTGTACCTAGGAGAAACTGAAGCTTTTTGTTTCTATCATTTAAGTGAACCATGAACATTTGTGCCTCCCAGCTTTAGCATGAGAGTTGACAAATAAATTTACATCAGAAGTTTGCATCTAGCTCTTATGCAGTATAAAAGAATTTTTTTTTGCCTTTCAATGCAGTTATGGTGGAAGAAAGAAGCTTATTTTTAAATGAACAATGGCCTCTGTCATAAGTTACTTGAAATCCTATATGTGTGCTCTATGTAAAAATATTCAGATAAATGAGTTTAATAAGGTTTAAAACACAGATTATTCACCTTTTAAGCTAATAAAATAAAATTCAAAACTGACTGTGTAGCTTTTGCTTATGAACTAATCACTGCCAGTGGAAGAGAGAATTTAAAAGAATAAAATGGGGAGAATCCAAGATGGCAGCATAGGTAAGCACCTACACTGCTGTCTCGCACAACAATTTCAAAACTACAACTAAAAGACAGAACGGACATCATCCAGAACCACAGGAAAGCTGGCTGAGTGGAAATTCTACAACTAGAAGGAAAGAGAGGGGCTCACAGAAACCCAGAGGAGCTGCAAAAAGCTGAGGTAAGGAGACGCACACGTAGAGAGAACGGGTGCCGGAGTACCTGGCTGGCTTTCTCTGGCTGGAGGGAAATGGAGACTCTCAAAGGCATTGAACCCCTATCTTACAACACTAAACCCAGATCCAGCCAAAACTCATACGGGGGGAGTTTGGACTGTGAAAAGGGAGAAGTGTATGGAAATTTAGGGGAGTCGCAAAAGATCAAAGGCCTGGTGGTGCGCTCGGCACTGTACACAGGACAGATTGCTGATTGTGCCGCTGTCTTTTGCAAGTGGGCAGAAGACAGACCCTCCCAACTGTGCCACTTCTAACTTCACTAAGCCCCTGTTTCAGGCGAAACCCTGGGGACCTAGACTCGTGTGGTCCTGGTATGCAGGGGAGCCGGAGAGGCAGTGGTTAGAGGCACTGCGGGTGCGCAACGCACAAGGACCGCTCCAGCGATTACCCAGTCACGTGAGACTCAGGGGCCGTGGAGGGCGGGGCCGACTGGAAGGCAAGGTGGTCCCTTAAGCCCTGAGACTCCACCCCTCCCAAGCTCAACAGAGGCTTCTGCGGCTTTGCAAGTCTGGTATCATAAAGCTGAATTCAACACAGAAGTTTCCCCAGCATAGTGAAAATGCCGAGACAAGGGAAGGGATTACAAACAAAAGAAATGGAGGAAAAAAAACGACTGGATATAGAGTTCAAAACCACGCTTATAAGGTTTTTCAAGAATATGCTAGAAAAGTTGGATAAATTTAGTGAAACCCAAGAGGAGATGAAAAAGGACATACTAGAGACACTGACTGAAATAAAAAATATTATACAGAGTCCTAACAGCAGACTAGAGGATGGCAAGAATCAAGTCAAAAATTTGAAATATAAAGAAGCAGAAAACATTCAACTGGAAAAGCAAGAAGAGAATCCAAAAATGTGAAGATAATGTAAGGAGCCTCTGGGACAGCTTCAAGCGTACCAACATCAGAATTGTGGGGGTGCCAGAAGAAGAGAGAGAGCAAGATACTGAAAACCTATTTAAAGAAATAATGACTGAAAACTTCCCACATCTGGTGAAAGAAATAGACTTACAAGTCCAGGAAGCACACAGAACCCCATATAAAAGGAATCCAAAGAAGACCACACCAAGACACATCATAATTAAAATACCAAGAGCAAAAGACAAAGAGAGAATATTAAAAGCAGCAAGAGAAAAACAGTTCATTACCTACGAGGGAGCACCCATACGACTGTCAGCTGATTTCTCAACAGAAACGATGCAGGCCAGATGGGAGTGGCAAGAAATATTCAACCTGAGGAATTTTGTATTAAGTGAAATAAGCCAGTCAGAGAAAGACAAACACCATATGATTTCACTTATGTGTGTAATCTAGTGAACAAAATAAACAAACAAAATAGGAACATACTCATAGATACAGTGAACAGACTGACAGCTGTCAGAGTGCAGGGAGACTGGAAGCCTGGGTATAAAAGGTGAAGGCATTAAACAAACAAACAAAAGCAACCTCATAGATAGAGACAACAGGATAGTGATCACCAGAGAAAAGTGGAGTCGAGGGAGGAGGAACTAGAAAAAGGTAAAGGGGAGATAAATGGTAATGAAAGGAGACTTGACTTTGGGTGGTGAACACACAATACAATGTGTAAATAAGATATTGTAGAATTGTATACATGAAGTCTATATAAATTTATTAACCTATGTCACTGCATTAAGTCAAATAAAAATTTTAAACACTTTTGTTTGAAATACTATAACATTTCATATATCATTAAAAGAAATTAGAAGACTATCAAAAAGAGAAGGGCAAATTACTTATGATTCTAACACCTAAACATATGTATAATCAATAATTTTTGTGTTTTTTTATTTCTTTTAACAAGTAGGCATATTTTTCACATAGTTGTAACCATACTGTATGTACAATGTAGTTCCTTTCTATTTTCACATGGATAATGACAAAGTCCTACATATAGGCTAAAAAATATTGCTGAAGTACAAGATAAATATAGAGGATCCAATACAGTTTGAGCTAAAACATTCACAAATACAATACAAAAGTAAAAGATCTGGGGCTGTTAGTTTGCCATGATCTCTGTGTAAATCTCTATTGAGATAAGGCTTCTAAAAATGAATTGCAATATTGGGGTACTTTAAGCAAAATATCAATCAATTTTTCCAAAGCAGAAAAATTTATCTTAAAACAGAACCAGAGAATTACAACCAACATTGTGTAAAATATTTGAGAATATTGTCATTTGAAAGGAAGATCTGGGAATGTTTAGCATAGGAAATAGAATTGGGAAGATCATGTCCCCTTTTTTTTAGTAATATCCTTTTGACAATTACTTGGATGTATTCTCAATTTCAACCCAAATATAAAAGTAGTACTGAAAAAATAATTAAGGCCTTATTATCCTAACTTTATTAGAGTTGAACAGCTATGAGCAGGATTTTAATGATTCTGTTTGAAAACTCAGGCTCCATAAGTATAAAGTTGACTGGGAAAGTATGTATGGTTTCCAAACCAGAAGAAATCCTAGAAGCAACTTCAGTATCATATTAAAGGTATAAGAAGAGCATAGATTGAGCTTTACTTTTAAAAATATGTTTTGTTTTAGACATCAAATAATTTAAATTTAACAGGAATGAAAATTTATTCAAACAAAATATAGATATATATATATATATAATCAATGTTTATGTGTAGTATCTTATTCCATGACTTTTCCTATGGTATTTCCAACATTTATCTTCTGGTACATATTTGAGTTGTTTTTGTTTGCTTTAAGGAATGAGATTTTTTAACACACATGCTTGTGTTTCCTTCACATAAAAATATACCAAAGGGAGTCCTCTTGGACTAGATTAGTACATATAGATCTAATTTATTATGTTAAATATTTTACGTTTCATAGAATCATATACAGAAAAATATATTCTTTTTATCATTATTTGAGTTGTTTCTAGTATTTTTTACTATGATTATTTATAATGCAAAACATTCTAATGTACCTATGATTTTATTTCTGTGAGATAAGAATCCACAAACTAAAATAGCTGGGTCAAAGGATTTGTGCAATTTTTATTTGAATTAAGTTTCTAGATTACTTTTCAAACAATATAGTTCTCCATACATCCCCGCCCCTGCAAAAAAAACCCAAAATACAAAACAAACAAACAAACAAAAACATTGGATGGAACTCTGACTCTCCACTTTTGTAGGAACATGGCTATTCTAGAGTTTACATTTTTGTAAAACTATCTTTAATTATTTAAAAGGATTTGATAATGAGATTGGACTGTTTTGTATCATTCTAAAGCACAGAACTAATTAGTATAAATGAACTCAGCTTTTGGCTTGGTATAATTTTTCTAGCAATAAGAGCTGTTTATAAATGAAATAAACTAACTTATTGAGAGATCAGTTTACTGTTTTTGGAAACTGTGCTTTGGATATGACCTGACTAAAAACAATCCTTAGGTTTGCATAATAGCTTACTATTTACATAACCCATCATAACTTTGGATCTCCATTAATCTTTTAATCTTCATTAGCCTATTCTTCTCTAGTGATTCAAGTTCTGTAAAAATCTTTGCGAAAATTTATATTTTTCCCAAATATATTCTCTTATTCCCCATCCCCTCTTTCTTCCACCTCAGTTTTCTCTTCAGCATTTTAGAAAAATTGAATGTTATTGGACACATCATTCATCCAGAAGTTTATGGTATAGTCATCAATATCCTAATTATTTATCTTTTACAGATCACATACTAATGATATTCACTTTAAAAACTATAAGTTTAATTCAACTTGCCTATAGACATAATAGGACGATTTGATTAAGACTTATTTTTATTACTCTAGCTAATGTCAGTGATGCTTGAACCAGATTTCAATATATCCCTCTCTTTGTCTCCCACAAACTAAAATTTTATATGAAAATTAAAGACTTTAAACACAAGCTTAATGGAGTTGTTTGAATTAACAGATTTTATTTCTGTAGAGCTTTATTTCTTAGAAAGCCAAGAAACAGAAGTGTTCTTAGAATAGTAAACACCACACACCACATACCTCAGAACTAGGTGGTTGAATATCTTGGCAGCAATGATAGTAGTAAGCCATCTCAAGAACAGATGACATGATATTTCCCAGATGTCACTGTTTAGTTGTGTCACTGTCCAGCAGCAGCCACTTATTAGGAAAAAAAAATCCTTTCTCCCCTGAAGGACCATGGCCAGCACCGAAGGCAGTAGGGGAGATGTTGGCAAGGTACCGGAACAGGTGGCAGCAGCAGGTGTGATAGGCGAGAGATGACAAGGGCACCGAGTGTGCTGTTGGCAAGCTGTCGGTAACCAGAGTTCAGGAACTACTGAGAGCAGAGGAAATGCAGAGATGGTGGCACAGGATGGAGGAGCGGGGCAGAACAGACTGTCATCGCAGGGTGACAGGTACCCCCTGAACGAGCACAAACAGGGACCATGATGAGAGGGGAAGTGGTGGCCTGCAGCCCCAAAGTGGCTTGGGAGGATCACACGGTGAAAACAGGGAAGCCTGCGGTCCTCCAGCAGATGCGCAAGTCACCCAGAGCTCACTTGTCAGAAGGCAGCCCATACCCGGCGGCCACTGTGGAGAGATAAAAACAAAGAGAAAGGAAACGTAGTGATACTTTATTTTCCATTTATTGGTGATGCTTTGCTTTTTATCCACTCAAGAAATAATGACTTTAAAGGACCATCTTGCATCCCTAAATGTTCTGAGAATCCAGAAGTCTTACGTTGGAATCAGAGAGTAAACATCTTGTTATAACCTCAATTCTATCTGCTCTATAGCCATGTTGAGACTCCGCTTCAAGATGGCTAATTATAGATGGTTGTAAAATACTTCCCTCAGATGAGTCTTGAGTCAATATTTACTGATGCCAGATTACCACATAAAAATTCTGTAAAAAAAAAAAAAAGAGTCACTGAGGACTGCTGCTCGGCTGCATTTGGATACAGCTTTGACACAATGCAACGATACAGTGTGAAGACATTTTAATTCAATGTGATGGAACTCCATCAATATTTTATTATGTTTACTTTACAAATTATCTCACCCAGGAATATATTCCTCTAGGAAGACAGTAGTATTCAAAAGTGTCAGTCCTGCTCAGGAAGAGATGAGTTGCAAAGCAGAGTTACTTTCAGTACCTCAGAATATATTGTTTTCTAGTATACCCTATAATAATTTTAAAAGTGTTGATTTCAAAAACATCAACTCTAGCAGTGACAAAAGTGGTCTATTCATTCAAAAAGGTTTCCTTAATTCTTACTTTGTACTGGATGTTGTTTTAAGTGCCAAAGGTGTCATAGTAAACAACAACACAAACCAACCATCAAATGAGTGGAGGCGAATGATAAACCACCACAATAATATTAAACAGAGTAAGCAGGATGAAGATATTAGGTTGGAAAACAGAAGGTTATTATTGTACATAGACTGGTCAAGAGAGATATTTTTGATAAATTTCCATTGGACAGAGACATAAAAAGTGAGAAGCAAGCTGTGCAGTTGTAGAGAGAAAAAATATTCTAGAAAAAAAAAAGCATGTTTGGTGCAATTAGGAAGAACCTCTTTCCCAATGTGGTAGAAATGGAGTGAGAGGGAATGAGAAGAGGTCAAAAAGAAGGAGAATGCTTATCATATGTAACCTTATAGATGATGGCAAAGATTGCAAAGTTTATTCTATGAGATAAGAGAAACTGTTGAAGGGCACTGAGCAAAATTATGTGGTATGAATTAATTTTTCAAAAGATTGCTATGCCTGTTGAGTAGACAATAGACTGTAATGAGCACAAAGGTCAAAGATGGAAGTTCTATTTGGAGTTTATTGAAACAATCCAGTCCTGAGATGATATGCCTTAGACTACTGTGTTTGCATTGAAAAGAATGGAAATGGTTGTATGCTGGATAGCTTTTGAAGATAGAGAAACAGGACAGAATGTGTCAAGTACAAAGGAAACAGGGGAAGCCAGAAAAGACACCAAGATTTTTTAACTGAACAACTTAGCACAGTGGTCCTCAACCTTTCTAATGCCGCGACCCTTTAATACAGTTCCTCATGTTGAGGTGACCCCCAACCATAAAATTATTTTTGTTGCTACTTCATACTGTAATTTTACTACTGTTATGAATCGTAATGTAAATATCTGTGTGACCCGCTAGCAGAGTCACCTAAGACCATTGGAAAACACAGATATTTACATTACAATTCATTAACAGTAGCAAAATTACAGTTATGAAGCAGCAATGAAAATAATTTTTAAATATGTATTTTTTTAAATATATTTTATTGATTTTTTACAGAGAGGAAGGGAAAGGGACAGAAAGTCA
Organism: Lasiurus cinereus; assembly: GCA_011751065.1. NCBI lineage: Eukaryota > Metazoa > Chordata > Mammalia > Chiroptera > Vespertilionidae > Lasiurus > Lasiurus cinereus. The sequence goes on along the minus strand of JAAGEH010002528.1, from coordinate 45,519,101 downwards.
GAAACATCGATGAGAGAGAGACATCGATCTGCCGCCTCCTGCACACACCACGCTGGAGATGTGCCCGCAAGCGAGGTACATGCCTCTGACCGGAATCGAACCTGGGACCTTTCAGTCAGCAGGCCGACACTCTATCCACATTTAATTGATTTTTTAAAGAGAGGAGGGGAGAGGGATAGAGAGTTAGAAATATCAATGAGAGAAAAACATCAATCAGCTGCCTCCTGCACACCCCCTACTGGGGATGTGCCACCAACCAAGGTACATGCCCTTGACCAGAATTGAACCTGGGACCCTGGAGTTCACAGATGATGCTCTATCCACTGAGCCAAACCGGTTAGGGCAGCAACGAAAATAATTTTATGGTTGGGGGTCACCACAACATGAGGAACTGTATTAAAGGATCACAGCATTAGAAAGGTTGAGAATCACAGGATGGATAGCCATTAACTAAGACAGGGAAGACTACTAAAAAAGTAAGTTTGGGGAGGAAATAAGTAGTTCTATTTTGGCTAACTATTAGATAACTACATGAAGATGTTAAATGTTAATTATAAAAATCTGGAGTTAGGGAGAAATCAGCTCAAGATGTAAATTCAAAGACCATGGACATTTAAGATGAAATTTAAATTTCTGTGACCAGATGAAGTCACCCAGAAAATTAGTGTGGGTAGTAAAGAGCTATGAATAAAAAGAAAACAAGAAGCCTGAAACTGTTAGTGGTGCAAAAGAAAAACTGGGAGAAAGGTGCCCAGAAAACAAGAGAATAAATTATTTTTAAAAGAAGGAAGTGATCAAAAATGTTAAATGTTGGTAGTTAAGTCAGAATAGATCTAAGAATTGGCCATTAGCCCTAGCTGGTTTTGCTCAGTGGATAGAGCATGGGCCTATGGATTGAAGAGCTCTGGGTTCAATTCTGGTCAAGGACACATGCCTGGAATGTGGGCTCAGTCCCTAGTATGGGTGTGCAAGAGGCAGCCAATCAATGATTCTTTCTCATTATTAATGTTTTGATCTCTCCCCCTCCCTTTCTCTCTGAAATCAGCTACACACACACACACACACACACACACACACACACACACACAGTAGGGGCCTGGTGCATGAAATTCGTGCACTGGAGGATGTCCCTTAGCCCAGCCTGCCCCCTCTCAAATATTGGGAGCCCTCAGGAGATGTCCTACTGACCAGGCTGATCAAGGGAAGGCACCAGCCCCATCACTCCACTGCTGCAGCCACTGCCAGCCGCCACAGCTGCCAAGGTGCTTTCATCAACACAGACTCCAGTCCCTTCCTCATGAAAAAATGACAACTTTCTTGAGGCATTTTCAAGATGTGTCTTTCATAGGATATGACATTTCTTTCTTGCTTGCTTTTTTTATCCTCACCTGAGGATATGTTTCCATTGATTTTTAGAGAATGTGGAAGAGAAAGGGAAAGAAAGAGAGAAACATCAAAGTGAGAGGAACACTTTGATTGGTTGCCCCCTGCATGAGCCCTGACCTGGGCCCCAGCCAAGGAGGAGCCTACAACCTAGGTACATGCCCTTTATCAGAATCCAACAGGACTCTGCGGTTGGCAAGCCTAGGCATTATCCACTGAGCCAAACTGGCTAGGGCAGGATATGACATTTCTTAGCCCTCCAGCAGCAAACCTTCCTTTTTTTCTCCAGGAGTGTGGTGGAAAAACCCTAGAACAGCTTTTTGGATTCTTATACCCAAGTTACTAAGAATATTACCAGTGGCAAACAGGAAGCTTAGCCAATGAGCGGTCAGAAAAGGTATTTCCTTTGTAGTTCACACAGATCGCCTCCGATCTCTGGCTCAACCCCTGCCAAGGTCTAAAGCCTCTGGGTCTGAGCAGGGGCTCCCCAGCTCCCTCTGATCACCCGGCTCCACCCCTGCCCTGACCAGAGGAAGCTGGGGGGCCCCTGCTCAGGCCTGGAGGCTTTAGATCTTGGCAGGGATTGAACCAGAGATCAGAGGCAATCTGTGTGAACTACAAAGGAAATACCTTTTCTTTGGGGCCTGGGCAGGGGACCCTCAACTCCCCCTGATTGCCCAGCTCCACCCCTGCCCAGAAAACCCTCACTCAGGCCCTTTCCAGGTTGCTCAGGACCCACAGGGGGCCTACCTTGGAGTGACTTGGGTGCTGAGAAAGTTCCTGGGACCCAGGCTGCTGGGCACCTATGTATGCAAATTAACCTCCATCTTTGTTGGGTTAATTTGCATACTCACTCTGATTGGATGTGGGCATAGCAGTGGTACAGTCAATTTACATGTTTGTCTATTATTAGGTATGATATGTATATATATGTATATATATGTAATTAATGGTATTCTTTAAAAAAAAGGAATTGAATTTGACAGCCTTCTATTCATAAGTGTCCTTGCTAAATACTATATTTGTGAATGGTGAGAAAGAAATCTTGACTACAATTAGGTCAAGAGAGAATGACAAAAGAATAAATTCTTTCACTCAGTTATGAATTTTATTGTTCAGGGGATCATAGAAATGGGGAGGCAGATAAAAGGGAATGTGGAATGAGGAAAAAAGTTTTTAAGATAAGAGATACTTTCAGATGGGAGTGTGTTTGTATGAAGTTGGAGATGATCAAGTAAGAGGAACAACCTGATGTAAAAGAGGAAGGGGAAAGGTATTGTATGGGATTCGATACACAGGACTCCCCAACTTTGGCAACTTTGACATATTGATCCAGACAATTCCTTGTTGTGGGAACTCTCTTACATATTGTATAAAGTTTAGCAGTATCTCTGGTCTCTACCCATTAGATGCCAGAAGCATCCTTCCCCCAAAGTTGAGTTGTGATGATCAAAAATGTCTCTAGACTTTGTCAAATGCCCCCTGGGGGTAAAAATCACTGAGAACTACCGATGAAGGACTTGGTCCTAGGTAAGAATAAGGACAGTTCATCTATAGTAGCAGGAGAAAAGGCAGAGTAAATAGTCATGGATCCAGATAATCTTCAAGATATGATAGTGCAAGTATGAGGAGTTACTTCTGATGGACTCTGTTTCAACTGAGAATGTGAAGGGAAAAGAATGCACTGAAAATTGAATAGAGGAGCAGCATCTGGAAGAATGGGAAGGTGAATGATCTAGGGAAATGTTCTTCTTTGATTGCCAGAGAACACAAAAGCTAGTGGTAATGAATTTAAGTAAACTATGGTTCTGATGAAGGACAAGATCATTAGAGGACAGGAGATCAAGGGACTGAGAGGCAAGGATACTAAAGAATGTATAATATAGATATGAAAATCATTAAAAGCTAGGCTTTTTGATGGCATGAACTCCAAAGCTGGGATTTTAGAAAGAAGTAAAGAGTGATGGTCTGGAAAAACATTTACTTCAATTCTGGCCCAATGGCACAATAAATGGAAATCATAGAAAGTGAAAATTCATAGATAAGGGGATTCAAATTAGCAGCTCAAAATATTATCCTGCCAAAACCGGTTTGGCTCAGTGGATAGAGCGTTGGCCTTCAGACTGAAGGGTCCCGGGTTCAGTTCGGTCAAGGGCATGTATCTCGGTTGGGGGTGCATCCCCAGTAGGGGGTGTGCAGGAGGCGGCTGATCAATGTCTCTCTCTCATCGATGTTTCTAACTGTCTATCCCTCTCCCTTCCTCTCTGTAAAAAAAAATCAATAAAATATATTTTAAAAAATATATTATCCTGTCATATTAAGAAGCCATCCATGGATACTTCTAATCGACACCTCTAACAGGGGTCATATTTTAAAATTATAAATACAGTTTTCTCCTTCATCTTTGTCAGTATAAGATCTTTATCAAACTGACCTAAAGTATAAAACTACTTGGAAAGAGGAAATGATAATAAGAATTTGTTGTAAAACGTTAAGAGAAAGAATGAAGTAATATTTCACTCCTAACAAGCTAAATAGAATTTCACAGCAGGACTAGACAGGGATAGCTTTGCAAACTGGTCTATTTTCCTGATAGACCAGGCTTTTTCAACCTCAGCAATGTTTCTTTGTTAGGGGGACTATCCTGTGCATTGTGGGAAGTAAACAACTTCCCTGGATTCTACCTAGCTGCACCTCACTTCAAGTGTAACATCAAAAATTTCCCCAGATGCTGCCAAATATCTTGTAGAGGAAAAAAGCACACCCGTAGCCGAGAACCTTTCTGAGAGAAGATTTAATAAATTCCTTTTAGTCCTGTTTGATATATCACCAGATCTAAAGGACTCACATGATAGAATTTTCTGTAGGATGAAGAAGATACTTCCTTTTACCTAGAATAGCTAAACCATAGAAAAAGATTATAAACTAAATAAAGGGGAAATGTATAATTAGCTCCCCCCACACACACCAAATCCCTCACTCTCTTTATACAGTAAAAGTGTGCTGCCGTTTTTAGCCCAATTATTATCCTCTGGAAACAAATGTAATTATTTATTTAATTGCTATTCCATTTAATAACACTTCAGCTATTTGAAGACAGTTATCATGTCCCTTCTAGTTCTTCCTCTTTTTGAGGTAATCATTCCAAATTCCATCATCCTGCTTTACATGCTGCTGGATTTTTCTTGTGAATCATTTTCATAGAGGCCCTGGAGAAAAATATCAAAGGTGTCTTCACTTCTGTGTGACTGTAATCGAGAATGTATATACTAGTACATCCTTAGGGCTTCTTTAAGTGCTCAACAAACATGTCTCTCTCTTTTTTAAAAATTTATTTATTTAGAGAGAGAAAGTGGTGATCTGTTGCTCCATTTATTTATGCATTCATCAGTTGTTTTCTTGTATGTGACCTGACCGGAATTGGATCAGCAACCTTGGTGCATGGGGATGAGTCTCTAACCAACTGAACTACCTAGCCAGGGCCTAGAGACATGTCTTTTAAGGCACTGACAATAGCCACAATTTTGTTTCGTTCACAAATGCATGCTTATCTTACATATATATCACTGGTCTTTCGCCAAATGCAGGGCACTCCCTTTGGTGTGTATTTTGGCAGTGGCAAGCCAGAACCCGCTATAATTATCATGATGTTAAAGAAGTATGTGAGAGCCCAGAACCGCCTGGGAGTGGGGACACCAGTCAATAGTACAACCCTATTACTTTCAGTGTGAAGCTTACTTGGTGACTTAAATCACTGGTGTTTCTTCTTTTTAACACTCAATGTATCTTTTTACCTTTATTCTTAAGCTGTCACATGATAACTAGTACCTGGAAGGATAAGGAAAAATAAGTGATGATTGAAAGAATTCAAGCAGCAGTTACAAGAAATTACCAAAGGAGAATTTGTTAGAAAATAAGTTAATAACCACCAAAAATGGAGTGGGATAGAGGAAGAACAATTGCAGGAAAGTAGCCAAAAAAATATAGGACATGAACATGCTTTCTCCTTTGGGGGATCGGACAGCTCCTGGTCAGCTCTGCCACCAGAAGGGAGAAGTGCAGAGGGGAGGGTATGGAAGGACCTGAAGAGGGAAACTGAACACCTGAGAAAGGAAAAGGAAGGAAAGTGACACCATGAAGAGAGGAAGTGTGAGTGTTAAAAGGTATTCCAAGTATTAACTCTGTATTTAAAATAGAGATGGGTCATCAGAATACAATTTAAAGAAGGCAGCAAGCCATGAGAACTTTGTTAAAACTTATCTAAGAATAGATAGCTTAGAGACTCTATAAAAGAATTATAAATATAACTCCAGAGCTATATTTACATATTATGTATCATTACATGTTGCACAATTATAAATATCATATATTATATAAAAATAATTTCCAAGAGAGTTAAACAGGTGATATAGTCGATATAGTCAGAATAGGGATATACCGTAGTCAGAATGGTTAGGATTCTACTAAGCATACTGCCCCTGAATGGAAAGGTTGATTCATTTGACCGGCAGACAACACTGAGTGATTTTTCCAAATTCCCCTTATATGTTGCTATGGTAAAATAATAATAATAATAATAAATAAATACAAATTTAAAAAGATATTTTGCTGCAATTCCATTTCAAGGATGAATATATATAATTCAAATTTTAAGGGAGAAAACATAACATACAAAATATTTTCAAGGAAATGGGGACTTGGGTGTGGTTTTATGATATGTTTGCATCCATGTTTTGATGCAATGAAATGCTGAGTTCTGTTTAACACCAGAGACTGCTACTTTTACTATACAATACATTTGCTCTACAGGACGAATTTAAAAATGTGTTGGGCCCTTGCCGGTTTGGCTCAGTGGATAGAATATCGGCGTATGGACTGAAGGGTCCCAGATTTGATTCTAGTCAAGGGCACATGACCAGGTTGCAGGCCCTGTCCCCAGAAGGGGGCTTGCAGGAGGCAGCCAATCAATGATTCTCTCATATCATTGATATTTCTCTCTCCCTTTCCCTTCGTCTCTGAAATCAATTAAAAATATATTATAAATATTTCTAATGAATAAATAAATAGAAATAAAAATATATTGGAATAAAGAATTATTTATGTTATTTTATTGTGCTTTTAGACTGTGACCAACTGTAGTAGTCAACCAGCCTAACTGATAGACTCCAAAATAGCTGTTTTATTTGTTTGCCATGATATTTGGCCTCATATTCTCTATTGGAGAGCTTTTTTGGGGGGAGGGTTAAGGCAAAGGAGGCTAATTTGTAATTTCCAAAAAAGTTCTTGCAGAAGTTTAAAACTCAGAATGGAAGAGATAAGTATGTTAACATGCTATTTCAAACATGATTTATTAATTTTTAAGACTAAATATATATTTGTGGATCATTCCCATGGTTTTCAGGAAGATTAAATGAAAAATGCATGAGAAAAATGCTTTTGTAAGTATAAAATACTAAAGGAATGCATACCCTATCCTATACTATAAAGAGGTAATATGCAAATTGACTATCACTCCAACACACAAGATGACCGTCCCTATGTGGCCAAAGATGGCTGTCCCCATGTGGACACAAGATAGCCACTACAAGATGGCCAGCAGGGAAGGACAGTTGGGAGGCACCAGGCCTGCAAGGGAGGGCAGTTGGGGGTAATCAGGCCTACAGAAGAGGACAGTTAGGGGTATCCAGGCCAGCAGAGGAGGGCAGTTGTGGGGGGATCAACCTGCAGGGAAGGCAGTTGGGTGGGACCAGGCCTGCAGGGGAGGGCAGTTGGAGGCAACCAGGCCTTCAGGGGAGGACAGTTGGAAACCCAGGCCTATAGAGAAAGGCAGTTGGGAAGGACCAGGCCTGCAGGGGGAGGTAGTTGGGGGGATAAGGCCTGCAGAGGAGAGCAGTTAGGGGCAATCAGGCCAGCAGGGGAAGGCAGTTAGAGGTGACTGGGCCTGCAGGGGAGGGCAGTTTGGGATGACAAGATTGGTAGGGGTGAGCAGTTATGAGCAACCAGGCCTGTAAGGGGAGGCAGTTTGGGATGACCAAGTTGGCAGGGGAGGGCAGCTGGGGAGAACCAGACCTGCAGGGAGGGCAGTTGGGGAGGACCAAACCTGCAGGGAGGGTAGTTGGGGGAGACTAGGCCGCAGGGAGGGCAGTTGGGAAGACCAGACCTGGAGGGGAGAACAGTTAGGGGTAATCAGGCCAGAAGGGGAGGGCAGTTAGGGGTGACCAGTCTGGCAATGGAAGGCAGTTAGGGATGACTGAGCCAGCAGGTGAGGATAGTTGGGGGCAACCAGGCCAGCAGGGGAGGATAGTTAGGGGCAACCAGGCTGGCAAGGGAGGGCAGTGAGGGGTAACAGGGACAGCAGGGGAAGGCAGTTAGGGGCAACTGGGCCTGCAGGAGAGGGCAGTTAGAGGTGACCAAGCCCACAGGGGAGGGAAGTTTGGGGTGACAAGGCTGGAGGGCAGGGCAGTTAGGGGTAACAAAGCTGGCAGGGGAGGGCAGTTGGGGAGGACCAGACCTATAGGGAGGGTAATTGGGGGCAATCAGGCCAGAAAAGGAGGGGAGTTAGGGGTGATCAGGCCAGCAGGTGAGGGTAGTTGGGGGCAACCAGGCCAGGGGAGGACAGTTAGGAGTCAGTTGGGGGTGGCCAGGCTGGCAGGGGATGGCAGTTAGGGGCAACCAGGCTGGCAAGGGAGGGCAGTTAAGGGGGACCAGGTCACAAGGAAGGACAGTCAGAGGCAATCAGGCCAGAAGGGTATCAGTTAAGCATCAATTACACTGGCAAAGGAGTGGCTAGGGGATGATCAGGCTGGCAGGCAGAAGCAATTAGGAGCAATCCAGGTAGGCAGACAGGTGAGCGGTTAGGAGCCAGCAGTCTTGGATTATGAGAGGGATCCCAGATTGGAGAGGGTGCAGGTTGACTAAGGGACACACACCCCTGTACAGGAATTTCATACACTGGGCCTCTAGTTATCTATATTTCTCCTGAAATGAAAGTCATTGTAAATGTGCATTACTGATAGTTTCACTAAGTGAAAACATTATGTAATAAACTACATCTTGTAGAGGGCTCTCTGGGAAGGCACGCAGGCATTTTTTAATTATTGTCAGCCAAACCCGGTTGCATCAGCAAAGCCACGCCCAGGGAACACGCCTTACCAAAAGGGCAAGAGAGTTCAGCTTGACCTTCATTTCAGCCCATAATGTGGGGAATTGGGTTTTGATAACTAAATCAAGCCTCGAACCAGGAATGCTCAGGGACTACTCAAGAACACAAATAATTTTTTGTCTTAAACTTTTGGTGAAACTTTTTGGTATTTGGGGGTATAAAATAAACACGCTGTATCGGCTCTGGGTCACTGTCTCTCCATTAGAAAAGGGCAGCAGTCCACCCAGCCCCAGCTTTTCTTTCTATCTCTGTTTCTTGTCTCTTTCTTTTATTTCTCAATCCCCAGCCACCTCTACTCAGGAATTGGACCAGCTCTCCAGCTGCACTGGATGCAGAAAAGAGAGAAAATAGTTACACATCTGAAGAAAGATAGTTTAGACCCTGCACATTTACAGAAAATAAATTTGGAAGACACTTCAAATATTTATAAGAGAAAACCAAGGAATCTTGACCTAGGTTTAGAGGGAAAGTATTTACTACTGTTACTGTTATAAGGAGATAATTATCCTCTCAGCTTGGAAACTTATTAGATTTACTCATGGGCAAAAAAATGCATAGAAATACTTTGTATTTGTAGGTCCCATTTCAGAAAGAATAAAGTAGACAAAAAAATGTGTTTTTTTGCAATAAGCAATGCAAATAATAAATGTTTTGTAAAGATGGGAAAGATTGGTAAAAAGACATAGGGACTCAGATTATTAATTTATTTGACTGGCATATAAAGATAAGTTGAATTACAACAAAACAATATAAAATAAAGGGTCAATAAGCAACATAAACTCTGTAGAAGATGAGTGTAAGGAATGAAGGGAGAGTTTCTGGATAAAAAGCTATTTGAAAGAAAGAGGAAAGAAGTCAAGAGGTGACACAAAAGAAAACCAATTAAGTCCCGCTGCATCACAACAAATCACATATCTAGACTCCAAAAGACCTTGATGGGTTTACTGCTCTACTCTTGCCACCTTGAAATTTTTAATAATTTTATCTTTGCAATTATGTTAGAAATGAAGTCTAGCAGGACAATGGACCATGAGTGAGAGCAGAGGAGATATGCCCAATATGAATGGCTGCCCCATTCACATGTAGTGTTTGTGATGCCCCATGAGCATAGAATTCCAGAGGATCCATGATGGCTGGGAGTTCAGTGAGGCTCAAAGCCAGTACAGGTAAGTCTGTTACCTCTAAGGCTAAGTAAGTCTAGAGATGAGGGGGGCTTGCTGGCATGCTGAGAGGCCCACCTGTAGGATGACAGAACTGGCTGTGGATGCAGAGAGAAGCAGCAATGGTATGCTGCTCTCCCACATTAGCCACCCACCTGTGCTGAATATAATTACATAGAGGAAAATGGAAAGATAGAACCATCCACAACTCCTTTTTCTTTCCTTGCTTATAAGTAAGACAAACATAGGGAGTGTTGGTAGAATGTTTGTCTATCAAGAAAGGAAATAAAAATAGTTGAGTTTTGTGCAGATTGCCACTGTTCCTGTAAGAACAAATACATATATTCACATGTATGAGGTACAAACTAGATGGTGTAATTTTAGTGACTGGTTCTGCATATTAGTGGTTCTGCATGTTTTTATATTTACATTTAAAAGTGGCATTGCAGGGGGTGGGGAGGAAGCAGATGCAGAGGCAAAGAAGCAATGAACAGACTGTCATGCTATAGTAGGAAGGCAGGGGAGGTTGTGGGGGAGGGGCCTGTAGGAGATCCACCGAAGGACTTAGATACATGTGTGTATAGGCATAGCCAGTGGATACAGGGCAATAGGGAGGGGGTTGCGGGGGGAGTCGGATGAGGGCATATACTGGGGGTGAGGAGGGCAATAGGGAAAAAATAAAATAAATAAATAAATGTTAAAAAATAAAATAAAATTAGATAATTAAATTTTGAAACCTAAAAAATAAATAAATAAATACAATAAAAGTGGCATTGCACAATAGGAAGGTAAACAGTAACATTTGTGCAATAGTATAAATTTTTAACTGCACTTAAAATAGCCTTAAATATTTAATGAGAAACAGCATAACAAACTGAGAACAAGAAGCAGAAGAAAAGGAAAAAAACTTGTCTATTTGGTGCCTTTTTTAAAAAATTTTTTATTAATTTTTTACACATATCTCCCCATTGCCCCCCCTCCCTCCCAGGCATACTCCAACCCCCCAGTGTCTATGTTCATTGTTTATGCTTATATGCATGCATACAAGTCCTTTGGTTGATCTCTTATCTACCTCACCTAACTATAATCTTCCTGCTGTAATTTCACAGTCTGATGCTTTACTGCCTCTGTATCTATCCTTTTGTTCATCAGGTTTTTTTGTTGTTTGTTTGTGTGTGTTTTTTTCAGAAACTCACCGGGGTGGAGGGGCCAGGGTTGGGAGTACAGCAAAGCAGTTGTGGCATAAGGTGGTGTGAGGGGGTCATGGGAGGTACATGGAGGGGAAAGACTTGCTAGGTGGCTTGCTTGATGTCGCGCCATTCTTAGAGCAGCCAGGCATACTGACCAGGTGTGGTTTGCTGTCCGTGGTTCCTTTTCTTGCCTGGTGGGGAATGTCCAGTGCAGAGCACTTCCTTGGTTTCAGGGCCTGTAGTTGGAGGCTGGTGTCGCAGTCACTGTCCATGTCCATGGAAAGGTGCGGGGGTTGGCAGCTGTCATCCATGTGGTTTTCCCGCAAGGTGTCCTCACATTTCACATTTCCCAGGCATCTGGCTCCAGCAGCAGCAGCATCATGTCTTGTGCTTCTTTTCCCTACTAGCTTAGCTGGTATGTCCGTTTCGCCGGGTGGGTTCTGCTTCAGCGCATTCCTTGGCAGATTGGTTTTCATGTGCATTTCTTTATATTGGGGTGACCAGCCAAGTTCTCCGGAAGCGGCGCAGGCCATGTGGCGGGGTGTCCCAAGGCAACCATGCTGGATCCGAGGTTATGTAGTCCCAGTCAGAATCCGCATGGTGCATCTCCCGGGGAAGTTGCTTTGCAGAATCCCTGCTGCTCTCTGCTGTGGTGAGGTGAGTGTGAGGTCTTGCATATTCTTCTTTGGGAATTAGGAGATTCCAGTGGTTCTTTGCTCCTCTGCAGAGAAGTCCATTGCTGCAGCTGTGCTCCAGGAGAGAAAGCTGTTCATCAGTTTATAATGTTCTTTATTATCCACAAGTGAGTGAGATCATGTGATGCTTATCCTACATTGACTGGCTTATTTCACTAAGCATAAGGCTCTCCAGATCCAACCAGGTTGTTGCAAATGGTAAGAATGCCTTCTTTTTAATGGCAGCATAGAATTCCATTGTGTAGATGTACCATAGTTTTCTGATCCACTCATCTGCTGACGGGCACCTAGGCTGTTTCCAAATTGTAGCTATTGTAAATCGTGCTGCTATGAACATAGGGGTGCAAAAATCTTTTCTGATTGGTGTTTGTGATTTCTTAGGATAAATTCCTAAGAGTGGGATTACAGGGTCAAATGGGAAATCCATTTTTAGTTTTTTGAGGAAACTCCATACTGTTCTCCACAGTGGCTGCACCAGTCTGCATTCCCACCAACAGTGCACAAGGGTTCCTTTTTCTTCAAATCCTCGCCAACACTTGTCTTTTGTTGATTTGTTGATGATTGCCATTCTGACAGGTGTAAGATGGTATCGCATTGTCGTTTTGATTTGCATCTCTCGGATGATTAGTGACTTTGAACATGTTTTCATCTGTCTCTTGGCCTTCCTTCAGTCGTCTTTCAAAAAGGTTCTATTTAGGTCTGTAGCCCATTTTTTTATTGGATTGTTTATCTTCCTTTTATTAAGTTGTAAAAGTTGGCTATAGATGTTGGAGATTAAACCTTTATCAGTGATAACATTCACAAATATGTTCTCCCATACAGTGATCTTTCTTGTTGTTTTGTTGATGGTTTCTTTTGCTGTGCAAAAGCTTTTTATTTTGATGTAGTCCCATTTGTTTATTTTTTTCTTTAGCTTCCATTGCCTTTGGAGCAGTATCAGTGAAGAAGTTCTTTCGGCATATGTCTGAGATTGTGCTGCCTGTGGATTCCTCTAGTATTTTTATGGTTTCCCTTCTAATGTTTAAGTCCTGTATCCATTTTGAGTTTATTTTTGTATTTGGTGTAAGTTGGTGGTCCAGTTTCATTTTCTTGCATGTATCTGTCCAATTTTCCCAACACCATTTATTGAAGAGGCTATCTTGGCTCCATTGTATGTTCATGCCTCCTTTGTCAAATATTAGTTGAGCATAGTGGTTTGGGTGGATATCTGGGTTCTCTATTCTATTCCATGGGTCTATATGTCTGTTCTTGTGCCAGTACCAGGCTATTTTGAGAACAGTTGCTTTGTAATATAGCTTTAAATCTGGTATTGAGATCCCACCTACTTTATTCTTCTTTCTCAGAATTGCTGTGGCTATTCGTGGTCTTTTTTGTTCCAGATGAATCTATGAAGAATTCTTTCCAGGTCTGTGAAATATGTCATTGGTATTTTAATGGGTAGTGTATTGAATCTATAGATTGTTTTGGGTAGTATGGACATTTTAATGATGTTGATTCTCCCAATCCATGAGCATGGTATGCTCTTCCATCTGTTAACATTTTCCTCTATCTCTTTTTTTAGTGTCCTGTAGTTTTCTACATATAGGTCTTTTACCTCTTTAGTTAGGTTTATTCCTAGCTATCTTAATTTTTTTGGTGAGATAGTAAATGGGATTGGTTTTTGAGTCTCTCTTTCTGTAATATCACTATTAGTGTATAGAAATGCCACAGACTTCTTAGCATTAATTTTGTATCCTGCTACATTGCTGAATTCATTTATTAAGTCAATTAGTTTTGGAATGGAGTCCTTTGGGTTTTTTATGTATAGTATTATGTCATCTGCAAATAAGGACAGCTTTATTTCTTCTTTTCCAATTTGGATGCCTTTTATTTCTTCTTCTTGTCTAATAGCCATGGCTAATACTTACAGTACTATGTCAAACAGGAGAAGCGAGAGTGGGCATCCCTGTCTTGTTCCTGTTTTTAGGAGAAATGGTTTTAGTTTTTGCCCATTGAGTATGATGTTAGCTGTGGGTTTATCATATACGCCTTTTATGTTGTTGAGGTATGATCCTTCTATTCCCACTTTGCTGAGAGTTTTTATCAAGAAAGGGTGCTGGATTTTGTCAAATGCTTTTTCTGCATCAATTGATATGACTATGTGATTTTTATCTCTCAATTTGTTTATGTGATGTATCACGTTTATTGATTTGCAGATATTGTACCATCCCTGCATTCCTGGAATGAATCCTGCTCCGTCATGGTGTATGATCTTTCTGATGTACTGCTGGATGCGATTTGCTAGAATTTTGTTGAAGATTTTGGCATCTATGTTCATGAGAGATATTGGCCTATAATTCTCTTTCATTGTGTTGTCTTTATCTGGTTTTGGTATTAGGGTGATGCTGGCTTCATAGAAGGTCTTTGGAAGTGTTCCTTCTTCTTGAATGTTTTTGAATAGTCGAGGAGGATAGGTTTTAATTCTTCCTTGAATGTTTGGTAAAACTCTCCTGTGTAGCCATCTGGTCCCAAGCTTTTGTTTGCTGGAAGCTTTTTGATGACTGCTTCAATTTCTTCCATAGTTATTGGACTATTGAGATGTTTAGATTCCTCCTCGTTGAGTTTTGGAAGGTTATATTTTTCTAGGAAAATGTCCATTTCTTGCAGGTTGTTCAATTTGTTGGAATAGAGTTGTTCATAGTATTTTCTAACAATCCTTTGTATTTCCACAGGGTCAGTTGTTATTTCTCCTCTTTCATTTCTGATTTTGTTTATTTGGGTCTTCTCTCTTTGCTTCTTGGTGAGCTTGACTAGAGGTCCATCAATCTTGTTTATCCTTTCAAAGAACCAGCTCTTGGTTTTGTTGATCTTTTGAATTGTTTCTTTGGTCTCCAAGTTGTTTATCTCCACTCTGATCTTCACTATTTCCTTCCTTCTGCTTACACTGGGCTCTTCTTGTTCCTCTCATTCTAGCTCTTTGAGTTGTACAGTTAGGTAATTTATTACCATTTTTTCCTGTTTTTTTGCAGTAGGCTTGTAGGGCTATGAACTTCCCTCTCAAGACTGCTTTCATTGTGTCCCATAAATTTTGTATTGTTGTATTGTCATTGTCATTTGTTGCCATGATGTTTTTTATTTCTTCCTTGATCTCTCTGGTTACCCAGTCATTGTTTAATAGCATGCTGTTTAGTCTCCATGTGTTTGATTTCTTTCTATTTTTTTATTATAGTTGATTTTCAGTTTTATGCCACTGTGGTCTGAGAAAATGCTTGATATGATTTTTATGTTCTTGAATTTGAAGAGACTTTCTTATGACCCAACATATGATCTATCTTTGAAAATGACCCATGTGCACTGGAGAAGAATATATATTCTGTGGCTTTGGGGTGAAATGTTCTGAAGATGTCAATTAATTCCATCTGGTCTAGTGAGTCATTTAGGATTGATGCTTCTTTGCTGATTTTTTGTTTAGAGGATTTGTCCAGTGGTGACAGTGGGGTATTGAAGTCTCCTACTATGATTGTATTGCTGTCAATCTCTCCCTTAATACCTTCCAGGAGTTTTTTTATGTATTTAGGTGCTCTTATATCGGGTGCGTATATGTTTACCAGAGTTATTTCTTCTTGTTGGATTGTTCCCTTTAGTATTATGAAGTGGCCTTCATTATCTCTTGTTATGTCTTTCACTTTGATATCTAATTTGTCAGATATAAATATTGCAACCCCAGCTTTTTTTTAATTTCCATTTGCCTGAAATACCATCTTCCATCCCTTCATCCTCAATCTGTGTGCATCTCTTTTCCTGAGGTTGGTTTCTTGTAGATAGCAGATATGTGGATCATGTTTTCTTATCCAATCGATTACCCTATGTCTCTTGATTGGAGCATTTAATCCGTTTACATTTAAAGTTATTATTGATAGGTATTTATCTGTTGCCATTTTTAGTCCTTACCCCAGAGTTCCTTCTTCGCTTCCTCCTTCTTTTTATTACAGCAGACCCTTTAGTATTTCTTGCATTGCTTGGTTTGGTGGTAATATATTCCCTTAGTCCTTTTTTGTCTGTGAAGCTTCTGATTTCACCTTCAATTTTGATTGAAAGCCTTGCAGGGTACAGTATTCTTGGATTCAGACCCTTCCTTTGCATGACTTTGTATATTTCATTCCATTCCCTTCTGGCCTGATGAGTTTCTGTTGAAAAATCAGTAGCTAGTCTTATGGGGGATCCTTTATAGGTAACTTTCTGTTTCTCCCTTGCCGCTTTTAAGATTCTTACTTTGTCATTGGTATTTGCCAGTTTAATTATAATGTGCCTTGGTGTTGCTTTTGTGGGGTTCATTTTGCTTGGTACTCTGTGAGCTTCTTGGATTTGTGTGGGTTTTTCCTTTCCTATATTGGGGAAATTTTCTGTCATTATTTCTTTAAACAGGTTCTCTAATCCTTGTTCAGTTTCCACTCTTTCTGGAACCCCAATTACACGGATGTTGTTTTTTTTTTTGTGTTATCCCAAAGTTCCCTTAGGCTCTCATCTTGCTTTTTAATTTTTTTTTTCTAGAAGCTGCTGTACTTGGGTATTTTTTCCTACCGTATCTTCTAGCTCACTGATGTGGGCCTCTGCTTCTTCTAGTCTACTTTTGATGCTTTCTATTGAGTTCTTTAAAGCAGTGATGTCATTTTTTATTTCTTCTTTCATTTCTTCTTCCTTATTCTTCATTTCCTCTTGGTTCTTCTTCATTTCCTCTTGGCTCTTACTCATATTGTCAAATTTGTCTTCCATTCTTCTCATTCTCCTTATGATCATTTCTCTGAACTCTTTCTCTGGAAGGCTTATTTCTGCTTCTATTTCGTTTACTTCCTTTTCTGGTGATACCTGTCTATCTGTCATATGCAGGCTGTTTCTTCTTCTGCCCATGGTCTTTCTTCTCTGGGTGTCTGGTTATGTAGTTCTCTCTCCTATGTTGATTCAAAGTCACAAACTACAACACGACCTGGTACAGCACACAAGGCACTGAACAGAAATGTATTCACGATGTTAATAATCACCAAGAAGGTGACCACCAATGAAAGACAAATTAGGGGTAAGTAGAGAAAGAAGAAGAGGAAAATGAGGGGAAAAGAAAGGAAAGAAGTGCCAAAATCAAATTGGGAGAGGGAAAAAAAATAAATAAATGAACAAAAAATAAAATAAAATTTAAAAAAAGGAGAGGAAGAAAAAGAAAAGACAAAGAGAAACAAAGTCAGAGAGAAAAGAAAGCAGATTAGAGAGAAAAGGGGAACAAAATATAGATGTCAGGAGAAAACTCCAATAGAACAGTCACTAATCCCAATAAAGGCCAGCAACCAATACCTAGAGATTAACACAAACTACAAATAACTACTGGCATCAAGGGAGGCAAGGGAAAAGAGAGGTAAAAAACAAAGCAAGCAAAAAGCAAAATAAAACAAGTAGAATAAGCTAAAACAATCTCACAAAAAAATACAAAAAATCAATATACTCTGTTCAGGCAAATAGCAACAAAAGGACATAGAGAAAAACAACTTTTTGGCTAGTGAAGACAAGAAAAGAGAGGTTTGTATGGACTTGTAGTAGGGGATTTGAAATTAGATATATAAGTGGAGTGAAATTGTAACCAGGTAAAGAGAAAGAATAGGGAGAATATAAAGTTGGAAAAGGGAAAGAGAAACAAAACAACAAAATGGGGAAAGTTAGGAGGAAAGTGTTGGCATAAAGGTAGAGTTGAGATGGAGTAAAATTATGCTAAAGGAAAGATGAAAATAGAATGTAGAACTCTAATCCCGAAGTAAAATAAAGAGAAAACAAAATGACACTTGTTTTTTTCCAAAAAGGTAAAATACTAGTAGTAATAATACTAGTTGAAAACAAAAATGTAATAATTAAAAAGGTAAAATCAATTGAGGAGGAAAGACAAAAAAAATAGTTTTTTAATTAACATATGTAAAAATGAAAAATAAAAAAAATTAAAGAAAAAAAAATAGAATGGTCATTCACTTCCACTATTATTCTGCTTGGCACTCCTGTTTCCCAGTAGGGAAGGTATTGCAGTTCCCTGTGTTCCACTGTTAGTGTTTTAATCTCTTTATTCTTTTGTGGTTATGCAAGAGTCAATTTGTGTATCATCCACTGGGTAGCAGTGTTTCGGAATTGACCTCTGAGACAAAGCACAGGACCTCTCTAGGCTGTGCTCAGATCCTGCTACTCTGTGGTTCTCAGAACAGGTTTGTGGGGATTTTGCAGCCGGGACACTGTAATAACTCCCAGGCTGTCCCTCTGCCTCTGTCAACAGCTCCGAGAGTTTGCCTCCACACTTAAGGATCACGCCCTGCCCCAGCTCCAAGGACCTCTCCAGAGGCAGCTTTCCTGCAGCCCGGCTCCCACAGTGTGTGCGTCTCTGTTCTGCAGGACAGGAGAACTCACCTTATCCCAGGCGAAATCTGACCTCTCTGTGTGCCGTGTGGATCTCCTCTCAGTCTGCATGTCTGCGCTGATTATCGAGCGGTGTTCTGGGTCCCCCGGCTTTTTGTTGAGTGCTTTAACCGCAGCCTTCAGACCTCCACAGACATCCACCTCCCTCTGCAAGATGGCACATCTCCGCGTTCACGCTGGTGGCTCCGGCCGACAAAAATCCCTTGGCAGTGGGGCTGCCTGGCCAGGAGAGCCCCGTCCAGCAGTTTCCTGCCTTCTCCTGGAGGATAACTGACTCTTAACTTGCCAACAAACACTCCCAGTGTGACTCTCAGCAGCTCTCTCTCCCTCTGCCCAGCGACAAAATTCCAGATGCATCCGTCTATTCCGCCGACATTTTTCGACCTATTTGGTGCCTTTAACATCTGCTTTTTGTCGAGGCTCCACACAGTCATTTTGCACTGAGCTGTGTGAATTACGTAGACAAACCTGTTTGGAACTTCCAGTTCCCAATCACCACTCCAAATTCCCTTCCATTTAGTAGGGCCTCAATTTTTGCTAAAATCACACAAAGTTTATCATTGAACAATGACCAAGAAAGCTTACAATGGTCCAAGAAGTGGAATACAGGAGAGCAGTGGATTTAACTAAAAAAGAGAGATGAATGGAGTTCTAGCACTATCGCCATGGGTATCTGGGGAACTTGTATTTCCTGGGTTTTCATTTCCTCAACTGTAAAATGGGATAAACTACCTATCTGCAAGGCTGCTTCAAATCCAAAGGGACCCGTAATTAACACGTACAGATTTTTGAGATCATTGGAGAAAAAGTCCCTGATATTTGAAATGGGAAGGATGAATTGCAGGACGAGCTCTATGAATAAAAGAATCTAGTAAAAGCTTAAGGAGGAAGAAGGGATAGAAAGCTTTACCTGCTGTGCTGGCATATTTCATTCTATTCCAATACTATCTCACCCAATGCCCATGGAAGTAAAGTTATCATGTTAAGAGATTAAACAAATTAAAGAGATATTGTTCATGAATTGGTAAGGTTTTGAATTTAGGTTTTGGTGCCAAAAAGATGATATGCTCTTTCCACTTTAACAGAAAATAAAATGATATATATTTTTTAGATAGAAGATTAAATTATAAGAAGTAAAACATTCAAAGTTAAGCTATAAGTAACTTTAGAGAAGGTAACTCATACTTTTATTTCACTCTAAACATCATAGGTGAGAAATTATGAATCAAAGGACAAGATGAAATGAACTACATTCTTGATGATATAATTACAAAATTTTAAAGTTTTGGATAGCAGTTAAAATGAAAATATATAAAAATCATTCAAAATAAACTGTGAAATCCATATACTATATTTTAAAATATTTTATAGTATTCATTTTATGTATATATACATGTTACCTTAGAAACTTTAAAGTTAATTAGAATACAAGCTGTTGCCATTTTAACCTATTAAATGGCAAGACTGTGGTTGATACTCTTTTCTAATATGAAAGAAATTCTCTAATCCTACAATTGTTTCATTTATATTTTTAAAATATGTCTTTTGTAGACCAGCTCAAACTAATTATGTTGATTTCCTAAGTTAATTTCCTTAGAATGTTTATGAATTGGATTTCCTTCTAGTCTCTCAATCCTATAATCAATGCAAAATATAACTGGAAAAGCTAAACTTTTATTTTAAATCCATTCACAATTTCTTTGGTCTAGTGGGTAACTGAAGGCAGAGGGAAGTGTTTGCCTAAATTCTCAAAGCAAGTCAGGAACACCCCTAGGTTTTAGACTTCTTGTGTTATATATACACTGATAATTATTTCTGCTTGCTCATTCTCACCCCAGCGCCATAAATTGTGGCCCAATCCTGACAAGTTGATACTCAGAATTTTCAGGTGAGCCAAATTAGCAATGATTATGTGATGCTGCCCACACATATCGTTTGACTCATTCATTCCTTGTGTCCACAGCAACACCGCAGTGAACACTGGCAAAGCAATAGTTATGCGTGGCTAAGTTAAACAGCTATATACTTCTGAGTTAACCTTTTAAAACTGAAAAATATTTTTTATCCCTCGTTTATAATATAGAGCAATGCCACTTAACCAGACTAACTCGCTGTTGTTCTGAGGTTTAAATGAGATATGTAAGGAAGAAACTTGTAAAGTCTAAAATAACCATTTCAGTGCAAAGTAACGTTCTGCAAAAAAATCAAAAGAGTCATTAAAGTTGTAGTTACACTTGAAATTATGAGGTTGCTGGAAATTATAGTTCTTATATTTAATTGGTTTAGCTAGAGTAATAAAATGAATTTGGGTGTTTTAGAAAAATTAACTTGGGTAAATATTCTATTATATTATCTTTTATGGTTCCCTAATAGTCTTTATTATTCTATTCTTTCTCTCTGTATTATAACTAAAAACCTATTAATCCAGAAATAAATAATTATATTTTTAAATCTTTTGACTATTTTATCTCCTTTGATTAGCATCTAGTTGTCTTCCTTTCACTTTCTCAACCCACTGTCTCTAGAAGAATTCCAGTTAATAATTGAAGAGGAAATGTTAAAATTAGAATGTCACCATTTTTTCAACATTTAATGAAAGAATGGATTAAGCCACTGACCATAAATGGTAATTATTGTTCTAAATAAAACAATCACACAGGTGACTTCTGATGCATGTTCACAGTACCATCTATGAAGAATTCTGGTCAAGTTTCTAGAGATCTTGAAACTTGATTTCTGCCAGCTTATGAGAAATACAGGTGATAGAAACATGGTTCAATGATACTACAATAATGCAATCCAAAAAATCTAAGATGTGGAAAATTTTATAGGACTAATCTCCCATGTTTTTTTTAATAATATAAATTGCAGGGGGGGAGAGTCTTTGTAAGTTTAAAAAGGTTTAAGAGACATAAATCAGTTGAAATTTAGATCTTAATTCAAAAAGATTGTAAAATAAGTATGAAACAATCAGGAAAATTTGAACGTTGTGTTGATATTTGATGATGTTAAACATTATTTTTAATTTTAAAAATGAGATTTTTTGTTTTAAAAAGATACCTTTCCTTTTATTATTATATACTGAAATATTTATACATAAAATTGTTTACTCTCTGGATTTTGCTTTAAAATAATCTATTAAACAGAGTTAATCATTGTTGAAGTTTGTGAGATAGTTACATATAGGTTCATTATTCTATTCTTTCATTATCTCTATGTATGAAATTTCCTGTGATGAAAAGCATCCAGAATTTAATCATTTACTGCCACTAACTGTAGCACCACTAGCTCAGGTAGAGAGCCACAACCACCTCTCACCTGAACTGTTGGAATGTCTCATAATTGATCCCGCTAATCCCACTCTTGCCTTCTCTGCAGTCTACCCTCAGCATAGCTTCTAGAGTAATTATTTAAAAATTTAAGTCAGATCAAGTTACTGAAGATGGAGAGGGGTTTTAGCAAAGTGGTAGAAGGTTATTAAAATAATTCAGGCTTGAGATCATCACGGCTTGAACCAGGCAGGTTAGCAGTGGCAATGATAATATATCGGATTATGATATATTTTGATGTAGAGCCAACAGGATTTACTGGTAAATTGCATGTGGAAGAGGAGAAAAATAGAAGAATTGAGGGCAGTTTCATGGTTTTTAGCATAAGAAATTGTGAGAATAAAACTGAATATATTTATGAAGAATAATCATATTTTCTAAGACCAAAAATGAAAGTAGAAAAAGAAGCAGTGTTTAACATGTGTGTAAATCTCTTTTATATCTGTAATAAAAGAGAGCTGAAGACTCATATCTGCATGCAATTTGTGGAGGTAGCACAAATCCTCTAGCCTCTAAAATACTCCAATCCAGGACGAGAAATTGAGATTATCTGAGACAGCGTTGACATTGTGGATTCTCAAAAGTATCTTAGGGTTCTCTGAACTTTCGGAACTGCTGCTATACACCATTGGTAGATATTTAAGTTCCAAACTGTTTTTATTTCTAGAATATGAGAATGGCAATTGAATCAAATTCTCAGATTTTTGGAGACATCATATTCCTCTAACTTCTGATATTCATTTTCTACGCTCGGCACAAAAGAAGCATTCTTTAAATGTTTGTTGAATAAATTACAGACTCCCTATACTGTCATTTGTTCAGAAATATCCATTATAACAAAGTCAAGGCCAATATTGGACTATTAGGTGGTAAATCTTAAGCATCAATGTTCTTAGACAAAAATGAATAAAGTATTCACTATGTAGTTTAAAATTAACTGATATTTTATATCCACACCAGTAGGCATATTCTTTATATTTGGCTACAGATTTTAAAAAATAAAGTCTACAGCCTTTAAAAAATAATCTAAGAGAACACCTAAAGGCTATCTGGTCTTTCTGCTTCTGAATGTTTTTTTGGAATTAACCCCAGTTTTACTCACACTAGATGTCTAATAAGCTAATGCATATTTTATGTAATTTTTAAGAATGCGGCCCAACAAAATAATCCATTATAGTTTAGAACTTTCAAAATAGTAATGACCCTGTCTAACAAGAATACTATTTTATCGTGTTACATGGAAATTTAAAATTAATAACTAATAAAGGCTGGCTGTCAAAAACTTCAGCAAAATCATAATGATGACATATTAAAATTTTTCTATTAAAAACAATAGAAGACATAAACACCCAGTATTCCTACTATTCAACATTTTAAATATTTTAGTTACTACAATAAACCAGGAAAACAAGGGCATCTATCTTAGAAAGGAAGAAACAAAATTGTGATTATTTAATAATATGATGGCTGATATAAAAGTCATCCAAGAGGAGCACTTGATAAACTATTAGAATTAATAATTAGAATCAATCCATTCAAGTAGATAGATACAAGATCAATCTTCAAAAATTTGCAGCTTTCTTTTACACAAGGAATCACCAGAAGTGGCAGGAAAATAAGAGGTTCCACTAACAATATCAGTAACAATATTATTACTGTGAAAGAACTTGGCAAGACCAATCTATTAGATAAATATGTTAACCAAAGGACATATACGACATAAAAATTTTAGAAATAAGTTATATGTATTGATGAGAAGACTCGATATGCCATTACTATATGTGAATTCAGTGCAATTTTCACTTTCAATAGAACTTCACAAGCCAATTCTAAAGTTAATATGAGAAGATAAATGAGCAAGAATAGCAAAAATAATTTTACCAAAAAAAAAATAAAAAGGGTCTGATATGACAGCAAATCATGTGCTAGTTTTTAAAATGCAATGTTAACTATGAATACACAAAATAATAACAATAATAATAATAATAAATTAATAGTAAAGCACCCAGAATTAACTTCGTGAACATAAGAAAATTTATGTTATTATAAAATTAGCATCTCAAGTGAGTAAGAAGATAGGAAATATTTATCAAATGCTGTTAGAAATATTTGTTATCCAGTTGGGAAAAAGAATAAGGTGAGATTTATACTTCACACATGAAAATAATCCTCAGAAAATCTGAAAACAATAATTGTAACAATAAAACTATAAAAGAATTAGGAGAAAATATAAGGTAAAGATAAATTTATAAGATATACGGTAAAGATAAATTTATAAGATATTTGTTTTGAATGTAGGGGTAGTTTTCTTAAGCAAAATGCTAACGTTAAAGTCATAAGGGAAGGAATTGATAAATTGATATATAAAAACTAAAAATGCCTTATGACAGAAATCATAAACAAAGTTAAAAATTAAAGGACAGACTGAAAAAAAATATTTGCATGACTATAATCAATAAGCACTTGATATTCAAAATATATAAAATCCTAGAAATTAGTAAGAAAAAGCAAATGATGTGATAAAAAGGTGGACAAAAATATGAATAAGGAATTCACCGAAAAGACAAATACCCAATAAATGTATGGAAAGATGATGTAGGTAAATAGTACTAATAACCAGACAAATAAAATTTCAAACACGAGCTAGCATAGAAAACATTACAAAAAAAATGTAATGTTTGATACTGAATGCTGACCAATGTGTATCCTCCAATTGTTAGTTGAGAAGACATTGGTATAGATGCTGGAA
This sequence comes from Lasiurus cinereus, assembly GCA_011751065.1. Taxonomy (NCBI): domain Eukaryota; kingdom Metazoa; phylum Chordata; class Mammalia; order Chiroptera; family Vespertilionidae; genus Lasiurus; species Lasiurus cinereus. The sequence goes on along the minus strand of JAAGEH010002528.1, from coordinate 45,495,013 downwards.
GAGCTATTTGGAGTACATATTAAAATGTTTAATGTCTCTCTCCTATGATCTGAGCCATTCTGTTTACAATATCTACCATAGTGGAATACCATTGGAGGGTATACACAGACATATCTTTTCTAAGAAGGAAAAGATAGAAGCTAACTAACTATACTTCCTCTGGAAAATGAGTAAACTATGGATTATGTCCATTCTCAAAGATACAATGCTGTAGTTAAAACAATTGAGAGTTAAATAAACCAGCATGTAAATAACTCCAACATCTATAATTAAAGATTAAACACAAAAATGGTAAGACAATTTGTTCAATGCTACATAGCATTTATTTTACACTTATACATAAAAAATAGTATGGTGTATATTCTGGAGGAATACTCAAAGGAGTTACCTTTGGGAAGGTTTGGAGATTAGGGCTAGTAAACAATGAAGGCTGCAGCTTATCTGTAATAGTTCAGTATTTTACATGGGAAAATTATTCATATATTCATGCATGAAAAATAATTTTAATAAGTAATACTATTAAAACTAGTAAATATAATTATTTAAAGCACACTTGATGTTTAAACTCTTTTATTTCAGACATTAAATATTTTCTTCAATGAAATGTTTTTCAGATGGAGCAGAAATTAAAGTGACCTCTATTTCAGTATATTTAGAAAAGTGAGTATTGATGGATTATACTATAAAGCAATAGGCATTCTTTTGGAAGGCAAGAACAGAGCTCTGTGTGTGATTTTCCTATAAATGTGTCTGTTTCATAGAGAAATTAGATCTTGCACTATTTCTAAACTGCTGATTTAGGATAAATTTTAAGAATAACTGAAAAAATGTTTTAAATCAATATAGTTATGGATATAAGAGAGATATGGTGGACAACGGGAAGCCAGGAAATTGACCAGATGGCTTAATAGAAAATATTATAAGACTATATTACATAAGACTAAAATACACAAGATTCTCACTATATATATCTGTAATGTTGCCTTTTATGCAAAAGTAGCAGTACTAACAAATTGTGGACATTTTCATGCTAGTCAGTCTCAAGCATAAGGAAAAAAGATATAATATCTTTTAGTTAGATAAATAAAATTGTATCAGGCATTCACATTTTAGAGTCATTCCTTTTTTTAAAGAAAAAAGTGGTTCAAAATATAGTTCTCATGGATCACTAGGAAAACTAAAGAAAGAATGCTAATAAAAATTGAATTCAACAGCTAATTCTGGATATATTTTATCAATGCTAGTGCTATGTCAAGGAACAGAAACTGCATGGCCGCCTCTAAGCCTTAAGAAGGCTGTACCACACTGGTTGGTTCACACTAACATAGCATCATAAAGTCTGTTAAAGCTTTAGGAGGTAAACTTGTTTTGTTAGTATTCAAGTGGTAACATTATATAATCAAAACCAGCACAGCCTTAAATAAGTATCTAAGAAGTCATTAAAAAGGTCACAATAAAAAATATAGTTGAAATGTAAGAATAAATAACCCCAATATCAGAAAGATTTCACTAAAAAAGAAGTTTGAGAGGTAGCAGAAAGTTTTCTGGGAGGAGACAAAATTCCAACACTGTATATATAAAGGTCTGTACAAAGTGTTCAATGAATGATAAGAATTAAGGCTGCTCTTTTTTCCTTTTTAAGGGAAATAAGTTGAAAAGTGACCTCTAGTGGACTCTTAGCTTCATGTATAAGACTGACTTTTACTTTGATAAAAAAAAATAATATTTATAATGACTATAATTTGCTGAGGACATAGAATCTGGATAACATATAAAAAACAGATTTAGTAACTAATGTATTATTTTGTTTTCAAAATTTTAAAATCATTACTTTAAAATGAATTCATAAATTCTCCTGGTATAATCAAATCCATTTAAAATAATACAAACTTTAAAGAACACTTTTCACATGTGGAATCGTGTTTATTAGCTAAAGTTTCATTTCCAGTAGATTCGTGAGAAATGAGTGGCAGGATGTCATTGGCACAAGTGTTTGGAGGCCTGATGCTTCTTCGTTCCTTTTACGGCCCACATTGCCAAGTCAATGACACACCTCCACAGCACTGACCCTGGCTTCTCACATTCTAAAATAAGGCTAATCCTCTGCAGGCACCTAGAGCCTCTGCTGAACAAGTGCCACAACCAGCACCAGTTATTTCCTGGCTCCAGGATCTTAAAGGGAATTTGTTAAAGAAGCACCCCTGGGAAACAAGATGTTGGTCTATAGTAGTGTGGTGAAATAGTAAAGTGGGAGTCCTCGTGGAATTAAGATTTCTCTTCAAAAAAGCACATAAAATATATCTTTATAAAGGTGTTTCCAAAGGGTAAAAAATATACCAAGCTGAAATGTATTTGGATTAAAAACAATGATTTCAGAAATGATATATCCAAGCAAACAAAAATTCTGTGCAAGTTCCAAAGCGCATATGAAGATTCCCAGAATGACCATTTTACTCTTTCTAATTCAGGAAAACTGTCAAATCAGTAATCATTTCGTGGTTCGGAGATTTTTAGAAATAGAACTTTGTAGGCCTTCCCCAACTAATATAATATAATTCAACATATTGAGGCTTCAGTAACTGTTGGAAACAGCTCAACCCCTCATCCATGCAGAAGGATATTAAAATGCAATGGGGTTGGGGAATGCAATGGGGTATATCAGCTTCTTAATTTTGTCTATTTTTCATACATATATCAAACTTAATTTGGGTTGAGGCTAAATTAAACAAGGACTGAATTTTACCCTCTGACCTGTGTTTTGCTTCGTGTTCTTTTTACCTCACTCTCTTAGAATGGAAACTACAGTACTGTGAACATTTCATCTTTGTTGTTTTAAATTCTTAGCACCAGGTAATTTGGGGGAGGGGAGGTGAGAGACTATTTAAAGAGATATGATAATGTGGCTCAGTGGTTGAGCATCAAGCTATGAACTAGAAGGTCATGGTTCTGGTCAGGGTACATGGCCAGATTGCAGGCTCAGACCCCAGTTGGGGGGTGTGCAGGAGGCAGCTGATCAATGATTCTCTCTCATTATTGATGTTTCTATCTTTCCCTCTCATTTCCCCTCTGAAATCAATAAAAAAAATTTTTAATAGAGAGGATAATTATTTTCCAACATCAGAGGTATATATATTTGAAAATATTCTACAAAGAATCATTTTAGTTTATTAGGATAATGTTGTAATAACATTCATGCTTTTATTCTTCTTTATTGAATAAGGACTTCTTAGTGACCACTTGCCAATCTGTCTCACCAGCAACCACTTTATGTATATGGGTGCTCACAAGACACCTTCTGTCCTTTAGTAGCCAGCTTATCAAGACCTCCCATGCTGCTCACTCCAAGCATGAGTGAGCAAACAGGTCTGGCCGGTGTGCCCTAAAGGCCAGCATTCCTGGGCTCCACCAGACCACCGGGGAAGGGAGCTCTCTGGAGTGGTGAACTTCCAAAGGAGTCTGGGGGAGTGGATTTTTACCCAAGATGGTTAGTGGAGATAAGGACTCACGTCTGAGAAGTAGAGGAGTCCGTGCTTCAGACTCCAACGTTGTATGTCTTGGTTTCCCATTTACAATCTTCAAGAAAAGGAACAGTCTATATCCCGGGTCATCTCCTTTCATAGTTCCCAGCAGCATCCTTCTCTTTGTGGAGAAAGCGTTTAAGAAATGCCTCCCTTCGTTCACACAAGGGAGAAAAGAGTTTCTAGTCTTAACGTTGAAAAACCACACACACACACACACACACACACACACACACACACACACACAAATCACAAAGACCCATACATATTTTTTTTATGTATCTGGTACCTACTATGTGACTTGGACTTCCATACTTTATCTCAGGTCTTTACAACAACCCCAGATGGTTTCTGATATTCCAGTTTTCAGGGGAGAAAACTGAGGTTTAGAAAGCTGACTTGCCAACAGTACACATTGCAACAGGATACTACCCAGTGGTAACGCCAAGGGCTTTCTGACGCCAGTACCGGTTTTGCTCCACCTCCCAGCACAGTGTGAGAAAGCAAGAAAGGGCAGTTGTCATTCCTTAAGCAATCTCAATATCTAAATAATTATTCTATTTATCTGCCTAGTTAATAATTCTTAACCCTGAATTAACAGGGTAAAAAAAATTAATAATAAAACAAAAACTTGTGACTTTTCTCAAGCCACTTAGAAACCAAATACATCCACCCAAGTACACAGAGGTATTAAAGTTATCAGATACAATCCCAGAATGAAGGCTCTAACTCTAAGATTAGAAATAGAAAGTATTTAGGCGGATTATGTAGCCTGTTCATTAATATACTTATTTGAATGTAGCATCAAAAGGACAAATAATTACTTTTATTTGACATAGTGAAAAGAAATGCAAACTTTGAATCTCTGAGGCATTTGTTTGACTCTTTGAACACTAGAATATTCTAGGCTGCTTGCCAAATGAAATTTAGTTGAATATAAATGTTTATTATCATGCATGTGTAAATGTGTACAATAAAATAGTTTGTACTGAAGCATAATTGTTCATTAGAAAGAACAATTGTCAGTTTTGTCTATGTTTAAAGAACATTTTTCCATCTTAACATACTCTGAATTCTAAATATCAGCAGGATTTCCAAATTATCTTATCTAATAAAGAGAGAATATACTAATTGACCATCACACCCTCACAAAGATGATGGAACCCACAGCCAATAAAGGAGAGAATATGCTAATTGACTGCCAGGCCCTCAAAGATGGCAACACCCACAGCCACAAGATGGCAGTGCCCAGTACCCTCAGCCCCACCAGGGCAGCAGGAATGAGGCATAGCTGGGCCCGACCCTAGACAGGTCTAGCCACTCCGTGCACCTGCCTCTGGAGTCCCCCAGTCCCCTCAGCCCCCCAGCCATCCAGGACTAGCCCGAAGCATAGGCAAGCCTTGGATGTCAACTGCCAGCCACCCAGGGCCACCCGAGGCTCAGGTAATCAGGGCCAGCCACGGCTTGCACTGTTGGCAGTGGCAGCAGCAGAGGTGTGATGGGGGCATTGCCTTCCCCTGATTGTCAGGTCACCTCCTGCCCTTGAGGCCTCCTGGACTGTGAGAGGAGGCAGGCCAGGCTGAGGTACCCTCCTCCAGTGCATGTATTTTCATGCACCAGGCCTCTAGACTATAATAATAAAAGCATAATATGCTTATTAGACCCAATGTCCTTCCAGATGACTTTTCGGATAACCTTCCAGACAAAGTTGTGGCTGCGAGGGAAGTCTGGGTTCCAGATGCCAAAGGGGAGCTGGTGCCAGCAGCCACGGGAAGAAAGGCCTTCTCTTGCAAGAATTTTGTGTATCAGGCCTCTAGTTTCATTATGTAACAACATCTTTCCACTATGAGCCATGGAAAATACCTAGAAATTAACATGTATGACTTCAGAAATCTCTTCTCATTTATTATGACAAAGACCTTTAACTTTATTTATTCTTATTTATTGATTTTAGGGAGAGGAAGAGAGATTCGCTCTTTCACTTATTTATGCATTCATTGGTTGATTCTCATATGTGCCCTGACCCAGGATGAAACCCAAAACCTTGATGTATTGGGACAATGCTTTAACCAACTGAGCTACACAACCACGACCCTTTCACTTTCTTAACTTAGCTTTTTTAGAATGATGTGTTTTTGAATAATAAAAATAAATAAATGCAATTAGCCTTGATTGGGTGACTCAGTTGGTTGAAGCATTGTCCCATGCACCAAAAGATTTCAGGTTTGATTCTGGTCAGGGCACATATGTAGTTTGTGGGTTCGATCATGGTTGGGGTACATATGGGAGGCAATTGATGGATGTTTCTCTCTCTTCGTCTTCTCTCTCTAAAACCAATAAACATATCCTCAGATGAGTATAAAAATAAAAAATAAATGCAGTTAAAACAAAATAAGCTGATAAAGTTCTTATTTCTTGAGTTTGCATTTAGGGTGCCTTCTTCTTTTTTGTTTTTAATATATTTTTGTTGATTTCAGAGAGAAAGGGAGAGGGAAAGAAAGATAGAAATGTCAATGATGAGAGAAAATCTTTGATTGACTGTCTCCTGCATTCCAACTACTGGGGATTAAGCCTGAAAACCAGGCAAGTGCCCCGACTAGAAACAGAACCATGACCTCCTCGCTCATAGATTGCTGCTCAACCACTGAACCACACTAGCCAGGCTACCATGTTTTCTTTAACTGAAATACTTTAATTATAGATTACTAGATGGGAATCATATCATAATGCATGTTATTAAGTACTGCTCCACTACAATGCAGGGAAAAGTGCTACCTTGACCAAAATAATAATGGTAATCAGTTTCTTTTCAGGGATGTTATATATTAAATTATGTTGAAATTTAAGTCATATTTTCATCTGAGACTTTTTTTTCAAACCTAAGGAAATTGCTTCCCTAATGACATGTCATGACCTTTAATTTGTCCTTGTCACATCTAACTGTTCTTTCAGGCATGCAGTACCCATCTTCCATATTTTCTGCTGAATCTACCTATATAATTGAGAATTTAAAATATATGAAATAGGCTAGTGATATTTATAATGAGAGTGATGTGAGGCAGTCATATAATCTGATAGAATAAAGAGAGTTTCACATTATTAACTGAAATTTTACCTCTGAAACTAGGTGGATCTGGTTACTAAATTATTTCTATAGAAAGAGCAATAGAGGAGAATCAGTTATGCATTCTAAAAAGGCAGAGGACTTTCAGCTTCATATTTAGGACTTAGAACATTATTTTTGTTTTTTTGTTTTTTCTTATTTAAAACATAACAGGTAAAATGGGTAACAAATGCCATACAATCCATCTAAGGATCAATTATTACTAAAGAGAACACTCAAGCCCAGCCAGTGTGGCTCAGTTAGTTGACCATTCTCCCATGCACCAGGATGTCGCTTGTTGGATTCCAGGTCAGGGCATATGCCCAGGTTGTGGGCTCCATCTCCAGTGATGGGTAGTGGCAGGTGCAGGAAGAGCCAATCAATGTTTCTCTCTCATTGATATCTCTCTCTCTCTCTCTCTCTCTCTCTCTCTCTCTCTCTCTCTCTCTCTC
>JAAGEH010002528.1:45446486-45487930 GCA_011751065.1 Lasiurus cinereus | reverse complement strand
CTCTCTCTCTCTCTCTCTCTCTCTCTCTCTCTCTCTCTCTCTCTCTCCTTCCTTTCTCTCCCTCTATAATCAATCTAGGAAGAAAAAAGTGAGACCCTCAATGTCTTCTTTGTTCTCCTCAGCTATCACAAGCAATTTTTCTAGACGTTATTCAGAATAAATATAGTCTAAAAAATTAACCATTTCTATCTGTCTTCTTTATTTTCCTTCTCTCTTTTTTGTGTGTGGAGATGGAATAGAAGAAGGGAGAAGCAAGAGAAGTTATTAGAAACATTATAATTAGCACTCTTAAGTACTTGCCTCTAGATAAAACCCCAAATAGAAGTTTGATACTATATCAATCTTTCCTATGTCCTCTGTTTTATCAGTGCTCACATAAATGCAGTTACTCACAACTATTTAAAAGTTGAGTGTTTATGGCAAACTACCTACCTATAGTATGTCATAAAACCTAACTTAGCATACTTCTTTATTTTCCGTAGACATATAGAGATTTTCACATTAAGCCTAGCCTATTTGAAAGGGAAAGATTTTCGGTGGTAGATACTTCTATCTTCATGCTGTACGGAAAAAAAAAATTGTATCCAACAATTTGAGCCAAAACAACATGATAACTTAAGCACTCTGAATTACATCATCTGAAATAGGACCTTTTCACAGACCGTACACATAGTAGGGTTAATTAATTAAGGACTGTGATATTCTCTTTAAACTCTCCTTTCCTTCTCTAGCCTTTGCTAAGAAAGCCTTACAGAATTTCCAAGTAGTGAATATAATCTGTCATGTTTGTTAAAGGTCAGCAACAGTAAATCAGTTAATACCAACTTCCTAAAAGTTTCTGACAGGAAACAATAAAGGATGCTATATTCAAATAGAAGCTGCAAGGATAACTTAGAAGGATAGAATGTAATTGCTGAAGTTAAAATTAGCCAGGTCACCTTACTCTGATGGGAAAAAAAATCTCTGGGATCCTGGCAACTAGGTAAATAGATAGGGACTTCCTTCCCATTAATAAGCTTCTTTTAGTTCTGTGATGAAATGTTATTCCAAAGACATACACCTATTAACTCACCAACACTGTATTCTAAATCTAGTTTGGACACTTGCTTACTTATTAAAAAGACTCTGAGCTTACTAACTATGTGCATGTATTATCCTATATAATAAAAGCGAAATATGCAAATTGACCAAATGGCTATGATGCACACTGACCACCAGGGGGCAGATGTTCAACAGAGGAGCTGCCCCCAGCCTGCAGGCCCCTGGCTGGACGAGGATCAATCTACCAGTAGGAGACCCTGATTGCCCCGCTGGTCACTCCACAGTTCGGCCCTGATCACTAGTCAGGCCTAGAGATCCTACCAGTGCACGAATTTTGTGCACCGAGCCTCTAGTAGGTATGTAATCTGATCAAATTAGAATTGAAAGTATTTTATAATCTTGTAGTTCACTCTCAGGTTTTCAAGCCCAAAGCTGTGACTTCTCTAAGTCAGCTGTATTTACATTGGGTATTTACTATACTACTGAACTTCTGTGGATAGTAAATATATTTCATATTTAACTGCACATTTTTTGTCACTTTAGCTAAATGTCATTGGGGAAAAAGTATGTTACATTTATCACTCAGCAAGCATATGAGTATATAAATAGCATATGAGTATATAAATAGTTGCTAAATAAAGAATATTTAACTTAAAAGTCAAAAGTGATATAGCACCTAAACATGGCAAACATCATTTAATTAATAAGTTATAATTATTTATCATCCAAAAACATTTTAAACATTTCTTGTACTAATCATTTTGAGGTTCAAAAGCTGAATTATCACCAGATGATTCTGCCTGATTTCCACTAGGTGGCAATATATCTTTTTTCTTTATAATCTAAATGTGTTTTTCCAGGGTATGATGAAAAAATTTCTTTTAAGTAGTTTCTCTTTGAGTAGACCCAATTGAAAATTAAGATTAAGAAAATCTTAAGAAAGGGACATGAGCAATAAGGGATTTATTATATTAAGAGACAAGGTTTTCTTATATAACCCAGAATTAAAATAAAAGTCATAAATTCTGCTTCATGTACACTTACATTTAAAATTTAGATTAAATTTATATGATCACATTTTTTAAATTATAGTCATTTGTTTTAAACGATTTATTAAAATAAGATAGGTTTATTTATAATTGGTAGCAAAAATCACTGAAAATTTTCTTAGTCCTATGGCTTAAAACATCATCCTCAAGATTAGATCAGAGTATTTTAAACTGCATTCCTTATTTTTATACCCTTTCTTCAACCAGGACTTTGAAAAAAATACCATTAAACATATTATTTTTTCATATATTTAAAGCTGTTTTTTAAGTTTATTAATGTCCATACTTAGAGCTAAGTTGGTTCTGGACTATTAATAAGATAAATAATATTTTCTTTAAAGTCAGATAGGTTTCAATAAACAATTTGGTGAATATATTAGTTTGCTAGGACTGCTGTGACAAAATACCACAGACTTGGGGGCTTACACAACAAAAATTTATTTTCTCACAATTCTGTTGGCAAGATGGTTCCTTGTGAGGCTTCTTTTTGGTTTGCAGATGGCCACCTGCTCACTGTGCACTGACATGTTCATCTTGACAAGTTGGGTGTGTACTGATCTCCTCTTCTCACAAGGACAGCAGTCATACTGAATTAGGGCCCCCTTGGTACAACCTCATTTTTCCTTAATTGCCTCTTTAAAGATTCTATCTCCAACTACAGACTCATTCTGAGGTACCAGCGGTTAGGAATTCAACATATAAATGTGAGGGGAACAGAATTCAGTCCACAGCAACTAGCACATTTGTCTACACAGAGTGCTCCATATTTCCAAACGGAGCTATTGTGGTATGGAACAAAGAACTCTAGATTGGAAGTCAGAGTTCTAGAGCTCAGGAAAAATCTTAGACACAATCTAATCCACTTCTTGCTGCAAAAAAGAACTGCACGAATGCCCTGGCCTCACACCCAAATATTCTGATGAATTAATCTGGAGTGGGACCAGACATCAATATTTTTTTGAAGCCTTCCATATGTTTTTAATATGAAGCGAGAGTGGAAACCACTGACCTAGACAATTATTTTCCAAAGATTTATTAAAATAGATTCCTCACAGACATCAGGGTGGTGAGGGCATGAGTAGGAGGGGGTTTGAGAAGGTGACGGGGGGATGAGGACACATATGTAATACCTTAATCAATAAAGAAATTTAAAAAGATGGATTCCAATTCATTGGTCACTGCACCTTCATTGTGATATTCAGAAACAGCATAGTCCATTTATCAAGTCTCTTAGTAACTACCATGAGCCCTAAAGTATGAGAAGATCTAACAGAGTCTAATCCTCTCATTTTACAAGTGAGAAGATGGAGGTTTAGAGGTTACTTCATCCAAGGTTACTTCACACAGCTACAAAATGGCAGAGCCAGAGTTAGAACTTCTGACAGCCAGTCCATTTTTCAGCAGATTCCCTGTGCTAATGAAGAACTCAGTGGACTTTAAAATGATCTTGTAGTTCTAGCCCTAGATATAGATTGCATCTACTCTTGAATTCAGACATGTCCTGACAATTCTAAAAGCCTAGTAGGGCAGAACCATCACAGCTATGTTTACATTCAAAATGCATTTCAGCCCTGGCCGGTTTGGCTCAGTGGATAGAGCGTTAGTCAGCCTGTGGACTAAAAGGTTCCAGTCAAGGACACATGCTCGAATTGTGTGGGCTTGATCCCCAGTAGGGGGCATGCAGGAGGCAGCCAATCAATGATTATCTCTCATCACTGAAGTTTCTCTCTCTCTCTCTCTCTCTCTCTCTCTCTCTCTCTCTCTCTCTCTCTCTCTCCTACCCTTCCTCTCTGAATCATAAAAATATTTTTAAATGCATTTCAGGAGCCCCTCTATGTTCAGGGGAATGGGAGTCATAGGAACAGTTGGGAACTTTTAAACTACTGCATTGCCCCTGGTGATGCCACGCTCTCCTGGCCTCAGCTCCTCGGATCGAGCCCAGGCCTTTAGGTAGAAAGAAGAAGACTGCAGTAACCAGCTAGCAGATTCAGTGAGATGGGAGTCTGTCTTCCTGGTACCAGTAGCTTCTGCAGCCGGAGTTAGCTTAGAGAATGGCAGCCTCTGTGTAGGCATCGACTGGCAGAGAGGCATCAGTGATTGAATGGTGTGCTGGGACAGAGAGCAAGCTGGCAGCCAGCGAGATTTTCAATTCTGCTGCTTTTATACATTCAAAAAACATGGGTAAGAGACCTCTTGGGAGCTTAGTGTCAGAGACTTAGTTGGAGAAGGTCGTGAATACACACATACAAATAAGTTGTGATACAATTTTAGAAAACCTAATGTATCGATTTCTAAAAACTAAAAAAGCAAAGCCCTCAGGGAGTGATGATCCATGAACATTTTAGAAGCTGTCCTTAAAAATTTAGCTTAAAGGTTTCCTAAAATAGGGGCTTTTTGTGCATTCATGTTTCTTTGTTCACAGTAATGACCCACATTTGAGTGGGAAAGGAAGAGCAAAATGTTGAGGTGATACAAATAACCAGAAATTTAAAATTGATGTGAAATATAGCACTACTGAAGATTTTAAAACCATTTGTGTACATTTATAACACTATAATTCAGTTGAGCCTCAATATGTCAGACATATAGCAATTTTCTAGTTTGAGGTGCTAGATAATTTAAGTCTTCTTAGGGCTGATTATACTGTTCTAAACCCATCACAGTATTTCTCAAAGATCAAGAAACTCCTACTCTAGCCCTACCCAGTTTGGCTCAGTGGATAGAGCTTTGGAGGGTCCCCAGTTAGATTCTGGTCAAGGGCACATACCTTGGTTGCAGGCTCCTTCCAGACCAGGGCCCTGGCTGGGGGTGCATGCAGAAGGCAACCAATTGATGTGTTCCTTTCATCTCAATATTTTTCTCTGTCTTTCCCTCTCTCTTCCACTCTCTCTTAAAAATCAATGGAAAAATATCCTCAGGTGAGAATTTAATAAAAAAGAAACTCCTGCTCTAAAATAACCTGGGAGGATGACTTGAGAAGCAAATTCTGGGCCCCTCATAAGATGTCTGTAGGTATATCTGGGAATCGGCATTTTTAACAGCTATCTGGGTGACTTCAGGAAATCCCTGTAATGTCCCATAGATATTATTACTTTCTTCTCCTCTGTAAGATTACTTAATATCTATCATTTTTAGTGAAGATTTCTGAGAGTGGGAGTTAGGGGGGAAATTATCTTCTTTTTGATTTGTTCCATTACTGAGTCAATGAAATTGTGAAGTCATTATCATAGGTCCTCTTCCCCCCCCCCAGTATATTTATATGATTAGAAAGGTGGCCTTGTTTCTTGGCCCCTGAGCTGGCTGTTGTAAAGCATTGATAAGCCTGAGGACTTAGAAACTGTGCATATTAAACTCAAAATTTCTTCTCCTTTGAACACATTACAATGTGTTCAAAGGCAACACACCACTCCAGAGAAGAAATTTGTGCTCTCTGAAATCTCAAGTCCCTATTTCTGAGCTGTTACAAAATTGGCAAAATACCAAAATGAATGTATTCTGAATATTTAAAGGACTTAAGAAATTCAGATGTAAGCTGCTGGCAATCATATAACCTGATGAGACTTGTTTTACCATGCTATTATCTTTACTATGCACGGAATTAGATTTTTGAATGGTAGGTTTCCTAAATATCTCCCTGGCTTTAAGTTTAGGCATGTTTGGAGGCTTAATAAACACTTTTTCAAATACAGCCTCAAAATCAAAGACCTCTAATTTCAAAACCATTTTAGGCATTATCACCCCAGGAGGAAAAGTACCTCTGCACACCAATGCCTCATCTCTCCTTAAATTGCTCCAAAATTAGAAATTAGGATTTAATAAGAAGCAAATGTAGAGGAAAATGCCTTCATGTAAATTCAGACTTTTTTTTCTTGCTATACAGGCATACCAGTAGCAACTTTGTATACCAACCACCACTCTGCTGGAGGAGAAAGGATCATCAAGGAGATCTAAAAAAGCCTAAAGTCAAGAGGCAACTGAAGAGGAGAGGTTTTTGAGGGAGAAATCTGAGAGCAGACTGAATGCCCACACAGATAAGCTTCCTAGCATTCACTGTTTACCTCTATCTAGCCCTGCTAAAACTTACACTCCCTCCAAAAGCATTCTAACAGTTAACCTTCTTTCTAGGAGGACCCTGCAGTAGTATTCCTTTATTTTCTCTCCTCCACCCTCAATTAACTCCTACTCTGGAGCCCTGGGCCTAGAGCACAGTATGAATACTAAGGTTTTTCTAACTGGGTGGTTTGCATCATTTTCTGGGCTGGGTGTCGCTGTTTGGCTGTGTTTGCTTTTCTGAAAGACCCGGTGAAATCTTGCCAGGAGGAAAACAGATTCATTTGTTTGGGAGAAAAAAAATTCAATATATATTTTTTTAAGTATCACACTTCACAGAAAAATAACTAAAGACAGAAAAAGCTACTTCAAGGTCTACAAGCCACGGTGTAACACCAGCACACCCCTCTGGAGATGGAGTCCCAGAGAAAACTGGAATCATGCTACAGTTTTTCAGATTTCAACTCTCATAGCAGATGTGCTCTGGGGTCCCAGCCGAGGGTAGGAATGATTTCTGAATTTCTCCCCTTACATCCACAACCCTGTTTTTCTCCAGAGAAAATGCAAAACACGTGATGAGAGAAAATTGGAATTGATGCCTGCACATCTGCAGAGAAGAGCCAAGGAACTGATATGCTTAATTGTTGTTGTCCCATGATCTTTTTCTTCCAAATGTTATTTTTTTGCTTGGGGTTTACAAAGGATCTTTATATTCCCCCCCCCCCAAGAATCCATTCCCTCAAGAATTTGAGGAAAAGAAAAAGGTATTGTATGTATTCTTCAAATCTCCATTTTAAGAGTGGAAATGCGTGATAAAAATAATGCATTTATAGCTCAAAGTTCATTGAAAAATAAATTAAAAAAAAACAAAAAAACTTGAGTTAGAACCAGGGGTCCCTTCTAATGACATTATCTGATGATGAGCATCGTTCACAAAGTACCATGGTCTGTAGACCCAGAGTTGTCTTCATTAAGCACTGATCACAGATTAGCTTTCTAATGTCATTTGTTACATGGCATCTAGGAAGAAAAAGGGGCTACTCTTCTGCATAGCTATCATTTTTCTACAACAGGGAAAATTATAGTTAGAACTCCTAACCCTTTTCATTCTTAGTGCTTTGCTGGCTCATAATTTTTAAGTATTGGTAACACACTGTACTTATAATTTAGGATTATTATGGGTAAGTCCATGAAAACTGCATCTACTTGGATAGATCTATAGGTTTGCTTGATTTTATTTTCAAATATTTTTTTTCAGTGATCCTTCTGTAAATTTGGGATATTAGGAAGAAGCTCCAAGAAGTTAAATACACATCTACAAACTCAAATCAGATGTAACTCCCACCTCTGTTTAAAAAATGAAATAAGATCATAAAGGAAGACAAGGTCACAAAAAAATTCTTATGGAGGTACTAAAGCATCCTGACCACCTGAGGAAGATAAGTTGCAGCTAATAGGATATCTCTTCCACCAACAGGAAAGGCAATCATATTTAGTAGTATGAAAACTTCTATGTGAATGATTTTACTTGCTTTCCAAGACACAGCTCTGTGATAAGTCCAAAGGTGGTATTATTCACAAGTTCAAGTACAGCGGTACCTCGAAATACGAGTTTAATTCGTTCCGTAACTTTGAGGCGTGGGAAACTATGAGAGGCTCGAGTCGCAGTAAACTGGTGGGAGCCGCGAGATTACTCCTATCTCAAATATTGCTCATATTTCAAAGCAAAAATCGCTCGTATCTCAAAAAATCTTGTATGTTAGGGCACTCGTATCTCGAGGTACCACTGCACAGTAAACTGAGACACATAGGTGGAAAACTCATAAAGTTTGAAGCATGCCTTCTGACTTAGCAGCCACTGGACTTTCCATTACACTCCCATGATATCTTGACCTACTGTTCCAACATGACAGCCATCCTAACACACAATCCTAAAACAGGTTGGAGTGGAGTCCTCCATAGTCTTCCTCTTGGGTAAGTTGTGAGAATTAAGCCAAGTCAACATGTGAAAAATACCTGGAATAGTGTCTGCCAGTTGTGTGCCTATATTTGTGTGTACTGAAATAGATATGTACATTTGTATATGTAAATACCATATGTATATATATATATATATATATATACACACACACATATGGACAACTGTGTGCAAACATGTGTACATACATAGTCCAGTGCATGCACAGCCCCACACACACTTGAAAAGGGATGAGGAAATAATGATTACCATGACCAGGTTAACTAATCCATAGGAGACTTTACTATACCTCTAACCTTAGAGATTAAAAAAGAGACAAAATTTTTTAAGAACGTTTATTTCAGTTTCTTCGTGTACTACTTTTGAAGAACAGACATGCATCTGAAAAATGTTAAGTCTTGATTTAGAGTAGGGAAAGCAGAGATTGCCTTGGCAATATGATCGTGAAGCAGAGAGGCAGAGAGCATCTCTTCTCAGACTACATTGCCAGGAGGCATTCCTGCCTACCAGTAAAACATATGTTTCTGCTTCAAGGTGATAGGCCTCATGCATTTCGAAGAGGAAGAGGAGGTATCCCAGCTTCTCACTTCATTTCCCGTTCAGCTTCTGAGCAGGCTGAATCTTCTGCATCTCTTGGAGGTATTTTTGCATCTCTAGGGGAAGAGGACATTTCCAAGGAAGGTCAAAAGTGCATCAGTTCAAAAGCCAGACCTGGTACTTCCTGTCCTCTGAGGAACTGTTCAAGGGGTATGTGTGTGTGTGGGGGGGGGAGTTGGAGGATAAGGGGGGTGGGAGTGTGCGCGGGTGTGTATACACACACACACACACACACACACACACACACACGTGCGCATAGTGGGGCGGGAGTGGCACTTGCCCTCCTCTTAGAACGGTGGGTGGGGTGTGGGATAGTCCTCAATATCCAGTAACTGACAGTGCAGTTTCCTGCTGGGCCGTTTTGAATATCACAGGAGTAGCCTGGATGGCTGAGAATCATCAAGGGTGGGGGTGCGGGTCCTCCTAACACTCCAGAAAGGATCTCAAATCTCCAGAGGTCCTTAAAATAGAAAAGAGCATGGAGTGCGGGAAGATTCAGGAAAGAACCCGGGAGATACCACAGAAAGAGCCAAACTGATTTCAGAACATGGGTTTGGGCAAGGGGGGAATACAGAAAGAAATCTAAAACCTCAAGAAAAAAATCTAAAACCTCGAGGTGAATCCTTGCTCGCCCCGTGTGCCCCGCGCTCTGTCTGTGGGCGGTGGGTCGCTTACCAGCCTGTCTGCGCTGGGCCCGAGGGCTCCGACTGGAGGGGCGCCCTGGCCTCGCCAGCTCACCGGCCCTGGCCCTGCAGGCGCGCACGCCTGCACCTGAGCCAGCACCGTCCTCTGGCGGAGCAGAGTCTGGTGGGTACTGGGTGGAGAACCCATCCGGAGTGGGACGGGAGCGCACTTCCTGGCAAGGGTACTGGGTTTGACTGGTCCCAGGTTTCCAAGGTTTCCCCGCTGGGGGTCACACTCATTGGTCAGGCTCCTTAGGAGGGAAGCTGCGTGTAGGGGAAACCTAGTAGAAGACACAAAAGGCGGCGCACCGGGATGGATGGGGGAGGTGCGACCGCCGGCCGGACACCTGTCTCCACCCCCCACCCCCGCCCTCGATGCCCTCCTTGGCGTCCCACGGCCCCGGAACATCTGTGCTTGCAACTAGCCCGCATGCGGCTGCAACTGCAACAGTTGCGACTCTGGGCCCCGGAGGGAGGGCCGCAGACCTAGGCGTGGGCCCGGGACCAAAGGAACGTTCGCCAGGTGGGCCCAGGGTTTCGGTCTGGGCCCTCCAGCGCCCGGAGAACTGTGCAGAGATGTGCGTGCGTCCTCTGGTTCCCGCACGCCTGTGGGCGCGCGCTGCATCCTGCAAGCACCTCGTGGGAAATACCGGCGTCCCCCAGCGCCAACTCAGGAGGATTGGGAATCCGCTCCAGAGCGAGGCGCCATGTCCGCTCAGGCATTCCGCTCCTAAGTAGGACACAAGCAGTGTTGGTGCAGCAGCCTTCGGGTCTTCCCATTCCTCACCCTTTAGGATCTGTGGACTCCGCATCTGGAGCTCAGGCCCCCTGCCTGGATTTCATAGGGCCTGCTAGCTCCAAGTCTGCATGACCCCGTGACCTTGTTCCTCTTGCAGCTGGGTGCAGACATGTATGCCCCTGGCCTCAGCCAGCGCTCTGCCTGAGTTAACTCAGCAGGCAGGTGGGGTTATGGAATTTAGAAACTCTCATCTGAGAAAATTCACACACAGCGAGAGAGCGAAGATAGATCTGGAAGCTGGAAAATGTAGGATTAAAATGAAACATTTCTCAGTTTGCCTTGGCTGAGGGCAAAACTACCTCTGGGCACCCTTCCCTTACTACTTCTCGCCAAAAAGGTCTTGTGGGCAGATGGATCGGTATAGCTGCCCAGCCCTAAAGTGTCTGACATGAACACCCCTACCTGGATCGTCTGCGCAGTAGCTCAGCCAAGGCTGGGCTTTCTCCCTGAGTGAATGATTAAGTTAATGACCATACAGAAGAAAACACGGGGGGAAGCTCAGGGAATGTCTCCGTGTCTATCCTTCAAAAAATATGATTCCTGACGAGGAGGAAGCCGTTTTCCAAGCAGCAGTTGCTTACCATTTTTAAACCTAAGTTCATCTCTGAATCCCCAACACGTCATAAAGTCGTTATAGTGAAAAGGATTCTGGAAGGATAGGGCATAAGGAAGGGGTGTTCAAGTTTTATTTATTTTTTTTAAAGTTAGGCCCCAAGCATCCTGGGGTGTGTTTGTTTTTAAAGGAAAAAAAAATATTTTTGAGATCCATTAGTGCCCCATGGTCAGACTCGTCATGAATAGCAGTTGGAACTGGAATTTTGGACTGCTCTTCTCATTACACTTTGCTGGGGGTTAGTGTTTCAGACCATCCAAAGTTGCCTAGCAAAACAGAGAGCAGGCCTCAACAACGTGAAAGTACTTGGATGATCTTAAGAAAGTCAACCATCATCTTTTTTACCAATCTGAGTCACATTACATCTCTTTGCCTTATTCCCACACTTTACCTGTCCCTTGCTCTGATCGTAACTGGTTCTGCAATCACCTTCACATAATCAAGCCTTTAAAATCCCTTTAGGGAAAGCTTTGAATGCCTACAATGAGATCATGTGCAAGTTTCCCATTTCAGGGTCCTCCTTCTGACAGGGGAGGGTTGAGAAGATGTGAAGGAAGGCGTGGGGAAGTGGAAGAGAACACCTCGGACAGATAAACCAGTGTCATGTCTGTAACTAAAACATGCATAGAGGGACTCTCAAGATGTCCATGGACTGCCAGAACCGGTTTGGCTCAGTGGATAGAGCGTGGGCCTGTGGACTGAAAGGTCCCAGGTTCGATTCCGGTCAAGGGCATGTATCTTGGTTGCGGGCACATCCCCAGTAGGGGGTGTGCAGGAGGCAGCTGATGGATGTCTCTCTCTCCTCGATGTTTCTAAATCTCTATTCCTTTCCCTTCCTCTCTGTAAAAAATCAATAAAATATATTTTTTTAAAAAAAGATGCCCATGGACTAAGTTCATGCCATCCTAAGAACGAAAGGATCATCATCCACTTGGTTTTGCATCCAATGCTTGCTGGATATACCACACACACTCACATACACGCTATTTAACTAAGATGTGTTGTCAGTCTATGAAGATTATGGAGGGATTTTCATAAGAGGAAAGGCAAGGAGAGGAGGAAAGTTATGGTAATGCTCCAGAACTGGTTTTATTTATTTTATTTATTTATTTATTTATTTATTTATTTATTTATTTATTTATTATTTTCCAGAAGCTGCTCAAGTCTTTAGTAGGAAAGCTGGGCCCTGCAGAACAGACTCCAGTGGTACTTTCACGTTGGTTTCTGAAGAAACTCTCAATCGGGTCTCTTAATGGGCAGTGACAGACTGCTAACAGGTTCTACAGGACAAGAAACTCTTCCACATAGGCATCACCAATAGAACCTTAATTGGGCCTTTCATCCGATTTCCCTGATCCAGGCCTGAAAATTATCTGTGGTCCCTTTTAAAGATGCTAATTATCCTGCTGCTGAAAGGAATGCTGACATCCTAATGATAAGTTAACTGCATGGCAGGCATCTTTGTTTAAATGCTTTGTCCTTTGATCCAGCTAAAGATTTTCCAAATAATAATCAAACCTTGTCCTTTCTCTTTTAGGCTCTTAGAGTAAATAAATGCAAGTGGGGCAAGATTTAGCATCCCTCCACAGCTAGCTCTTCTTTTCAGGGACTCGGTGAAAATAGATGGTATCTACTCCAAATGCAGCTCTTGGCTACAAAAAATATACTTTAAAACACTTTCCAAATAATTGCTCTGAAGAAAATAGTCATTTATTGTCAAAGCATCCAACTTACCCGGATAATCTATAAAGTTTAATAAAACTTTCCAGGGATAAAAGAAACACGTAACTATTCAGACTCCATTTCACTGGCACAAAAGTTACACTTTGTATTAAAAGGAAATACATATTTACATAACGATGACATTCTTCATTGAAGTCCATAGTCATTTCATGATACATGCACTTTCCCCCTGAAAACGTAAATTGAACGGCGACCCCCTTTTCATAAGAACACAAACTGTCATCAATAAATGCAGAAAACATCTCACCCTCCTCCTTTACTTTATATCTAAAATAAATTTTGCCCTTACATATAATTATTACATCTAAACTGTAAGTGCTTAATAATTTAAGTAGAAACGTATGACAAATGCATCAATATGTTGCAATATATGACATTTTAAAAATGTATCTTTGTCTTGGGGAAAGTGAAAATGCGTGCATTTAAAAGAAAACCCCTCAAACAACCCACCCAATCAGAAGTCCACCATCCTGTCTCCTGTGTGCGCGTGCGTGTGTGAAGTATAGGTCGAAGGTAAAGACTTGAATGAGATAACTGGATGGGGGAGAGAGAGGGGGGAGAGGGGAGAGGAGAGAGGAGAGAGGAGAGAGGGACAGAGGGAGAGAGGAAAAGAGGAGAGAGAGAAGAGAGGGAAGAGAGAGGGAGAGGGAGAGGAAGAGGGAGAAGTGGGGGCAGAAGAGAGAGAGTTAGTGTTGTGTGAGATGTCTCTCTGGGTGCAATGTTTCAGGTCACCGGGAGGTGTGGTGGATGCCCTCACGCGCTTGTTCCTACAGGTGGCTTGACTGTGCGTGTGTACGCGCCGCCGCGCGGAAAGCTGGGGCAAGCCTTCGCGGTCAATTATGGGAGGTCATGTGCCTGGAGAGGTGGTGGCGCTCCCTGAAGGACTCGTTGCAGATGGGGCACTTGAGCTTCTCCTCCCGCCGTCGCTTCACCAAGGGCTCCATGGCGTACTCCTTTTTGTGGTGCGACCGCATGTGGTACACCAGGTCAGAGGTCATGCGGAAGGAGGCGTTGCACTTGGCGCACCAGTTCTGCGCGGGCAGACACAGCGACGTGAAGGACGGCGGCAGCAGCGTGAGCGCCGAGGGCAGCTGCAGCTGCAGGGGCCCCGCCGCCGCCGCCGCCGCCGCCGCCGCCGCCGCGGCCGCCGAGCTCTTGGGCCAGAAGGCGGTGGCGTAGAGGAACGGGCTCTGCTTGGGGGGGAGGCCGCCGCCGCCGCCGCCGCCGCCGCCCCCGCCGCCGCCGCCACCACCGGGCAGGGCGGCGCAGCCGGCGCCCAGGTCGGCGGCGCCCTGGAGCTTCACGGCCAAGGGCTCGCCGGCGGCGGGGTAGAGTCTGGCGGGGCCCACGCCGTCGCCGGGGTGGCAGGGCTCCAGCGCGCTCAGCTTCTGGCCCAGCACCAGCGGGGACAGCTGCGCGAAGGAGCGCGCCGGCTGCGAGAAGGCACTTTTGCGCTCGTCCGACGCCGCGCCGCCCGCCCCGCCCGCGCCGCCCGCGCAGCCCGCGCCCGCGCCGCCGCCGCCCCCCAGCTGCGGCACCGAGGTGAAGGCGCTGCCCCGGGCCGGGCTGCCGCCCTCCAAGCGGCTGGGCAGCGGGCCCCCGGGCCGCGGGGCCAGCAGCTTCTCCGCCGCCCCGGCCGGCGAGCTGGCCACTGGCGTGGAGGAGCCGCCGCCGCCGCCGCCGCCCGCATCCTGGTCGTCGGCGACTGTGCCCGCGCCGTCCGCCGCCGCCTCCTCCTGCAGCCCGGCCGCGCGGGCCGCCTTCTTCACCTCCACGAAGGCGCTGCGCTTCGCCTCGCCCGTCTCGGGGCTGGGCGGCGCGAAGAGGCGCCCGCTCTCCTCCAGGCCGAAGTAGCTGCCCGAGGCGCGGTACTGCTGCGGCGTGCACACCAGGTCCTCCTTGGAGGCGGGCAGGGGCCGCTCGGCCAGGCGGCCGCGGCCCCCCACCAGCCCCGCGCCGCCCCCGCCGCCGCCGCCCTCGGCCGCCTCCTCGGGGAACCGCCTCTTCCCTTTGCCCAGGCTGGCGGCGTGGCCGTCGGGACTCAGCTCCGCCTCCTGGTGGCCGCCGCCGCCGCCGCTCAGGCTCCGGACCGGGGAGCAGCTGCCGCCGCCGCCGCCGCCGCCGCCCCCGGAGTTTTCCAGCTCCCGGGCCAGGTTGTGGAAGTCCGTGGACGGCTTGGTGCTGCCGCCAGTCGCCGGAGGGTTACTGCCCTCGGGGGAGGGGGCCGGGTAGTGGTGGAGAGGGCCGGCTTTGCAGAACTTGGGGCCCGGGCCCAAGGGCGCCTCCGGTGGCGGCCGCTGCTGCTGGTCCTTGCCGCCGCCGCCACCCCCGTGGTCCTTGGTGCCCACGCCGCCGCCGCCTTGCTCGTCCTGGGGGCTCCGGTCCGCGCTGTGAATTCTCTTGGGGCAGCGGAAGCGCAGATGCGCCACATAGGGAAATTCAAACTGAAAACGTTGGCTGCATTCCAGGCATGTGTAAGGGGACGACCCTGCTTAGAGAGCAAACACCACACACACAGATAAGCGCGCGCAAGAGCGAGCACACACACACACACACACACACACACACACACACCCCAAATGATTACTCAGCATCGTCTCCAGTTTATCATCACCCCCTTCACAAATCCACCTTCATTTCTCAGGGCCGGGGGTGCCTGAAATAAGGAGCTCCTTTGCGACTGACCTCACTTTCCCTCCAGATTTGGGGGGAGTGCAGTAATTAAGCCAAGTGCCACCCCACCCCTCACCCCGACTTTCCCTCACCTGTCTGCCCCAGCTTCGTTACCTACTAGACCTCCGAAGCTTCCTAAGAGACGCCCCAAGGGAGGAGAGGGACGCACAGGCGTCAGAGTGAATCCCCGCTGCTCCTTGCTTTGCTCCCCAGTTAGCTAGGGTCCCCCCGCCCCCCAGGTCTGGAGCCAACCTACCATTCATTTTGCTGTGGGGTCTAGAGGGGCAGAGCAAGAGTAACTCAGTCAGTTCTTTCCCGTACCAAACTAGCAACTCCTCGTCTTTGGCAATCCTGCGGAGAGAGCGGTAAAACAGCTGTCCGTTTTTCACATAGGCCTCCAGGTTCTGCTCCTCCTTATCTCTGGCTGATTGGACCAGACGCAGCCACATGAGCCCTTCGGAGGAACCACTTGCCGCTGAGGTGTCTACCTACAGTTTAGAAGAAAAAAGAAAAAGAAAGAATACAAGAAGGAAGGGGGTTTGAAGAGGGAGACTCTTGTGAGAGTGAAGCCAGAGGAACCAGGACCATTTTCTGTACGTCATTCTTTCCCAAAGAATTATCTGAAATCGAGATTCCAAAACCTTGACCCAAGTTGGCACCCACCCTCATGTGTGTAACCGGCAGGCAAGAGAGTCATCCTTTGAAAGTCTACATCAATCATAGATTCTTTAAGTAGTCCTTTTCACATATTGTTTGAATATCAAATGAGGAAATTTTCTTCCAATTCAAATTAGTGTCAACCTCTTGAGAATTTACTTCTGAATTATCCCATATTACAAAAACGTGGGGGAATTTGGTTTGTTTTGGAAATAAAAAGGTGAGATCTCAGATGTTATTGTGTGGCGTCACTCATCTTCCTAATTTTTGGCTCAAAAGATATTTGTAGAGAAAGAATGGGAAGTAAGAGGGCTTTTTTCTCTTAAACATAAACTTGTGGGTTAAATGTAATTTTATTGTCAAACCATATGTGCAGGAGGCAACTAATTACTGTGTTTCTCTCACATCGATGTTTCTCTCTGTCTTTCCCTCTCTCTTTTACTCTCTCTAAAATCAGCGGAAAAATATTCTCCGGTGAGGATTTAAAAATACTTATTTAACATTTTTATGTAAATACAAACTCCGGGCACTAGCTATCTTTTCCAGAATGGGGTAATATTATTTAAGAGAACAGAAGGCCTGCAATGTTGGAAGGCAAATCTCCCTAATACTTAGGATAAAAATACTTACAGAAAGCATTTATTATGCAAATAGCCTCAATCTTCTGAAAACTCCCAGAGTTAAGGTAATCACTAGGGAAGCCCAGAATTAAGGCACTGCTCTAGACATACCTGGTATTCCAAATCACTTGTCCCAGAAAATCAGTTAACAATAACTTGAGTTTGAGTTTCCTTTTCAGTTTTTTTGTTTGTTTGTTTTTGTGGGGGGTTTTTTTGGTGTGAAAAATAGAATGACTTGCATTACTTCAATGTCTACCTTCAGAACTTCTGAGCTTGTCATTAGAATGATTTGTAGTGTGCTTGCCACAGGACAGGACCCCCTACCCAAGGCAGCGTTGGCCAAGACTTACCCGGAAGATATAAGGAACTGTTCTTTTGTCGGTGGACTTGAGAGCTATGAAAGCAATGCTGTCGTACAGGGATGTATGGCTCAGGACGCAGGGACCGAATATAGCATTCTCAGGAATGTCGCAGGTGGTGTACACGCTGGTGAAAATATCTGTCAGACACTGTTGGACAGCCTTGGCGTCTCCATCCCAGATGCCTCGCTGGATGCCTGAATCCTCCATCACTGGAGACAAGTACACAGGACACTGAACGGAGTTACCATGCTCCTTTTGCCTTTATGAATCCAGACAGACCGTTTTAACTACTCAACAGATTTTTCTTGAATTTGTCTGATATTCCGTGTAGCACTTATTCAGAAATAAAGCCCATAGCAGATTAAATCCTGCATATTGTGAACATGCCAACTAAGGAATACTTTCCTTTTACGAAGACATTGGGATAGTGGGAGCTCAGGGTAGATGTGAGAGAAGAGAGAAAGGGTGTGATTTTTTTTTTTTTCAGTAACGGGGTTGGATGGGGCAGGATTGGGGAAGAGTGAAGACAGAGGAGAATAATAATATTTTTTTACAGACTTTCTTGACTGAAAGGAACTTCTAACTCTTGGGAGAAAGCTCCTCTCCCTTCCTCCGTGGCTGATTTTATTTCATTTTCTCCCAAAGAGGGGAGAGCATTAGCGAACAGGTGGAGACAGCAGAGCATGGCGAATGGATTTCAAGTAGAGAGTCAGGGCCACTGATTCCGTGTCAGCTAACCTTTCTCTGCAGCCTACGAGAGGGGACGTAAATCTGCTCATTACCATAATCCAACACTGTCCCTCCGAGGCTTTCATCAAAAGCAGCCAGCAGAGGTAATTATTTTTTTCTCGACATGCTTATTTATGGATGAGGGCGAATCCCAGTTACCTTGTTATACAAGGGGGTGGATTGAGTCGCATGTGCCTCATGAAGTGAGGAGGTGCAGGGCAGGCCAGAAGTGCCCCCGTTTGAAATAGCGTGTGGGTAATGACGGGTGATTTCTCACTCTCCCAGATAGACCCTGTCTGGGCAAGAGGGGCAGCCCCGCTAGAGTAGCCGTGGGTGGACTCTCCAGCTGTCTCATCCACAGCAATTGAGAAAGTAATGCCCGGATGGAGGGCTCTCTATTAAGCTGTCATCTGACATTTTTCTTCCTTTGCCACTGGATACTGCCTTCAAGATGTATCATTTGAAAACATAAATAGAGCTGGTATTTACAATTTAAACTAGCTTTGAACTAACTGCACAGTTCACTCTTTCTGATTCCCCCAAGTTGGTCTTTCCCCCAGCACGCCACCCACCCTAGGCAGTCCATTGATGTATGTTTTGTATAATTTAAGTAGTGGGAAAGTGCAGACTTCATTCTTTGCCTGAGAAACTGCTCATTACGGAATATTGGTAATGTCCATTTTTAGCTTAATGTCTATTAACCAATTAATCTTGCAAATGTGATTACAAGGTAGTGCTTTTTTCCCCCTCCTTCCCAGTTAACAGAGCATGAAACTTTGGTCAGTCTTTTTCTTTTCTTTTTTTTTCCATTTTACACTTTTGCACCACCCAAATGTCAAGTATAGATAGGGCTGTATCTGCGAGACAGAAATAAGAGAAATAGCTCTAAAGGAGAAACTTACTTTACGCTACATCATCTATCTCTGGGCATTTTTACCCCACACAAAGTAGTCTTCCTAACCCCCAACTGAAAATTTAGAGATATAGGTTTAAAAAGTCCTCCAGAACCTCTCATCTCCTTTTCAACGAAATCCCGTTCTCTCTCGTTTTCAATTTTCCCAATTCAGCGTTTTATGCCCCCATTTCTCCTTTTAAAAGTCTCTTTCACACAAGCGTTTCATTGTGCCTGGAGGTCGCCCCGTCACGTCGGGCAACAGCAGGGGCACAGTCATTAAAATGCAGTTCCCCCGAACAATACGGTGAAAAGACCCTCGCCGCGCCGCGCTAATGGGGGTCCGCGCCGCCGCGCCGCGGCCGCCGGGAGCACCCGGCCGGTCACCATCAGCGCCGGGCGACCGGAGAGGCTGGTCGGTCTGGCTCCCCCGCGCGCGGCGGGCTTTGCTGCCCAGCCTCTCACAGCTCAGCCTCCTCCTCCTGCAGGCCCCGGGTTCTCGCCCGCCCGAGCATCCTTTCCCGAGCCGGCGGGGCTGCCAGGGAAGCCCGCGCTGCCGCCGGCCGCCAGCCCTCCTCCCCCGGAGGCAGGCATTGTCTGGCGGCCGCGCGCTCCCCGGTCGCTCGCTTCTCGGGCAAAGTGCTCTCTACCAGCTCCTCCTTTTGTATCATCTTATTGGCGGCAGAGATCCCCTCTACGATTATCTCCCACCCTCTCCTCTCTTCTGGATACTGAAGAAACGGAGGGACAAAATGTTCCACTCTCCCCACCAAACCTGCCCGCCTCCCCTCCCCCTCCCACATCCAGGCAGAGAGACTCACCAGTAATAAGGTCGGGATGCAACGGCCAAAAACGCCACCTGGAACCCGGAGATGCTATCGAGTGTTTCTTTCGCCTATTGTATCAGTGTGTTTCCATGTCAAGGGGTGTTAGTGTTGCTGTCTAGGAGGCTCTGCCTAAAGAGAGGGAAGAGAGAGCTGGAGAGATGGGGAGAGTGAAATGATGGGAGAGTAAGAGGAGAGAGAGAGAGAGAGAGAGAGAGAGAGAGAGAGAGAGAGAGAGAATGAGAGTTGTACAGATGGACCCGATGCAGTGACTGACTGGCACGCAGACACACACTTTTTGTTTGCTGCACATAATCTGCCCAATGACGCGTGACAGCCCACGTCCCCTCCCTTTAACTCTTTGCTGGGCTGGGCGCTCCCTCTGGCGCTGTCTGCCTGCAAGCGATCTCTCGGGCCTGCCTTCCCCAAGTGGCAGCGCCTCTCTGAGCACGGCCGGCCCGCCTCCTCCTAAAGCATCACCCCGTTGGGACTGGTAGGAAGGGAAATCAGTTGGGGTGAAGGGGTGGGGGGGGGTCCTAAAGGGAAGTACCAACAGAACTGGAAAGGGCCTTTCCCCGTTTCCCTTGGCACTTGGAGAACCCCTGACAGCAAGAATGGACCCTCCGCGCCGCACCGACCTGCGCGCATTTCCTGGAGTCGGAGTTCTGTATTGGGGGAAAGGGGGTCGAGGATTAACCCAAGGGATTCTCTGGCCACCGAGCCGGCACTGGTTCGCGCAGCTACTTGCCTGGGGTTGATAACCCAGCTCCAGCTTTCTCCAGGAGCGCGCACCCTACCAAGCTTTTCCTTGCAAGAATCACAACGGATGCGCTTTGGTGAGCATTTGGCCCACTCCTTCTGTGGAGCCGGAGACGGGGCCAGGCAGATAGTGTGGCGATGCTGCCAGGCCTCAGGGGACGGACAGGGTTCCTCTGGTCCCGGGACACCGGTACCCAGGTGGGGAAAGGGGGGAGGATGAAGATGGGTTATAGTACTCAAGCTCTCCCCGGGTTCCGCCCTCTGCCCTGCGCATTCTGCATAGTCCCTGAGGGGGGTCCCACGTAGGGTCGGCCCGCATTCTAAGACCTCCGGGGTGGGGTGGGAAGAGCGGGGGGGGAGTCAAAGTAGAAATGATTACCGAGAGGTGCTCTGGAGGGACGCTGCCGTCCAGCCGCTGGTGGCAGAGTGGGTGGAGTGGCCGAGGCTGCTTCGGGAGCTCGTGTGTGCGCTGAGCCACTGAGAGCCGCTGGATGGCCCCTTTAGCGCAGCAGCTGATGCTAATGACTTGAGGTCTTTAACAGCCTGAAAGTTGACTCCTTCCAGAGGGGCCGCCCCGCGTCTTCGCTGGGGATTCTGGGGTTCTTCCTCGCAGTTCAGCTTTCTGCTCCTAAGGGAAGAAAGGCCTTTGAGTGATGTGGACGGTCCCACTCCCTCAGCCCTCCTCCATCCCCCACCCCGTCAAGCACCAGTGCATTGAAGAGGGCAATCTGTGAGCTTTAGGTAAATTGGCAGTGTAACCGGGCCAAATGGGCAAAGCAGAATCGTGACCTGAAAAGAGGAGAGGAAACAGCCTTGGTTTATCCAGCGGCGGAACCAGGCGGTGGATGGGGGTTGGCGGAGAGCCGCTTTAGAGGAAAGGTGCGCACGCTGTTAGTCTGAGTCTCTCTCGCAGCTCTGGGACCTCCCTCCCTCCCTGCCTCCGGAACCCAGTAAGGCATCGAGGCCCTGAACGCCTCTCCTCCCGGCGCCTGCGATCCAAGGAGACCAGAATAGGATTTTGCTGAGGAGAAGAAGAAAAAAAAAATGTTCGAGGGATTTCCCACCAAGTGAGTTCTTTTCTACTTGGTCTTCCTCTCTGCGTCCCCTTCTCTTTTCGCCGGGCCCTGGTCCATCCCCACACTACTTCCCAGACCTTCTGTCAGAAAGAGCTGTCACCTAGGATGAAGCTGGGGTTCAGGGTTGGCAAATCTCCATGTATTCGGGGATCATGAAGGGGTGGGGGGATTCTCCCTTAATTTCTGATTTAGCCACTGATTTCTTCAAAGAAAGCTTCTCAAAGTGCAGTCGTGTTTTAACTTATCTTTTCTCTTTATGCAGGTGTGCACACTTTTAAATACTTTGGGGCAACTCATGTAATGACCAAGGCTCAGTGTTTAGGCTTCTCACAGGTCTATGTGTGAGACTCACTGAATAGCCACCAATTGTCTTATGACTGGATGCTCCATAAATATCTCTCTCTCTCTCTCTCTCTCTCTCTCTCTCTCTCTCTCTCTCTCTCTCTCATCACCTGTTTAAAGAAAGGATAGGGATTAGAAGTGTCAAAAGAATTGCCTTAAACACCTCAAAAATAACCCACAACATGGAAAGCCAGTCCCCAGACATTTACGTGAATTCAGGGGAGACTAAAAGGATAAAGAAGGAGACACCAGTGTAAACAAGAGCAAATTAAGATGAAGAAGTTGCCACAAGAGAGTTGTGGTCCCTTAGAAATTACAGTCAGATAAAGAAAAGGAAGGTGTGCGAGTGGTTTGAGGACAAACCTAATTCCATTAAACTGTTGAGCAGAACATTCCTTAGACCCTTCTTTCGCTGTTATTTAGAGAACAGGAAGTTTGCCTTTCCCAAGAAAAAGCATCTGCCCTTGCAAGCCATTAAAAAAAATCTATTACATGTTCTAAATATAAAAGCATCTATTCCAGGATGTGGACATTTTGAAAAACCTTAAACTCTAAATGGAAGGCATTTTTCTTTTGCCTGGCCTTTCTTTTCTTAAATAAAAATGACATATCTTAGACTATAACTTCTTTGAGGTACAAAACCTAGGTTCCACTTTGTATGAAATAATGTTTCTGGCACTTAAGTTGGGGGTAAGGGATCTTGACCTTCCAAATCTCAAGCAGAAAATATCTAAGGTTTATCAAGGAGGGGAGAGATGTATTGAGAATCTGGCCATCAGATGATATTTCCTCTCAGTTTCATCTTTCTGCCCCCTAATTAAATTTCCTCTCTTGATTTCAGGGGGAACATACCCACCCAAAAATAATTTCTGACATTTCACAAATCCAAACCAATGCTTTGTCTTATGTATTAAATGACTGACATAACAAAGAAAGCAAATATGGGTAAGATAAAGCTATAAATTCCTATTTTGAAGGTTTTCCAGTATTTTAAGTGGTACATATTTGCTTGGTAATATAAATGGTCCACATGGCCATCATTGAAAGGAGATAAAGAAAATCTACAAGTTATGTTTATTCCTCTGGAAATGCATGGGTGAAAATGGTGCATAAACTACTTTGAAATCACTCTACATTATTACTCCCTGGAATTCACTGACACTAAATGAAGGCTTGAGGCATTTATTCAGCCTTAAAGAGTGCTATAAAAGTGCATCTTGGTCAACAGTTGTATCTAATTCACATGGAACAATGAGTTTATGCATATATTTGGAGCTCTTTGCTCTGAATGTTACTAAATAATTAGAGGGATGACAATGAAGAGTGAGGATGTGTTCACCTAGCTTCAATTCAGCAAGGCTCCCAGCAGTTATGGTGAAGATACATGTGTAGACAACTGCAGTATTATTTGGGAAGAGGCGGCTGGAGAGAAGCCAGTGAATGAATGATTCCTGAAGTGGAGCATTTTCCATTCCAAGTGAGAGGATAGAGAAAGGGTAAGAAAGAAAATCTGATTCTTAAAAAGTATTACAATGTACATGTTGTATCTCTCCCCAGGGTAGAGAAAGGGGTCCCAAATATCTCAACTTCTGTGACAGGAGGCAGGTAAAATCTCTAAGGATAACTCACTTAGGAGGATCATTACCCTAAAAGAATGAAAATACATTGTTTTTTCTTTATCAACTTTTTAGATTCTGGTTCATTCCCCACTAAAATTCCATTTCCAAAGCTCTACACCAGCAAGGGTTTAGACGTCAAAAAATATATAGCAATTCATGGTGAAGGAAAAACATACCGGAAGACAAGACAGATGCCAAGAAAGCAGACAATGGAAAGTTTTTCCTAAGCTTATTATTTTCCCACAGAAAGATCTCTGGAAGGGGCTGTGAAAGTTGGGGGAGGCAGGAAAAGGAACTTCATAGCCTCACAATGGAGAATATGGATGTTTCTAAGGAATCACTTAGAAGCAAGAAGAGGAAGACTTGCTGAGCTAGATGGAGGACACTCTTTATTATTATTTTTTTGTTTTGAGTTTTTTTAAGTATGCATGGCAATATCAATTTGAGTCTATTCCTTATATTAAGTATTACAGTTGGTTCAACAGGTGAGAAATCAGCGAATGTTTCCCAGGCTGGTCCTGGTAGAGCAAAAAACATAAGGAAAAGATGGATAATTTTGTAACCTGTGATAGACCCTAGGCTCCCAATTTCTGACTGACATTTTTCTCTCTTCAGCATTTCCTCTTTCTCAATAAATGATAGCTGTTTTTAATGCTTCTGCTGCTGCCTCTTCTACAACTACTGCTGTCATTTCTCAAGTTTAAAATGAAGGTATCTCAAGTTCCATTTGCCATTCTGTTGGAGTTGAGCAGTGAGCTGGAGAAGCTTTGAGGACTTTGTGTAATTAATTCATTTTCTCTCCTAGATCTGGGTTGTAGTCAGCTGGCTTAATGGCTTCTGAGTATGACTTCCAGCAGGGCTAGCAATTGAGGTGATAAAGGCACCACCACAGATCTGAAATCAATGCCTCATGGTCAGCTGACTCAGATCCAATACTCAGCATCCTGACCACCTGGATTCTCCCAGCTTTTATATGCCTTCCCAAATGAATATCTACAGAGCTGACAAGGAATATCCTAGTTTCCTGTAAAACCTGCATGTTACAAAGGTTTCTGAGAGTCAGACACTGCAATCTTGCACAGACCTTATTAGTAGGAGGAAGGTTGGAGGAAGGAAATGTAGGCAGGGCCACAGTCAGCCATGCAGGGCCTCCTTATCCTCTAGGGCAAGCTTTCCAGGCAGACTGGGGACCAAGGGGTGTCCAGCCATCTCAAATGGGAGGGAGCATCAGATTTTAAGAAGATTGACGTTAGACCTTAGGAATGTCACCAAGTTGAAAAGCTCTACCTAGAATTTCTTTGCACAATCAGGAAAAGACATTATCCCAACACTCAATATTTGAGTTCCACCTCATCTCCTCTCTCTCTTTTAGGTTGTGTGTAATTCCTGAGTTAAAAAGAGAGATGCTTATTGACATGCAGTGGGTACATACTGAGCATATTCCCTGGCACCTGATCCCAGCTAGCCCTCTGGATGTGGACTTAGATTGTAGATTGGACTACTGGGGGAAGAGCAGCTCAAACCATTCCTCTCCTAGGAAGAGGGTCTGGGCAGAGCACAACATGCCCAGGACGTTCAAGCTTGGAATCTGTCCATGGCAAACTTCCCTGAAGCCTGAGGAGAGACAGACATCTAATATTCTCCATGGAAAATGAGAAGCAAAATAGAAAAGAAATGAAAAGGATTTGGGGAAGTAGATATCAATTAGTAACTACCACAGTGATGCTACACATTGCTTTGTTAGAGCCTTGGAAATACAGTTTATTTCTTCACAATCTATGTTCTCATACCAAAAGTGCTCTCCTACTCAATTGCAAGTAAGAATGTTTGAATGAAAACCATCTTTCATTATTTCAATTCAAATGAATTGCAGGTGTTTCCTTACTTAATCCAGAGGTATTATTTTAGCATTGATGGGAGAATGTCTCCCCAAACATTGTACAGAAAGCCACTAACTTTTAACAGCTTTTCATAAGCAATTAAAAACTACCAAGTTTTAAATTAAGTCTTTCTTCAATTCTAATACTTGGAGAAATGGTATCTTAATTTCAAGATTAACTTGTCATAAATAATAGTAACAGCATGACTACTATAAACACTATTGTACCTGTATTTTATTTTATTTATTTTGTTAAATTTATTGTGGAGACATTGGTTCATAGGGTCATATGGGTTTCAAGTGTACATTTGTATGATACATGATCTGTATATTGCATTGTGTGCCCATCACCCAAAGTCAAATCTTCTTTTTTCACCACATATTTGGCCTCTTTACCCTCCCCTACCCTGCACCTACATATATTTTTAAGCTATGCTCTATTTTTTATGAAAATTTTTATTGACTTTATTTTAGAGAGAAGGAGGGGAGATGGAGAGGGAGAAAAACATTGATGTGAGAGTGAAACATGGATCAGTGATCTCCTGCATGCCCCCTACTGGGGATCAGCACATAACCTAGGCTTGTGCCTCATGAGGAATCAAATTGGCAAACTCTCTGTGAACAGGTTGATGCCTAACCAACTGAACTACACCAGTCAGGGGCCTTACCTATATTTTAATGTGGCAGAAATAATAGGCAGAGGGATTGATACATATTTATTCTTTTGAACTTGGGGATTGAAAAACCAATTCCCGGATGGATTTGGTAGTCTTCTGTTAATCCTATATAATAAAGAGGTAATATGCAAATGGTCTTTATGCTATAATGCTTAACTACCAATCACCAGGAGGTCAGGGCAGCATGCTACAAGTAAAAGGGAGGTGGAGTGGGGGGAGGGAGCTACAGCGATGGTGGATGGGCAGCCAGCTGAAGCAAGCTACTCCACTAGTGTAATATAAAGGTAACCAAGATAGTCATAATTTCCTTTAAGTTTTATGGAAGACCCATATTTTAAGAATAAATTTCCAGAATTGTCAAATCACTCACTAACTCAAAGTAAGAATAAACCTATTAAATATAAAGACCTGCATGTTGAGGTGTGTTTTTTTTTGTTTGTTTGTTTTTTGTTTTGTTTTTTTTTGGAAGGCCTAGAATTGAATTTAGGTCTGAACAAGTTTATACCTGATCAGACAATGTTGTGTGTGTGTGTGTGTGTTTAAGCAGGTTTGGGTGAATATTTTTAAGAGTAGCAATTAAAAAAACATTCTGGACTGTGTCATTTTTCTTGGCTGCATGCCTATAAAGTAGTCAGTGCTCCCTTTTGCATTTGTTTTTTGTAAGATGGTTTTGATAAAATAGTTTGTGTGCAGTCATAGGAGAGCAATTGGCCCTGGAGAAGCAAAACTGAGTAGAGTTCTATGGAAGATTTTTTAAAGATTTTTTTATTGATTTAGAGAGAGAGAAAGGAAGAGGGGGAGAGGGAGAAGGAGGGAGGGAGAGATGGAGGGAGGGAGAAAGAGAGAGAAGCATTCATATGAGAGGGAAACATACATGATGGATGGCTGCCTCCTGCATGCCCTCGACCAAGGATCAAGCCACAACCCAGGCATGTGCCCTGACTCTGAATGGAACCTGCAACCTTTTGGTTGGTGCACTCAGGACAATGCCCAACCAGCTGAGCCACACTGGCCAGGGCTGGTGATGTGAAATCCCTCATAGCTTTATCTACATTCTAGAATCAGTTTACCTTAGTTAGACCCCAGGAAGTTAATGTTTCCAGATAAACAGATCCTCTCAACTTGTGGAGAGGTGCTGGGGAAAGCAATGCACTGAGAAAGTGCAACAGGTGCCATTTCTTACCTGGGAGCTGAATTAGGTGCTCTGTCCCCCAAGCCACTCATAGCTGCGGTTGGGTTCAACATTTGGGTGGCAAGGCAAGGCAAGGAAGTACCTACCAGACTTAGGCAATTCCTGTCTGAATTCTGTGGTGTTCATGGCTTAATAAAGAGCACCACCACAGCGTGAAGTATGCAGTCAAGGTCAAATGACAGCGATGAGCTGCCATGTAGGCTAGAGACCCAGGGAGGGCACTACTCCAGCGCATTGGAAGACACAGACACTGCTCAGACTACATTTGGGAGGACTCACCAAGAGTGCAGAGCCCAGGCCGGGGGTGGGGGTTGGGGGGGGGGGGCCGGGCACTGACCAGAACAAGACAAACCATCTTTAGCTGGGCTGGGCATAAGAGACCACCCAGTAGTGTGCTCCAGGCACTCTGGAACCCTCCAAGGATCCAGCACACTTAAGTATCAGCCATGTTCTCCAGCCTCCTCTCTCCTCCCTGGAATTAATGCCAATACTTGCCTCCTGCTAGGCGACCCTGGCTGGGCTTTCAGGAGCAACTAAGTTCCTTGTCACCAGTCCTACCCCTCTCCCCCACTACATGGCTCAACCCTCAGGGCCCTGGTCTGCTTTCCCGTCCTTTACCTTTGGAGCAGACACTGAGCCCCCCAGCCCTGGTTTTCGTCCTCAGGCACACCAGGGACACCAGGGATGGGAAAGCACACCTGGCGAGAGCCGCTGCCCTGGTCTCTGCGAGGACTCCGCGAGGGAACCGGGGCAAGCACACTTTAGAAAGCCAGTGGCTGAGCAGATGGTAAGGGACTGCTTCCAAGAGCTGGGGTGACTTTCATTTCAGGCTTGGGCATCCCAGAGAGGTGTCTGTTGCCTTCATTAGGAAACATTCTCCTTAGTTAGAAGTCTGGAGAACTGGCTCAAAAGGATCAACACACAGGTTCAGGCCACAACCCCCCTCAGGAGCAATCGATGGCCAGGGCTGGAATCCTGCCTTCGGAGGCTGGGCAGGTGACTGAAGCTGTCCGTGCTCCTGGCCTTTCGCTGTGAACTGAACACGGGACACCCTCTCCCGGCTGCTTTTGTGAGGGCTGCGTGGGTATTCAGCAAGCGCAGAGAGCAGCTCCCTAAACGCTCATTCCAGTGCCTGTACGGTTACTGTGAGCTGGTGCACACCTTCTTGGCTTCTCCATGACAAAACGTGGGGATTGCATTGTGCTCACGCACAGAAGGCTGCAGATTGCGCCCTATTTCCGAAGAGATGCTGGAGGATAAGGCGGGCGGGAGGAATCCGCTCCTGTGCAGGGCGGCCCGAATGTCCCCGCCACAGGCCATCACCCTGCTCCCCGCTCTCTGGAAGAGCCAGCCCTTCCTGCCCGAAGACTGTGCATCAGCTTCTAGCCCAGGACCATCCCCGAGTCCTCTCTTTGGGTTGGCAGGAGCGGAGGCATCTCCATGGGGTGAGCGCAGGAGCCTGTGAGCATATCGCTGGTGAACTCAAGTGCCTGACTCAGAGAGCCGAGGCCTGGGGGTGGGGGGCCTGAGAAACCTGGGGACCCTGAGCCCCTCTGAGCGGGCTGGGGCCTCCACGTGGCGAGCCAGGGCTCAGAAAAAAAGACGCAGGCAGGAGGGCCCGGAAGAAGGGTGGGCAGCCTCGTCCCCCACACACCCACGTCTGGGAAGTGCGGAGGGACTGGGCACTATGCCTGCGCCCTCAGCCGCGTGATTGGCATAGGGCTTTGAGGGGAGAGGGCTCCACCTTGGTAGCCCTCAGCCCCGCACGCCCTCGCCCCGCACGGGCTGTGTGTAAAGCATTGTGGGCAGAGTGGGCTTCCCCAGGGCCTCGAGTCACTTTGGGGCAGACGCAGCCCGGCCCTGAGCGAGAGAGCCTCGTGGCAGAGGTCAGCTGTGCGCTCCTCACCGAGCTGTCTTGGAAGGATCCCAGGGGCAGTGCTTAAGAACTTGAAAGTTGGGGTCTGAAAAACGTTTGAACCCAGGCCTGCAATATACTAGATGTGTGTCTTTGAGCAAATCACCAAATGTCTCTGAATTTTCAGAATCCTCATTTGGAAAACCATTGATCGCCCAGGATGACTGTGATTATATAAAAGGGCAAGTGGGATCCAGATTTCTGCAGGGCTGCTTGCCTGGGTTAATTAGCAACTCTGTTTCTGCTTCCTGTGAAGGAAGTGGACCTGTGAACTAGGGATAATAACACATAACCCACAAAAGGTCCTAACAGTTTCATAGGTAGGCATGGCAGTGCACTCCGCCTAGCACAGAGTAAGAGCCAAATCGTTAATTATTTAAAGCATCTTAGTGCCTGCCCCTTTGGAATGCTGGGTAGATATAATTTTTAAATATTACCTTTCCTGCTTCACTTTTTCTCTTCTTCAGAGAGAAACAAAGTGCAAAGGTGCATGTCAGTATGTGTGCACTCTGAACTAGGGAGGGTAGGTTGGGGCAGGAAGTTAGGTGCCAATTCTGGAAGTTTCATGCCTCTCCTGGCCTTTCCTCTCCAATTTCCAGGGACAAGGTAAAAGCATAGGAAAGGCAGAGCAAAGGAGCTTAGAATAGGACAGAAGAAAACGTTCCTTCTGTCAAAAATGGCGTTTTATACGTTAAGGAGACAGGGAGTCCGTGTGAAGTAGAATGGAAGACACAGCATTGGATTGGCTTCCATTTCTGTGCTTGGCTGCCAGTTGGCATGTTGGGAGCATTTCTATGTGTCTGTGTCAGGGCCCCTGGGAGGGAAAGATCTCAGAGGAGAGATAAAGAGAGGGTGGCACTGCTTTAGGGAAACTGGTCTGGGGACAGGAGGAGTAACGGGGTGCCTACCCTTGCATATGGAGAAGAGATATATCCTGGTAGCAGAAAACATACTTGATTCAAGAAGTAAAACTGAGGCCTGGCTCTGTTGGCTCAGTGGATTGAGAGCATTGCCCCATGGACCCAGAAGGTCCCAGGTTCAATTCCCAGTCAGGGTACATGCCCTGGTTGTGGGCTTGATCCCCAGAGTGTGTGTGTGGGGGGATTGGCATACAGGAGGCAGCCAATCAATGATTCTCATCATTGATATTTCTATATCTCTCTCGCTCTCCTTTTCTCTCTGAAATCAATTTAAAAAAAAAAAGAAGTAAAACTCAGGCAAGAGGAAGAAAAGATATAGGGGTGCATTTTTTGGGGGGGTGAATTAGGCCTCCAGTGGAAGGTTGGAATCTGTATATTCCTCAAAGCATGTAAACTCAATTTGGAGTCCAAACTTACATGCAGACACTCCTTCCTCATCCTTACAGCTCAGGCCCTTGCAGAGTAGCTCTATACCTACACCACCATGTGCCTCATCACCGCCCCACTCCTTCAATACCAGTGTCTGCCTCTGACTTTTCAGATGGGAGCACTTACATCTTTCTTTTGTTCTCTATAGATAACAGGAGAGTGGAGAATGATGTTTTACTCAGCAACTAGCAGGACATCCAGGAAGACATGGCCCCTGAACAGTATTCAAGGCCTTAGCCTTCTGCTCCCCCCCAACACCAGGGCAGAGATTGCTGATGTAGAACAACAATCTAAAGCAGCAATTTCCAACCTTTTTCATTTGATGGCATACATACATAAACTACTTACTAAAATTCTGCAGCACACCAATAATAAGTGTATGTATGCCAATCTGACCAAAACATAAGTATAATTTTTATTCATGCACACCAGACAGCTATTGTTGTGTTGGCTGTTGTCATTTCTTAATTTGACAGTCTAAGGGAAACGAGGTCAGTGCCCCTGACTAAACAGTCAGGAATTGCATGTTTTAAAAATCTTGCTGCACACCAGAGTGCCTCTTGTAGCGTACAGGTTGAAGAATCGCCTATCTAAGGTGTTTCACAAACGCCTGGCTTTTAATCTCCTCTTCTCTCAGACCCTGACTAAAAAAGTGCTATTCACAGAAAGGAGGATGCGATAAAATAAAACCAACTCCTCCGTGCTCTGAGCCCTGGGCAAAGGAGAAAACCAGTGAGAAAGAGCCACAACTCGGGAGAGGTTTCCTTTTCCTGGCCATAAATCTCCTCCCCTGGTTCCTCTGCCCAACGGAGCACGATAAAGTCCTTTTCCATAAAGTATTCAGTGTTCGAGCCACAAAGCTCCCCCAATCAGTAGCCATCTGCTTCTCCCATAACTGCTGCTCCGAAGGAAGCAGGGAAAGCAGCGGTGGAGAAAGGGCACCACTGCGAGACTGCTGGACAAATGAGGGGCTGAATAGCCCTGGTTTTCCCTGTGTATCTGTATCTATAGAGACAGGCGAAGAAAGGCCGCATTCTAGTGATACAACAATTGTAAAACAAAACATGGAAGAGGCATCTAAAGGGCAATATCGCATGCATCAGGGGTCTCCAGATAAAAGGGGAGCGAACAGATTTATAGAAACCTTTAATTGGTTTTCAATTGGAAGCTAAAGAGGCTGGGGCAAACCGTGAAGAGTGGCCAAGTGCTCTCCCTCAGCCGTCTGGGAGGCCTGATCGATTTCACGGGTGTTGGGGAGGGGGGTATGGAGTGAAGGGATGGGGGAGGGGGGAGAAAAGAAGAATCCAGAGCCCACTAGCACCTCTGCGAGGGGAGGGAGCAACTCTGTGTCCCTAGCTTTCTCCTCTTTTTTGACTAGGAGATTTGATAGTCATAACAGAATCTGTCATTTTCCTTCTTTCTCTTCCTCTTCCTCTCCCTACCTCCCACCACCCTCCTTCATACTGGTAGGCAAGTGGAAAGCTAAAAAAAAAAAAAAAGAAAGAAAGAAAAGAAAACCAAACTTCCCATCCCCTGAAGAAAAAGCCCCTGGCCTAAAAACAGAGGGTTTTAAACCTCTTGACCTGCTAGGAAGGAGGCCTGTTTGAAGGAAACCCTACCCCAGACCTCTCCTCTCCTTGTTTCTAGACTCACACAGGAAAAGCTAAAACCCACCGGAGACGTCCACCCACCGGAGATGCTCCACCGCGCAGGGTGAGAAGTCTTGGCTTTCGCCCCTCCCTGGGTTTGTGCAGGAGCGGATCTCTCCCCTCAGCCCCTTCAGCCTCCAGCAGTTCCCACCCAAGCAGCAGCCCCACACACCCTGCTGCCAGTTCCTCAGCTTCAGTGATTGGCCCGGCCTTTCATCATCTTTTTCGATTTCCTAATTAATCAAAGATAAAAGGCAACCATGCACACGATGATCATGAGAAAACTGGAGGCCGGTTTGAATACAATGGGGGAATGGAGGTGTGATTGGACATGACAGTGACATCTCAAGTATGATGGACAGACCTCAAGGGGGTCAACCCCTGACCCCTCCCTGTTGCGGGTGGGCCGCTCCTCCGGCGCTAGCGTGGTCCCCAGGGACCAGTCTCCAAATTAGGTCACTTGTGTGGAAAAACCTTTGGAGGAGAGAGAACTGGACTTCCTCTAGGACTCCCAACCTTACTAGGCACCTGCCCCCCCCCCACCCCCCCACCTCCTAACGCGCACCCCAACGCTCCCGAGAAATTTCAGGACTCCTGGCCAGTGATCCCACCCCCTTCAGGCGCGCCTGGGGGTGGAAGCGCACCCCATCATCGCGCTAACACGCGCAAGGCTGTCCAGCGAGACTACCTCCTCCTGAAACTGCCAGGAAAGAGCCTAGTAGGTCAGGGTCTGCCTTTGCTCGGGAGGGATTAATGAGCCCCTGTCTGAGGCTGCTCTCCAGAATTACGCCCGGGATTAAAAAAAGGCAGACAGGCCACGGCACACGTTTTACACTCCCCGGCGGCTGTGATTAATGTTTCCCGAGGGGATTTGTGCCGGGAGCTTACGAGACATCCTCGCTCCCGGGGGTCTAAGGCCCAAAGGCTGCCGGGCAGGGACCGGCAGAGGGTCTGTGGGCGCGCGCGGATCACGGAGGGATTAGGAGCCGTCAGAGGGGCTCGGGGCGCCAGGCGCAGCGGCCTTTTGGCGTCGTCCTCCCTGGACCCCCCGCCAGAGCCCTGCACCGAGGCCTGCCCCGGGGGCGGGCTTTGGTTTTCCAGGGGCAGGTGTCAGGGGAAGATGCCCTCGGGTGTCCTGGCTTTTGAGTGGGAGAAAGGAGCTCGGTATCAAGCCACTGAGCTGCAGACGCTCCCCCCAGAAAGGGGAGAACCGAGCTCCTCGTCCAGGGGGAATCGCCGCTCCCCAAAGTACCACTCACCCCCAAATCAAAGCCCGCCTGCCCGCGAGCCTGCCATTCCCCGGGCTGCTTTCGCGCGCACTCGGGGAGGCACCAAATACATTCCCCTTCCTACCCCCCACCCCCCACCCCCCACCCCACCCCAGCGGGCCGCCAAGCCAGCGGGTGAAGGAACAGAGCTGGAGAAGAAAGTTCCAGGATGCGAGGAGGAAGCGGGGAAAAGGAAAGCAAGCGAGAGGAAAAAAAAGAAACAGAAACAGACGGGGAGTGGGACAGGAGAGGGTGGCAGGAGGAGAGAGGAAAGGCGGTGTCGCAGCTGGTGGGCATTACCGCTCTCCGGCAGTAGGGGGCAGCTTTCGGGCCGAGACCGCCTTTGCAGGGGCGGGACGCCCCGGCGGGGTCCGCCCTCCAGCCCGCGCCGGGGTGTAGGACGCCCCCTCCTGGAGGCTGCGCCGCGATTCCCCGCGGTCCCCAGGGGGCTCCGGTCCCGGGGAGGCCCAGCCCCAGGCGTGGAGGCGTGTGGTGCTGCTGCGGAAAGACAGGGCGGGGGTGAGGGGGGCGGGGAGCAGCCGCACGGTCCCCTCCCGGCGAGCTTCTCACCTGGTGCCCGCGGCCTCCTCCCCCGCGACCGCGGCTCCGGCGCGCTCCCCGGGGGCCAGCTCCCGCCCCATCCCGGGTTTGCCGGGGAGCTCGCCCGCCTCGCCCCGCGCAGGTCTCGCCGCAGCAGCTGGGAGGGAGGGGGCGGCCGCCGGCTGCTGCGGGCGGCGTCTGGGGGCCGCGAGCCGAGCTGGAGGAGCGGCCATCTGGAGCGCCGGCGCCGGGCGGGGGAGCGGGTGCCGGGGAAGGGGCCTGGCGGCGGGGCCCGAGGCGCGCGCCGGGCAGGGTCTGAGCGTGGGAGCCGCGCCTGGCGGGGCCCCGGTGCCGGGGTGTGTGTGGTGGGGGAGCGTGTGTGAGGGGCCCCCGGGGAGGAGGAGGAGCAGAGGCCTGCCCTTCTTACCAGTAAGTCCCCAGAACTCCTGGCTGGCAGGTCTAACGCCAGAGCCTGGGACCAGCGTTGGAGTCCACTCCCCCAACTCCCACTGCCCCTCAAGAAGTGGGGAGCCGGGAGGGTGGGAACCAAATCCCCCGACACGCGCACGCACCCACGGTCGGTCCAAAGTGTTTTTCTCATTTCCCTTTCCTCCCACCCAGGCCTTCCCACTGCAGGAAACATGCCTCTCCGAAGGCAGGGGTGTTTGGACACCTCCACACGGAGGCAGCGGCTTCAACTAGATCGCGGGGAGCGGGGGAAGGATTGGGGGGGGGGACAGGCGCTGGCAGGATAGCACCCGTGGGAAAAACACTTCTAGTTTCCGATGGGCGGTGGAAAAGGAAGTAGATGGGCTGAGGGAAACGCATCCTTGCACATTTGGCGTCAAGGAGGAGAGACTAATGGGGAGGGGGACAAGAAGTGTGGTTTCTCCACGCCCCTCCTTTTCCTCTCAGGTTCTTCCAATGTTTTTTTTTTTTTTTCCTATCTTTAACTTGAAAAAAATCAGTCCCCTTTCCTTGGAAGGAAAAAGGTGACGAGTGTGGGGGAGAGCTCAGGGAGATGTCCTCAGCCACGGTTTTAGATGAATGCGAGGGGAGCTGATTGGGTGTAGGGGGTGGTGGCGGGAGGTCTGAATTAAAAGAGAAAAGAAAGGCAGGCCCACTCCCACCCTGAGGCATTAAAAGACGTCCTCCTCCCCCCTCCCCCGCTCAGCTGTCTCGCGTCCGGCAGAATGGCATTATGTAAAAGATCTGGCATGTCACCCAGTGGCACATCTGGTAGGTGTAGATGGCATTCATTAGCACAGGGCTTCTACTCTGCAGCATGCCAAAGCCCTGACAGAGATGCCCGCTGCCAATCATTCATTCGCTGCCAATCCCAGAGCGCGGCTGAGCGGGGATGGCTCCCTTCCACCCTGGCACAAGGACTGGGCGAAACAATGTGTTGAGATTTCGAAAAGATGAGAGTGGAGCTGAGGATGTGAGGCACCCAGCAGATGTATCCTGGGAGGAGATAACGGTGCGAAGAGTCGTTTAGCAAGAAAGCATATGCAGGATCTCAGGAGGAAGGCTGGGGCAGGGGACTGTCTGCCTAGGACTGAACTGCAGGAGAGGCAAGGGAACCCCTTCAGAAACCTGAAAGTTGAATCTCTAAAGACACACAAAGACCTACTAAGCTCCCTAACTCTAAGACTCCCCCCCACCCCCAAATGTGTACTTCTTATCTCTAGCTCTGAAAAGATGAGCTGCTCTGTACTCCCTGGCTTTGTGATTACCAATATAAAGAGTACCTTCCTGTTTTTAATGTTGCACCAGTCTCTTCACCTTGTAATTTGAGGAGGGAGGGAAGCTGTCAGGCTTTACTACCTCAACTATTTCCTGCATTTGAAAAGGTAAAGGGTATTGGAACTAAGGTGTTGCATATATAACAACATGAATGAAAAAAAAAAAAAGGTAAGCCGAGACCGGTTTGGCTCAGTGGACAGAGCGTCGGCTTGCGGACTGAAAGGTCCCAGGTTCGATTCCGGTTGGGGGCATGTACCTTGCTTGCGGGCACATCTCCACTGTGGGGCGTGCAGGAGGCGGCTGATCGATGTCTCTCATCGATGTTTCGACTTTCTCTCTCCCTTTCTCTCTGTAAAAAATCAATAAAAAAAAGGTAAAATTTTTATTTCAGTCCCTAGCCTTACAAAGGGATTAAGATGAACAGAAGAAAGCAAAAGAATTATTAAAATGGCAAAGAATTGATAAACATGAAATCTAGAATAGAAGTTGTCTCTGGCATTGTTTTTCTTAGTCTGGGCCATGGTTACCTAGGTGGTCGCTGTATTGTTTTTTATGCCAAGTGCATATTTTAGAAATATTCTTTTTATCCATTCAATATTTGATAAAACAATAAAACTCAGAAGTCTAAGGGTTTGCAGGATCACTGTTTGAGTCTAATAGCTTTTGTTGAATATATTCATACAAATATATTATGTATAAAACTTTTTAGTAGAGGCATATAGTTTTGTGAAAGATTTGGGACATACATATATCAGCTCATTGTTACAAGATGACTGTTATAATTCCAGGCATCACACCATTGTTCTAATCATAAAGAAAGGGATGAGGCAAAGAAAAGTCATCTTTTCATTTTATCAGTGAAGGAAATACTTTTCATTAGCCAGACTGGTCCGTAGGCCATTGGCACCTGCGAAAGAGTCTGGGAGAACCAGCTATTAAAGTGTAAAAAGACAGGATAGAGAATTGGAAACGGTTGTTGAGTTGCAACCAAGGGTATCTGCTAAAAAAATGAAGACAATATTAGCACCAGGCAAGAGTAGTTTATCAAGTTTTATCATTGTTTTAAATGAAAGCTTTTGTTTTCACTATAGTCATTAAAACTTATCAGTCAGAGATACTATGCTTGAATTTAGCAATTTCTTTGTAAATTTCAATACTATTTTAAAGTAAAGTCTTACACTTAATTAATATGCTCATAAGACAGCTGACATAAAAATCTGATTTATATTTGAATAAAATTAGTCTTTGGACAGAGAACCTGTTTACAAATTTAAATAAAACAAGGAAAATGGCTTTTGCTACAAGGACAAGAGTTTTAATCTCAATTTTGTGACTCACTAGATGATGTGTGACTTGGGGGATGTTACTCATCTAAATCATATTTGTTCATCTGTAAGTCCTATATAATAAAAGCCTGATATGCTAAGTGGCAGTCATCTGGTGGACCATTCAACCAATCAAAGCATAATATGCTAATGATATGCTTAGGCTGCTCAACCACTTGCTATAATGTGCACTGACCACCAGAGGGCAGACAGTCAACTGGTTGACCAGTCACTATGACATGCACTGACCACCAGG
The DNA here is from genome assembly GCA_011751065.1 of Lasiurus cinereus. Lineage (NCBI taxonomy): Eukaryota > Metazoa > Chordata > Mammalia > Chiroptera > Vespertilionidae > Lasiurus > Lasiurus cinereus. The sequence goes on along the minus strand of JAAGEH010002528.1, from coordinate 45,451,028 downwards.
GGGCAGATGCTACAACCGATAGGTTAGCTTGCTGCTGGGGTCTGGAGCCCTCCTGCATCCCTCCAGTCTCAATTGTGCACTGATGGAGTCCCTCAGCCTGGTCTGCACTCTCTTGCAATCTGAGACCCGTCAGGGGATGTCAGAGAGCAATTTCAGCCTAATCCCAGAGGCTAGGCCAAGAGACCCCACTGGTGCATGAATTTGTGCATTGGGCCTCTAGTTAGTTAATAATGTTAACGATGCTTTGCAGGGTTATGATGAGGCTTAGAAATCATGACACACATGGGTTTTAAATGTAATTATTAGGGACTAAGCAGGAAACAGAATTAGTTTAAATGGATCAGATTAAGAGACTACTTAAAAAGATGTGGGAACAGATATGGGAAAAAGTGAGATGATGAAGCACACTGAAACAGCATAGCAAGGAGTTCTTAGGAGAGGAATTCATGTTTCAGGAGGAGGGGCCCAATATTAAGAGTCATAGGAACACAGCTACTGCCAGAGTGTCAGTAAGGAGAAAGCAGTGGAGAAACACCTCAATCTCTATCTTCTCATATACTTCAACTTCATGTTGATATCTTATCTTGGCCAAAACCACCTGGAAAGTAGTCAGCAAGGTGTTAGAGCATGGCAGTAAATCTGAATGGGTCAGTTTCAGAGGACAAAGAGCCAAGCCATAGAAGGATAGGTGACAAATGGAGAATATGACATAACTATTATTCACAAATAATATTCTCAGAAAACTCTTTCTGCAAACATTTTTTTTTTTGAGGCACAATTCCAACTGGAAGTAAAAGTTAACGGGTAGGAGAGGGCCAAGATGGTGGCATAGGTAAATGTAGTATTCACCTCCTTCCACAACCACATCAAAATTACAACTAAACCACAGAATAACTATCATTCAGAACTGCCTGAAATCTGGCTGAGTGGAAGCCCTACAACTAGAGAATTTAAGAAGAAGCCACATTGAAATTGGTAGGAGGGGTGGTGGTACAGTATGGGCTAGTATGATACCCACATGTGGCATTTCTTTAACAGAGAGAGATACCTTGGCTTGAGATACCCCCCCCACCCCCAAGAGTAGCAAGGGATACCAGCCCTACACGAGACCCCTCAGCCCAGGGTACTAGTGCAGGAATTGTGGCCAAGTGACACAGAGGCTGTTGGAGTCTCAGCCAGTTAATGTTAAAGGACCCATACATAGACTTACTTGGATTCACTTCCTCTGAGCTCTAGCTCTGGGGCAGAAGCTTAAAAGGCTCCATGGACAAAAGGGGAGGAAAGAAATTGTCTGACATCAGAGCAAGAACTAGGGGGGCAGCTTTCTTCCAGACAAAACTACTGGCAGAGGTCATTGTTCCTTTGCCTAGACCTCCCCTCCACAGTGCCTACAGGCAGTCACCACAGCTGAATCTCCATCAGCCTGGCTCACACTATTCACCCCACCCTGCCGACTTCCTGAGACCCAGACTCATCCAATTTGGAACTGCATCCAAGCTGCAGTTCCAAAGGGGCTTTTTCATATGAATGGTCTGTCCTGGCTCAGGCTTCAGACTTTTAAAAAATATCTCAAATAGTAGCAGCTGACATTGGTATACTCCATCTCTTGCTAAGTGGCCTCAGGCATAGCACTAGCAGTAGCCTGCCTTGGTTCACAGATTGGCCTCTCCTGGGTACTTCCAAGACCAACACAGAAAGCAGCCATCTTGTAGATCACTTTGTAGCTTGTGCTGGATGGCCCTAGACAGAGCATAGGCAGTGGCTGATTTTGTACCTGCTGGGAGACTCCAGGACCAGGTCACACAGTGGTCAATTTCAGACTACATAGAATTACAACTCTACCACATCCACAAGTAACACATTTAAGGGGCAGATTCAGTGAACACCACAGCCTCACTGAAGCAAATCATAGGGGCATCTCCTGCTTAACAGCTCTTCTGCTAGAGTTGCAGCTGGGCCTCATAGCCAATTGGCCTAGGGGTCAATCCCTTGTAGTGACATCAACAGGAATCAAGGATCAACTATAGCAGGACAGTACACATAGCCCATACAGAGGTGCACTGGGGAAGCTAAGCCACTAGGTTCTACAGGCCACCTACTACATAAGGCCACTTAACCAATTCCAGGAGACATAGCAGCACTACATAATACATATAAACGAACACAATAAAGCAGCAAAAATGCAGAGACAAAAAACAGGTCACATATGAAAGAATAGAAGGAATCTCCAGAAAAAGAATTAAATGAAATGGAAGCAAGCAAACTAGCAAAAACAATGATTATAAGGATACTCAAGAAACTTAATGACTTCAAGGCACTTAGTGAGACCATCAATGACATAAAAAAGGAGCAGTTAGTAATGAAAGATACACTAACTGGAGTGAAGAATAATTTATAGGAATCCACAGTAGAGAAGAGGATTGCTCAGGATTAAATCAGCTATTTGAAATATAAGGAAGCAAAAAACATCCAATCAGAAGAACAAAAAGAAAAAAGAATAAAACATGAAGACAGTATAAGGAGTGTATGGGACAATTCCAAGTGTACCAACGTTCATATCATGGGGGTGCCAGAAGGAGAAGAGAGGGAGCCAGAAATTGAAAATGTATTTGAAAATATAATGACAGAAAACTTCCCTTACCTGGTGAAAGAAATAGACATACAAAAAAAAGGAGGAGGAGAAAGAAGGAGGAAGAGGAGGAGGAAGAGGAGGAGGAGGAGGAGGAGGAAGAGGACGAGGAGGAGGAGGAGATCAAATAAAAGAAAAGAAAAGAAGAAAAGAAAAGGAAGAAAAAAGAAAAGAAAAGAAGGAAGGAAGGAAGATACAAGTCCAGGAAGCACAGAGAGCACCAAACAAGATGAACCCAAACAACACCAAACCCAAACATCATAATTAAAATACCAAAGACTGGAGAGGAATCCAAGATGGCAGCATAGGTAAACACCTACACTGCTGCCTCGCACAACAATTTCAAAACTACAAATAAAAGACAGAACAGACATCATCCAGAACCATAGGAAAGCTGGCTGAGTGGAAGTTCTACAACTAGAGGGAAAGAGAGGGGCTCACGGAGACCCAGAGGAGCTGCAAAAAGCTGAGGTACGGAGACACGCGCGAGGAGAGAGCGGGGGCCAGAGTACCTGGCTGGCTTTCTCTGGCGGGAGGGAAACGGAGACTCTCAAAGGCATTGAACCCCTTATCCTATGACACTAAACCCCAGATCCAGCCAAAACTCATACGGGGGGAGTTTGGACTGTGAAAAGGGAGAAGTGTACGGAAATTTAGGGGAGTCGCAAAAGATCAAAAGCCTGGTGGCGCTCGTGGCACTGTGCGCAGGACAGACTGCTGATTGTGCCACTGGCTTTCGCGAGTGGGAGGGAGACAGACCCTCCCAACTGTGCCACTTCTAACTTCACTAAACCCCTGTTTCGGACGAAACCCTGGAGACCTAGACTCGTGTGGTCCTGGTGTACAGGGGAGCCGGAAAGTCAGCGGTTGGAGGCACTGCAGGCACACGCACAAGGACCATTCCAGCCATTACCCAGTCATGTGAGACTCAGGAGCCGTGGAGGGCGGGGCCGACTGGAAGGCAAGGCGGTCCCTTAAGCCCTGAGACTCCACCCCTCCCAAGCTCAACAGAGGCTTCTGCGGCTTTGCACGTCTGGTATCATAAAGCTGAATTCAACACAGAAGTTTCCCCGGCATAGTGAAAATTCCGAGACAAGGGAAGGGATTACAAACAAAAGAAATGGAGGAAAAAAAAACAACAACTGGATATAGAGTTCAAAACCACGCTTATAAGGTTTTTCAAGAATATGCTAGAAAAGTTGGATAAATTTAGTGAGACCCAAGAGGAGATGAAAAAGGACCAACTAGAGATGCAAAAGATGCAACTAGAGATGGAAAAGGTCCAACTAAAGATGAAAAAAGACCAACTAGAAATTAAACATACACTGACTGAAATAAAAACTATTATACAGAGTCCTAACAGCAGACTAGAGAAAGGCAAGGATCAAGTCAAAAATTTGAAATATAAAGAAGCAGAAAACATTCAACTGGAAAAGCAAGAAGAGAAAAGAATCCAAAAATGTGAAGATAATGTAAGGAGCCTCTGGGACAGCTTCAAGCATACCAACATCAGAATTGTGGGGGTGCCAGAAGAAGAGAGAGAGCAAGATACTGAAAACCTATTTAAAGAAATAATGACTGAAAACTTCCCACATATGGTAAAAGAAATAGACTTACAAGTCCAGGAAGCACACAGAACCCCAAATAAAAGGAATCCAAAGAGGACCACACCAAGACACATCATAATTAAAATACCAAGAGCAAAAGACAAAGAGAGAATATTAAAAGCAGCAAGAGAAAAACAGTTCATTACCTACAAGGGAGCACCCATATGACTGTCAGCTGATTTCTCAACAGAAACGATGCAGGCCAGACGGGAATGGCAAGAAATATTTAACGTGATGAACAGCAAGAACCTACAACCAAGAATAATCTATCCAGCAAAGCTATCATTCAGAATTGAAGGGCAGATA
>JAAGEH010002528.1:45435428-45446086 GCA_011751065.1 Lasiurus cinereus | reverse complement strand
CATAACCAATGATCATAGACACTGGGGGGTCGGGGTATGCCTGGGAGGGAGGGGGGGCATTGGGGAGATATGTATAAAAAATTAATAAAAAAATACCAAAGATTAAAGATAAAAAGAGAATCTTGAAAACAGTAAGAGAAAAAGCAGGTAGTTATCTATAAGAGAGTGCTCATAATATGGTCACTGATTTCTCAACAGAAACTTTGTAGGCCAGAAGGAAGTGGCAAGAAATATTCAAAGTGATGAGAAGCAAGGACCTACAACCAAGATTATTCTACCCAGCAAAGCTATCATTTGAAATTGAAGATCAAATAAAGAGCTTCCCAGACAAGAAAAAGCTAAGAGAGTTTATCATTACCAAACCAGAATTACATGAAATATTAAAGGGTATAAGTGTCCTCTCTTTGCTGCAACCTGCATGGCTAAAGAGCTGGCAAGTTCTTAGTACGGACGATGGGGGATTGAGAAAAGGAAAGAGACAGACACAGAGACAGTAGGGAAAACTGGGACTAGGTGGACACTATTCTCAGATGGAGAAACAGTGACCCAGAGCTAGTGCAGTGTGTTTATTATATATAGCATACCAGAAAGTTTTACTAGAGTTTAAGACAAAGGAAATTATGTGAAATCATGGTTAAAGATCAAGCTGCAATTTTTCATTCTTATGGCTTCTTTGTAATTGTCACTCCTGGCTGAGCATGAATAATTGCATCCATTCCTGGTGCCTGGCTGAATTTAGATAATGAAACCCATCCCCTGGCGTCTGAGCTAAAGAACAGGCTGACAACATACCTGACTCTGACAAAGTATGTTTCCAGGACTTGGCTTTGCTGACACCACTGGATTCACCTGACAATCAGCTTATGTGCCTTCCTAGGTACTCTATGAAAGGGTCTTCCTTAGGAAAATGAAGAGAGGAAATAAGAGATAAAAAAGATGACTAATACAATGGGGAAAATGTACTACTATTAGTAATACTTTTAAACAATAAAATAAAATTTAAAGAAAGAAAAAAATGAACAATAAATACATATCTATCAACAATTGAATCTAAAAATCAAAATAAACAAACAAGGAATCTAAAAAATAAACTGATAAATAAAATAGAACCAAAGGTATGGAAACAGAACAAACTGACAAATTGCAAAGGGAGTGGTTGCAAGAAGAGGTTAACCAAAGAATTTATATGCATGCATGCATTACTCATGGACACAGACAATAAATAGGGTGGTGAGGCCTGGGTTGGGGTGGAAAGCAGGTAAAGGGAGGCTATAGGGGCATCTATAATATTCTCAACAATAAAGACTTAAAATATAGGAAGGAAATATTTATTGTAAACTTAAGCATCCAATTTTTTTTCCATTTTTTTATTAATGTATTACATGTATACATATCTTCCCATTGAACATCCACATTTTTAAGAATGAGCTCTATGAGCCCTGTGGCTGAAAGGTTCCTACTAGTACTCATGAAAGATTTCTAGAGGTCTTGGCAGGCTTTGTCAAGACCTGCAAGCCAGTCCTGGAAGAATTTGAGAGTATGCCCTATTGACTTCCTCTGGACATCCCCAAGTCTCTCATCATTCTGTGGCTTCCTGTGTCAGGATTAGTCTTGCTGTCCCTAGTTAGTCACTTACTATTTTCAAGGAAGCCAGCCAAGCTTCAGCAAAAGATGACCAGCACATAACAAATCAACCACATAGCAACAGGAAATTCTATTAATGCTTTCCTTGAGTTTAGAGTCTGTGAGGACTTCAGATTAATGTCCTTTTTCCTCTTTCCAACTTTGATATCCCTATCCTTTTCTCTTGAACCTGAACTAACCCATACAAAATGAGACAAAATAGTGGAGATATAGCAGGAATGTCACCAAGTGTTAAACCTGTGGGGTCAGACCGGGCCTGGGTTCAACAACCTCAGTACTTGAGTTCTGTCCAGGAAAGAATTCATAGCCAACACTCAAACTATAAGAGAATATTTATTTGGAAAATTACAGAGGTAGAAGGAGTAATTCATAGAAGATATGGGCTTAGGAAACAAGTTATAAAGACAAAAAATGGGGGGATGGGGTGCTAGGGGCTTGGGAAGAATGGTAATGACCCTGGGGGTAGGGGAAAAAAAGGGGAAGAGAGAGCACAGGCATGCTCCCACGAGAAAGAATGCATTGGATCTTCCATCCTATGTGTTTTAAGGGTCCCAGGGGAAAATCTTAATAGAATACTCAGAGCTTTCCAGATGTGTCCTTTCAGGGTCTGGGTCTCCACTGATTGATTGTTTGGAGCTAGGTCAGGGGGTCATTACTCAATACAGCTGGTCCTGAGGGCAGCCTGGCATTTCTGCTTTTCTGGTCCAGGAGCTGAAATACAACTGAGGCCTAGATGTTATCTTTAGGAAGGAAAGGTCAGGGGGTCCAAAAGGCATGACCAGTGATATGCTATGGGAGGAATGGTCACCCTGGGGGCAAGGCTGCACCCTATAATTGTCCTTTGCTAGGTACCTTTCTACCCTGCTGTCCTCTATACCAGGCCCATCATCCTTGCTCTGTTCGTGTCTGTCTAACTGCCTACCATAAAGAAAGATGTTCTCTTTCCTCATTTTAGATAAAAATTATAATTAATATCAAAGTTCACTCTAAATATTAGCACAACAAAAGCCCAATTTCTGAATCTCCAAGAAACTAAGAGTTTGAAACTTTGAGAGGACTGATATAAAATTAGCAGTCACTGTTTTAATGGAGAAGTAAATTAACTATAGGAAATATTAAAGGTAGAAGGAAGAAGCAAAGATGAATACTTTTGGAAAGACCATATACAACTAAAAAATAAATGCAACTGAGTTAGATCAACTCATGGCATGACAGCATAGGGAGCTCTGTTGAAACTGGTGAAAACTATATGTTTATGAAACCACTTATTTAAAACCCCTGAAAATGGCCCTAAAAATGAACAGCAAATGAAGAAATAACTATCCCAGAGATTTTATGAGTATTTGGTAAGAAAGTTTACTGTCTATGGTATTTGAACCAAGACTACTCCCTTCTTTCTCCCTTCCAACTAGTAAGCCATAAATTCAACTCCAGACTGCTGCAGCCAAGAACACAGGGTTCCCTCTATTCCTCAGATCCCAACTGGAGAATTTTCTATGTAACTAGAGGCCTGGTGCATGGATTCAAGCACCAGTGGGGTTCCTGAGCCTGGCCTGCAGGGATCAGGCCCAAACCAGCTCTTTGACACCCTCAAGGGGTTCTGGATTGCAAGAGGGCACAGGCCAGATCAAGGTTCTCCACTTTTCCACAATCAGGAACAGGGAGGGACTGTGGGAGGCCTCCAGGGCATGTCCAGCCCATCTCGCCCAATCCCCATCGGCCAGACTCCAGCAGCAAGCTAATCTACTGGTCAGAGCATCTGCTCCTTGGTGGTCAGTAAACATCATAATAAATGGTTGGCGACTTAGCATATTAGGCTTTTATTATATAGGATAGGAACAGAATGTCTGCTTTCCTGATCCTGCTCTAAGCTGCCTGTTGCTGAGGCTAAGTGTCAGATAAGTGTGGTTGGGAGAGAAAACTTTTCTCCTTCTGCTCAACCTTTCCTTGTGGAATGGAGGTTCTACTTTGGGTGTGGTGCACTGATAATTCTGCTCCCCTACCTCATCCATGTATAACCCTGTGAGACAGGGATTCCATGCCAGGAGAAGCAAGCTGAGGGGACTATAAGCTGCTGTAACCCCCACCCTCACCCCAACTTCCATCCACGCACTCAACTCCTTGAGCAGGGGTATTGCTCAGAAAGAAGTTTGTCATTGTTCTCACCCCCTGCTCTAGAACCCTGGCTCAGAAATTTTGCCTCTGGTGAGGGCAGAGGAAGGGGAGAACCAAGTCAGGAAGCAGATAGCTTCTAATTTCTTCCAAAAGAAACTGACTTCATTTACAACAGAAGGATGAAGTTTAAACCTGGGGGTTACTTTCAAATCCAGTAGATGTTGTGTTAGAAGGTAATTGGGAAGATATTTGTGAATCTACTGGAGATATATCAGAGTAAGGTAGCTCATTTATATGAAAGATCCAGGTAATAAGAGCTGGGTGAAGTCTGCCAAGGGTTAGTATAAAAATCAAACACTGACCTCAGAAACTGTTCCATCCCAGGAAACATAATATGATTTTATTAGTATATAAGGGAATTCTACTCCTCAGAGCTATTTTTTTAAATGTTCTTTCAGTTTTATTGATAAATATATTTAAGGTATATAAGGTGATGATTTATCATATATATATGATTACCATAAACAAGTTAATTTAGCATCCATCATCTCATAAAGTTACTTTTGTTGTTGTTGAGAATGTTTAAGATCTATTCTCTTTGCCAACTTTAAGTATGCAAATAGTATTATTAACTATAAGCAGCATGCTGTATACTAGATCCTCAAAACTTACTTATCGTATAGCTGAAAGTTTAGATCCTTTAACCAACCCATTCCCTCCACCTCTGCAGTCTCTGGCAACCATCATTCTATTCTCTGGCTCAATGAATTTGATTTTTTTTTTCAGATTCTACATATGAGTGAGATTATACAGTATTTGTTTTTCTCTGCCTGGTATATTTTACTTAGCATAATGTCTTTTAGATTCATACATGTAAAACAAATGACAGGATTTTCTCATTTTTTATGACTGAATAATATTTGGCTAACATTGTATTTATTGGTGATAGAATGAATGCTTCTCTTCTATGATTGGAAAAGAGGTAAGAATGTCTTCTATTACCATGCTATTGAATATCATCCTGAAAGTCCTAGATATTGCAATGACGCAAGAAAAAGAAATAAAAGATGTATAGGGTGAAAATGAAGAAATACAAGATGTATGGGATAGAAAGGAAGACTATCAGGTAGAAATGAAAACAAATTTAAAAATATTCTCAGATGATATGATTTCCAACATAACACAATACCCACGCATTTATTTTTTAAATTCTATGATGAATATGTGATTTAAGCAAGGTCATTGAATACAATTTTCACAAAGTGGATACACAAAACAATTGTTGTACAATTGAATACAAAAAATATTATTTTTTAGATCACAAGCAAAAATTTCCCACAAAAATGCAAATACTTAGAAATAAATCTAACCAAACTTTTAGGATCTATATGCCAAAAACTACAAAGTGAGGATGAAAGAAGTCAAATAAAATTTAAATCGTGGAGAAATATGCCATATTCATGGATTGGAATACTCAGTTTAGGAAAGTTGTCAAGTTTTCTGAATTAATCCATAGATCTAATATAATTATAATCAAAATACAGAGACATATTTTATATATATAGGCAAGATGATTCTAAAATTTATATGGATAGACAAAATAAATGAAATAGCTAAAACAGTTTTTATAAAGAAGAATAAATTTATAGAATTTATAGTACCAGACTTCTAGACTTACTATATAACTATACTAATCAAGACAGTGTGTTATTAGCAAAAGAAAAGACAAATAGAGTAATGAAATATGGTAGAGGGTAGACAAATAGATTCAGACAAATATAACTATTTGATTTTTGGCAAAGGCACAAAAGTACTTAAATACCAAAAGGGAATTTTTTTGGAAAAGTGATATAGGAACAATACATATGCAAAAAAAAGAAAAAAAAAGAAAACACCTATCATCTATCACAACTTATACCAATATTATTACAAAATATATCATGGATCTAAATATAAAACCTAAAACTAGAAAACTTGAAAATAATTATTTTTCAATTATGGTTAACATACAGTATTATATTATTTTCAGATGTACAACATAGTGATTAGACCTTTATACAACTTACAAAGTGTTACCCCATTAAGTCTAGTACTCATCTCACACCATACATATAAAAATTTTAGAAGGAAACATACAGCAAAATCTTCATGACCTGGTGTTAGGAAAAGAGTTTTAAGGCATGGTATCAAAATATTATTTATAAAAGGAAAAATGATAAGTTGTAGGTAACTAACTGTTTTTCTCTTGCTGCTTTCAAGATTCTCTCTTTGTCTTTTGCCCTTGGCATTTTAATTATGATGTGTCTTAGTGTGGTCCTCTTTGGATTCCTTTTGTTTGGGGTTCTCTATGCTTCCTAAACTTGTAAGTCTGTTGCTTTCAGCAGGTAGGGAAAGTTTTCAGTCATTATTTCTTCAAATAGGTTTTCAGTATCTTGCTCTCTCTCTTCTTCTGGCACCCCCATAATTCTGGTGTTGGTACACTTGAAGTTGTCCCAGAGACTCCTTACACCATCTTCACATTTTTAAACTCTTTTTTCTTTTTGTTTTTCTGGTTGGGTGTTTTTTGCTTCCTCATATTTCAGATCATTTGGTTTGATTCTTGGGGTCCTCTAGTCTGCAATTAGATTTCTGTATATTATTCTTTATTTCAGACAGTGTATGCTTAACTTCTGACTGGTCCTTTTCATTTTGTTTTTTGTTTGTTTGTTTGTTTTTGTTTTTTGTTTATGGCATTCTCATTAATAGTCCTGAAGGTCTCACTAAGTTCTTGGCGGTTTGTAGAAGATTCTTGAGTAACTTTATAAATGTGGTTTTGAACTCTATGTCCAGTAGTTTGCTTTCTTCCATTTCTTTCATTTGTGACATGTTTCTTTGTCTCTGCATTTTGGCTGCTTCCCTGTGTTGATGGAGTGGCTTTGGGTGCTAGTTGTCCTTTATGGCCCAGTATCTCCACCTTCCCAATCACCTGAGGTGTACACCCTTGGTGCACCCCTTTGTGGGTTGGGAACACAGTCTTGTAGTTAAGCCTTGATTGCTATTGGTACACTGGGAGGAATTGACCTCCAGGCCAATTGACTATGAGGATTAGCTGTGTCTATAATGGAAGAGTCACTGTGCTGGAGTCATCTTTATGGGGCAGGACTTGCTTCAGTGGGGCTTTGGTGCCCACCAAGTCTGCCTCTTGAGTATGTCATTTATGTATGTGAGGAGTTGAAATCTGATGTTGTCTCAGACTGACCTCTAGATGCACTGGTTCCTGGATCTCCAAGGAGTTGTAAGTCAGCTAGTGTCTGATGCCACCCAACAGGAGCTACAGGGAGATCTGCAGATTTCTCCTCTGTGCTTGGAGTTTGGAAGTTTTGGAGTTGTCTGACCCAGTTGCAATTTGTTAGGTTAAGCTGATAAAGGGCTGGCCATTCATATGCGCACAGCTCAATGAGTTTGTAAATTGGGTGGGGCAGGTCTCAGGGAATCTCTAGGGTGTGGCAAACAGCACTGGCTGCCAGTCAGCTCTCTTTGAATCCCTGTGTTTCTATGTCCCCATGTCCCATGCTCCATGCTCTAGCACAGTAAACAATGATTCCTGTGCATACCTCTGTGAGGGAGCTACCCTCCCTTTCCAACCTGATGGCAGACAGTGCAGATTCTGTATGAATCTGGGTCCCCAGAATCTTGCTGCAATTGGAGTTCAGATCAGTCAGGAATTTGTAAATTCCTCCCAATTGAAAAAAACAAACAAGCAAGAAAAACAAAACAAAAAACAGTGCACACCAGTGGGATTCACGCGCGTCTCCGTACCTCTGCCTTTCTGAGCCTCTGCAAGTCCTACCAGGTCTTAATGCACATTTTACTTTCCTTCTAGTTGTAGAACTTCCACTCCACCAGCTTTCCCGTGTTTCTGGGGGATGGTCGTTTTGTCTTTTAGTTGTAGTTTTGGTGTGGTTGTGAGAGGCAGCACGTATAGATGTATACCTTATGCTGCCACCTTGGTTCTGAAAAGTATTCTTTAAGAAGAAGAGGAAGAAGAAAAAGGTAAAGATAAAAATTATGAACAAGTAATACATATCTATCAACAAGTGAATCTAAAAATCAAGTGAATAAAAAATCTGATGAATATAATAGAATCAGGAGAAAGAAAGGAAGTGGACTTACAATTCTCGGGGGTGGGGGGAAAGGAGTGTGTGGGGTGCAGGAAGAGACTAGACAGAAATTGTACACCTATGGATGAGGACAGTAGGGTGGGGGTAAGGGCAGATAGTGGGGTGGGAACTGGGTGGAGGAGAGTTATGGGGGGAAATCAGAGGGACAATTGTAATAATCTGAACAATAAAGATTTATTAAGAATCTAAAAAAACCCAATAATTTTCAATATTGGAATGATTAACATAAAAATACAGTGGTACCTCGAGATACGAGTGCCCTAACATAGAGATTTTTGAGATGCGAGCCGTCGAGTGAGTGATTTTTGCTTTGAAATATGAGCAACATTTTGAGATAGGAGTAATCTCGTGGATCTGCCAGCTGCACATGACCCACCAGTTTACCACAACTCGGGCATCTCATAGTTTCTCATGCCTCAAGGTTACAGAACAAATTAAACTTGTATCTTGAGGTACCACTGTACTGACAATACTAAGTACCGGTGTATTAGTCTCCTTGAGCTACTATAATAAAAATACTGACTAGGTGACTTAAAAAGAGAGACTTATTTTTGTAGTTCTGGAGGCTGGAAGCATAAGAAGATCAAGGTGCTAGCATGGTCAGGTTCTGGTGAGGGCCCTTTGCTGGTATGCCAAACTACCTTCTTTTCTTGTATTCTCAAATAGAGAGGGAGGGAGAGAGAAAGAGAGATTAAAAGAGAGAAATATTGAGAGAGAAGGAGAATCTGTATCATGTCTCTTCTTATAAGAGCACTACTCCCATTCATAAAGACTTCATGCTCATTATTTCATTACCTCCAAATATCATTACATTGGGGATTCAACATATGAATTTGGATGGAATACAAATATTTGGTTCATAGAAACTGACTAGTATGCAGAGGAATTGGAACTCTCATGTAATGATGGTGAGAATGTGAAATCATCCAGCCACTCTGGAAAAGTTTGACAATTCAAAAAATAAAATTAATCATGCATTTATTTGACCTAGAAGTCCCATTATTTGGGTATTTACACTAGAGAAATGAAATTGATATCTACAAAATTTTCTTCAGTAACAATCATAGCAGCTGTATTCAAAATTGCCCAAAATTGAAAATAATAGAAAGGTATTTCATTGGGGAATGAGTAAGCCACATACAGAGGAATGCTACTTATCAAGACAAAAGAACTATTATTTAAAAGCAAATCTTTATTGTTGAAAGTATTACATATGTCCCCCTTTCTCCTTCACTGATCCCTCTAGCATCCCACTCCAGGTCTTCAGCACCCTATTGTTTGTGTCCATGGGTTATGCATATATGCATATAAGGTCTTTGCATGATTACTTTCCACCCACCTACGTGCAACCACCTTACCTCTGAGATTCTGTACTCTATTTCATGCTTCCATGTTTCTGGATCCACTCTGTTCATCACTTTATTTTGTTACTTAGATTCCACATATGAGTGAGATCATGGAATTACCTCTATTTCTGACTGACTTATTTCATTTAGCATGATATTCTCCAGATTCCTCTATGCTGTCTCAAAGGGTAAGAGATCATTCACTTTTACTGCTACATAGTATTCAATGGTATAAATGTACCATAGTTTTTTTATCCACTCATCTACTGATGGGCACTTGGGGCTGTTTTCAGATCTTAGTATTGTAAATTGTGCTGCTATGAACATAGGGGTGCATACATTCTTTCTGATTGGTGTTTTGGGATTCTTTGAATATATTCCTAAAGGTGGGATTGCTGGGCCAAATGGCATTCTATATATAACTTTTTGAGGAAACTCCATATTGCCCTATCTAATAAAAGAGTGATATGCAAATTGACCATACCTCTGCTACACCCAACAGCCACTCCCAACAGCCAATCAAAGCAAGTATGTAAATTAACCCAACCAAGATGGCTAAGGCCACAGAGAGAGCAGGGGAGTGAGGCTTGGGTTGCCCCTGGGAATGGAGGAAGCCAAATTTTCCACAAACCCTGGCGGGCCCAGGCCTCTGCTTAAAACAACAAAGTTTCAATGGCTGTGCTAATTGAAAGCTTGGCTCCACTCCAAGCTACAAAGTTTCAATTGTAGAAGATAAATAAATCCCAGTCAAGTCACCACAGGTCCCTCGCCCAGGCCACCCCAAACCCTAAGGGAACACCCACCCTGATCTAAGACACCCTTGAGGGCAAACCAGCTGGCCCTCTATCCTATCTAACATATAGAATGCCATTTGACCCAGCAATCCCACCTTTAGAAATATATTCAAATAATCCCAAAACACCAATCAGAATAATACTCTCTCTGATTGGCTGGTGGGCGTGGCTGGTGGACATGGCTGGTGGGTGTAGCAGAAGTATAGCCAATTTGCATATTACTCTTTTATTAGATAGGACAATATGAAGTTTCCTCAACCCTGCTTGGGTTGCCAAGGGGCGTGGCCAGCCTGCAGACCACTACAGGCCCCTTGCCCAGGCCATCCCACATCCCAAAGGAACACCCATCCTGATCTAGGACACCCTTGAACACAAACCAGCTGGCTCCCACCTGTGCACCAGGCCTTTATCCTATCTAATAAAAGAGTAATATGCAGAGCCTGAGAAACCAAGATGGCGGCATAGGTGAACACCTAAACTGCTGCCTCGCACAACAATTTCAAAACTACAACTAAAAGACAGAACAGACATCATCCAGAACCACAGGCAAGCTGGCTGAATGGAAATTCTACAACTAGAAGGAAAGAGAGGGGCTCACA
>JAAGEH010002528.1:45407915-45430428 GCA_011751065.1 Lasiurus cinereus | reverse complement strand
TCGTGCTGAGGCTGAGGCTGGGGCTGAGGCTGGGACCCTCGTGCTGAGGCTGAGACCCTCGTGCTGAGGCTCAGGCTGAGGCTGGGACCCTCGTGCTGAGGCTGAGGCTGAGACCCTCGTGCTGAGGCTGAGGCTGGGGCTGAGGCTGGGACCCTCGTGCTGAAGCTGAGACCCTCATGCTGAGGCTGAGACCCTCGTGCTGAGGCTGAGGCTGAGACCCTCGCGCTGAGGCTGAGGCTGAGCGGTGTGTCCTTGGCTCTCGAGCTGCCAGGGCACCTGCCCTCAGGGCTTCTGGTGTGGCTCGGGCCGGGCCGGACCTGCAGGAGTGAGCGCCAGTGCTGGTTCCCTTAACCCCTGCGACCCCGCGGCCCCCGCCTCCCCCCCAGGTGTGTGTGCTGCCCTTGTGGCAGCAGGAGGAGGTGTGCTCAGTGGGTAGAGCGTCGGCCTGTGGACTGAAGAGTCACTCACGGCGGAGCCCGCGGAGGACTTGCTGCTCCAGACCCACCCGTGACTGATAATTCTCAGGGGGAAAGGGGTGAGGGGTATACAGGGAGAGACTGGACAAAAATCATACACCTATGGATGAGGTCAACGGGAGGGTGGGAGGGGGGGGTGCTGGGTGGAGGGGTGCT
Organism: Lasiurus cinereus; assembly: GCA_011751065.1. Taxonomy (NCBI): domain Eukaryota; kingdom Metazoa; phylum Chordata; class Mammalia; order Chiroptera; family Vespertilionidae; genus Lasiurus; species Lasiurus cinereus. The sequence goes on along the minus strand of JAAGEH010002528.1, from coordinate 45,429,796 downwards.
ATGGAGGGGAAAAAAAAAACAAATGTAATAATCTGAATAATAAAGATTTAATTAAAAAAAAGAACTTTTAAAATAAACAACTAGTAACATTAAATATAAAAGAAAAAGAGTAATATGCAGATTGACCATCACTCCAACATACAAGATGACTGCCCCTATGTGGTCAAAAGGTCCTGTCCTCATGTGGACACAAGATGGGCACCACAAGATGGCCAGCAGGGAAGGGCAGTTGGGAGGGACCAGACCTGCAAGGAAGGGCAGTTGGGGGTGATCAAGTCTGCAGAGGAGGGCAGTTGGGGGTGACCAGACTGGCAGAAGAGGGAATTTGGGGGTGGCCTGCAGGGGAGGGCAGTTAGGAGTGACCAGGCTCACAGGGGAGGTCATTTAGGGGCAAACAGGCTGGCAGGGGAGCAGTTAGTTATCAATCAGGCTGGCAGGGGAGTGGTTAGGGGTGATCAGGTTGCCAGGAGAAGTGGTTAAGGACAATCAGGAAGGCAGGCAGGAGAGCAGTTGGGAGCCACCAGTCCTGGATTGTGAGAGGGATGTCCGACTGCCCATTTAGGCCTGATCCTACCTGGGCCTAAACAGGCGGTCAGACATCCTTCAAGGGGTCCCAGATTTGAGAGGGAGCTGGCTAGGTTAAAGGATACCTCCTACCCCCATTCAGGAATTTTGTGCACCAGGCCTTTAGTTTTCTATAATGATAATACCAATCTGCATTTCCACCAACAGTGTACTTGGGTTCCCTTTTCTCCACATCCTCGCCAGCACTTATCATTTGTTGGCTTGTTGACAGTAGCCATTCTGACAGGTGTGAGGTTATACCTCATTGTCATTTTAATTTGTATCTCTCTGATGATCAATGACATTGAGCATTTTTTCATATATCTCTAGACCATCTGGAGAAATGTCTATTTAGGTCCTTTGCCCATTTTTAATTGTATTGTTTGTCTTCCTTTTGTTAAGTTATTTATATATTTTGTATATTAACCCTTTGTCTGATGTATCATTACCAAATATGAGCTCATATAGTGGGTTCTCTTTTCATTTTGTTGATGATTTCTTTTGCTGTACAGAAGTTTTTTATTTTGATGTAGTCCCATTTGTTTATTTTTTTCCATAATTTTCTTTGTCCTAGGAGATGTATCCATAAAAAATTTGTTATGAGAGATGTCTGAGATTTTGCTGCCTATGGTTATTTCTGGGATTTTTATGGTTTCACAACTTACATTTAAGTCTTTTTCCATTTTGAGTTTATTCTTGTGTATGGTGTAAGTTGTCCATCTAGTTTGATGTTTTTTCCATGTATCCGTCCAATTTTCTCAACACCATTTATTGAAGAGACTGTCTTGACTCCATTGTGTGCTCTTGCCTCCTTTGTCAAATATCAATTGAGTATAATGACTTGGGTTGATTTCTGAGGTCTCTATTCTCTTCCATTGGTGACTTAGTAGTATAACTTCAAATCTGATTACCGTGACTTTGTAGTATAACTTCAAATCTGATATTGTGATTCTTCCAACTTTTTTTCCTCCTCAAGATTGCTACACCTAGTTTGGGTCATTTTGATTCCATATAAATTTTTGAAGTATTTGTTCTAGCTCTGTGACATATGCTGTTGGTATTTTAATAGGGATTTTATTGAATCTATAGATTGCTTTGGGCAGTATGGACATTTTAATGATGTTGATTCTATCAATCTCTGAACATGGTATATTCTTCAACTTGTTGATATCTTTTTCTATCTCTTTTTTCAACATCCTGTAGTTTTTCAAGTAGAGTTCTTTCATCTCCTTGGTTAAGTTTATTTCTAGGTATCCTAATTTTGTTGTTCCAGTGGTAATGGATTGTTTAGTTTCTCTTTCTGAGAATTCATTATTGGTATATAAAAAAGCCATTGATTTTTGGGTGTTAATTTTGTATCCTTCTACATTGCCAAATTCATTTATTAAATATAGTCATTTTTTTTGGTGGAGTCTTTAGAATTTTCTATGTACATTATAATGTCATCTGCAAATAATGAGAGTTTTACTTCCTCCTTTCCAATTTGAATGGCTTTTATTTCTTCTTCTTATCTGATTGCTGTAGCTAGGACTTCCAGTACTATGTTGAATAAGAGTAGTGAAACCAGACATCCCTGTCTTATTCCTATTCTTAGGGAAAATGTTTTTAGTGTTTGCCCGTTGAGTATGATGTTCTCTGTTTGCCATATATGGCCTTTATCATGTTGAGATATGCTCCCTCTATTCCCACTTTGCTAAGGGTTTTTATAAAAAATGAGTGTTGGATTTTGTTGAATGCTTTTTTTTGCATCTATTGATAGGATCATATGACTTTTGACTTTCAATTTGTTTATGTAATGTATCACATTTATTGATTTGTGAATATTGTACCAACCTGGCATCCCAGGGATAAATTCCACTTGGTTGTGGTGTATGGACTTTTTAATATATTGCTGGATGTGATTTGCTAATATTTTGTTGAGGATTTTAGCATCTATGTTCATCAGGGATATTGGCCTGTAATTCTCTTTCTTTGTAGTGTCTTTATCTGGTTTTTGAATTAGGATAATGCTGGTCTCATAAAAAGAGCTTGAAAGTGTTCCTCCCTTTTGGATTTTTTGGAATAATTTGAGGAGTATAAGTGTTGGTCCTTCTTTGAAAGTTTAGTAAAACTCCTCTGGGAAGCCATCCAGGCCTGGGCTTTTGCTTGCTGGAAGGGTTTTATTTTTATTTTAAAATTTTATTACTGTCTCCATTTTATCAGTTGTTATGAGCCTATTCAGGTTTTTGACTTCTTCCTGATTCAGTTTTGAGAGATTGTATTTTTCTAGGAATTTGTCCATTTCATTCTCATTGTCCAGCTTGTTAGCATATGGCTGTTCATAGTATTTTCTTAAAATCCTTTGTATAACTATGGTGTCAGTGGTTACTTCTCTGTTTTCATTTCTAATTTTATCTATTTGGGTCCTCTCTCTTGGCTTCTTTATGAATCTGGCTAACAGTTCATCAATCTAATTTTTCCTTTCAAAGAACCAGTTCTTGGTTTCATTGATTTTTTTTTTTTTTAGTCTCTATGTCATTTATTTCTGTTCTAAACTTTATTATTTCCTTCCTCCTACTTACTATGGGCTTTTCTTGTCATTCTATTTCTAGTTCTTTAAGTCGTAGAGTTAAATAGTTTATTGTTGCTTTTTCTTTTTCTTTTTCTTTTCTTTTTTTGTTTTTTAAGTAAGCCCGTGTTCTATGAACTTCCCTTTGAGGACTGCTTTTGCTGTGTGTCAGAGATTTTGGGTGGTTGCATGTTCATTTTCATTTGTTTCCAGGACATTTTTTATTTCTTTCTTGATCTCATTGGTAACCCATTCATTGTTTAATAACACGCTATTTAGCCTCCATGTGTCTGAATATTTTGGGGTGTTTTCACTGTAGTTGATTTCTAATATCATTCCATTGTGATCTGGGAAGATGCTTGATATGATTTAAATCTTCTTAAAATTGTAGAGACTTGTTTTGTGTCCTAACATGTGGTCTATCTTTGTGAATGACCCATGAGAAGAACCTATAGTCTGCAGCTTTGGGGGAAATGTTCTATAAATGTCAATTAAATCCATTTGATCCAGTGTGTCCTATAAAGTCACTGTTTCCTTGTTAATTTTTTTGTCTGAAAGATCTATCCAGTGAAGTCAGTAGGTTGTTAAATCCCCTACTATTATTGTATTATTGTCAATCTCTCCCTTAAAGTCCTCTGGAATTTTATATATTCCTATACTGGGTGCATATATGTTTATCAGGGTTATATCCTCTTGTTGGATCAATACCTTTAGTATTATGTAGTGACCTTTATTGTCTCTTGTGATGGCCTTCATTTTAAAGTCTATTTTATCAGATATGAGTATTGCTACGCCAGCTTTATTTTTCTTTTCCATTTGCACAGAAAATGTTTTCACATCCCTTCATTCTCATCCTGTGTATATCTTTGGTTCTGAGGTGGGTCTCTTGTATACAGCATATAGTTGCATTATGTTTTTGTATCCATTCAGCTACCCTATATCTTTTGATTAGAGCATTTAATCCACTTACATTTAAGGTTGTTATCAATAGCTATTTGTTTATTGCCATTTAAATTCTGTCTATCTAGTTTTCTCTCTCTGTTTCTTCTTCTCATTAGCAATCCCTTTAGCATTTATTGTAATGCTGGGTTGGTGGTGATGTATTCCTTTAGCCTTTTTTTTGGTCTGAGAAGCTCTTTATTTGATCGTCTATTTTGAATGATAGCCTTGCTAGATATAGTAATCTTGGTCTCAGATCCTTGCTTTCCATTACCTTGAGTACTTCATGCCATTTCTTTCTGACCTGTAGAGTTTCTGTTAAGAAATCAGGTGTCAACCTTATGGGAACTCCTTTGTAGGAAACAGTTTGCTTTCCTCTTGCTGCCTTTAAGATTCTCCCTTTGTCTTTAATTTTTGGCACTTTAATTATGATGTATCTTGCCATAGGCCTATCTGGGTTCTTCTTACTTAGGGTTCTCTATGACTCCTGTATTTGTGTGACTTTTTCCTTTACCAGGTTAGGGAAGTTTTCTGCCATTATTTCTTCAATCACATTCTCTATCCTTTTTGCCCCTCTGCCTCTTCTGGCATACCTGTTATTTGAATATTGTTTTGTTGCATGTTGTCCCACAGCTCCCTTAAGTTGTCCTCTTGTTTTTTAATTGCTTTTTCATTTTGGTCCTCTGAGTGAATTTTTCAACCCTCTCTTCTATTTCACTGATTCAGTCCTCAGTGTCCCCTAATTTGCTGTGTATTCCATTCAATGTGTTCTTTGTGTTATGTCATTCTCTATTTCTGACTGTTCTCTTTTCATAGTTACTATACCTTTTGTCATGCTGTTGAGCATCTTTATCATCATTATTCTGAAGTCCATTTCAGATAAATTTCTTATCTCCATTTCATTTATCTCTTCTGGAGAATTCTCTTATTCTTTTATTTGTGAATTGTGTCTTTGTTTCCTCATTTTGGTTGCCTACAGTGTCAAATTCTGTTTCTGACTAATAAAATCAAACAAAGCCTCCAGAGACCACCTCTGGCTGCAGACTGATAGGATTCTGATTAATCTGCCCTCAGACAATTGTCCACAGGTGTGGCAAGAGTGTGTTTTTTTTCAATAGGGTGGGGTAATTGTCTCTTCCTGGAGGCTAATTGTTGATCTCAGTCTTGTAAGGAGTAAGGTGTTTTCCAATAGGGTGGGTCAGCAATCTTTCCCCAGGCTATGCCATTTATATAGCAATTATCTGCATGAGAAAGATTACCTCCACAGTGTGAGGGAATGGCTCAGCCCAGGCTCTAACTTCCAGCCCTCAATCCTGGCTTCTACTCATCCAACTCCAGTCCATTCTGCTATTCCTTTGTGGCAGTACAAGATAGGTGGCTCCACAGGGAATTTTATGCATTGGCCCTTTAAGAGGATTCCTGAATTTCCAGCCATCTCTTCTTGGCAGATAGCAACCCCGATGCTTTTCACAGCCAGGTATTATGTGAGTACCCTTCTCAGTTCTGGTGCTCTCTGCTGTCAGGGGGAGGGGAGTGTGGCACAACTTGGGGATTAGATCCCACAGTTCTCAGTGGCAACCCTCCCCACCCAGCTGAAATATCTCTCTGGAGCTTCAGCTGTTGTCTGTGGGGGCTTGGCCAGCCCTTTCACTTGTCCACTCCTCCTACCAGCTTCAATGAAGTCTCCACTTTTGGTCCTTGGTTATCACGGTTCTCTCCAGCAAATATTCTGTTTCAGTAAGTTTTTCTGTATTTAAAAAAAATATATTTTATTGATTTTTTTTACAGAGAGAAAGAGAGAGTGATAAGAGAGTTAGAAACATTGATGAGAGAGAAACATTCATCAGCCACCTCCTGCACTCCCCCTACTGGGGATGTGCCTGCAACCAAAGTAAATGCCCTTGACTGGAATAGAACCTGAGACCCTTCAGTCCGCAGGCTTATGCTCTATCCACTGAGCCAAACCAGTTTCTGTGAGTTTTTCTGTATTTTAGTTGTAATTTTTGTTTGTGCCTGGGAGCATGTTCATGCAGCATCCATTTACTGCACTGCTATTTTTAATCTTATCCTATATAATAAAAATCTAATATGCAAATCAACCAAATGGCAAAAGACTGGTGGAACGACTGGGCTCTATGATGCACACTGACCACCAGGGGCAGATGCTTAACACAAGAGCTGCCCCCAGGCCAGCCAAGGCAGGTGCCAACAGCGACTCCTCCATCACACAGCCTGTCACCTCACAGATTGGCCCTGATCACCAGCCAGACCTAGGGATCCTACCCATGAACAAATTTCATGCATCAGACCTCTAGTTGATATATAAAAAGACAGGGTGATTCTCAAAGGACATAAACAGCATGAAAGAAGCTCATCAGGAAAGGTTACACTATTATTTTTATTTATATGATGTTCTTGAAAAGTCATATATATAGTACTGAGAAATAGAGTATTATTCATGGGCCTTAAAACCTAATAGAATTTTTCTCTCTGTTTTTCAAATTTACCTGAAACTAAGGACCCCTTTATTCCTTCCAATTTCTCCCTTTGGAATGGGAATGTCTTTTTGTCTATATAGAATGTCTATGCTTATCCCACCATTGTATTTTGGAAGCAGGTAACTTGTTCTTTTGTTGTATATGTCCACAGGAAGATAACTTTTGTCCCAGGATGGATTATGCCCAATGTCTAACACATATGTAGATGATGAAATTTGGGACTTCAAAGTTGATATTTAGATGAGAATTTGGTCTTAGACTGGATACTGTAATGAGATGAGACTTTGGAAGATGTTGTATACTTTCTATGTGCGGCAGGTGTGAATTTTGGGGGGCCAGAGAGTGGACTATAATGGGTTAAATTGTGTCACCTTCCAAATTATATGTTTATATTCTAATTCCTAGAATCTGAGAATGTGATCTTATTTTTTTAACATAAATATTAATTATTCAGATCATTAAAATTGTTCCTCTTTCACCCCCCATAGCTCCCCTTCACCTGGTTCCCACCCCACCCTCTGCCCTTACCTGTCCCCCCCACCCCACACTGTCCTCATCTATAGGTGTACAATTTTTGTCCAGTCTCTTCCTGCACCTCCAATACTCTATTCCTCCTGAGAATTGTCAGTCTACTCTCTTTCTATTATATTCACCAGTTTATTCTGTTCATCAGATTTTTTATTCACTTGATTTTTAGATTCACTTATTGATAGAAATGTACTTGTTGTTCATAATTTTTATCTTTACCTTTTTCTTTTTCTTCCTCTTCTTAAAGAGTACCTTTCAGCATTTTATATGATACTGGTTTGGTGTTCATGAACTCTTTTAGCTTTTTCTTATCTGTCAAGCTATTTATCTGACCTTCAATTCTGAATGATAGCTTTGCTGCGTAAAGTAATTTTGGTTGTAGGTTCTTGCTATTCATCACTTTGAATATTTCTTGCCACTCCCGTCTGTTCTGCATAGTTTCTGTTAAGAAATCAGCTAATAATCATATGGGTGCTCCCTTGTAGGTAATGAACTGTTTTTCTCTTGCTGCTTTTAATATTCTCTCTTTGTCTTTTGCTCTTGACATTTTAATTATGATGTGTCGTGGTGTGGTCCTCTTTGGATTCCTTATGTTTGGGGTTCTGTGTGCTTCCTGGACTTGTAAGTCTATTTCTTTCACCATATGGGGGCATTTTCTGTCATTATTTTTTCAAATAGGTTTTCAGTATCCTGCTCTCTTCTCTTCTAGCACCTCCATAATTCAGATGTTGTTATGATTGAATTGTACCAGAGGCTCCTTACACTCTCTTCATATTTTTGGATTCTTTTTGCTTTCTGGTTGGGTGTTTTTTGCTTCTTTGTATTTCAGATCTTTGACTTAATTCTTGCGATCCTCTAGTTCAGTGGTTGGCAAATTCATTAGTCTACAGAACACCAAACTGTGGCTCTAGTCTGCTGTTGGATCTCTGTACATTATTTTTTTATTTCAGTCAGTGAATGCTTAATTTCTAGTTGGTTCTTTCTCATATCCTTGAGGGTCTCATTAAATTTATATGCAGTTTCTAGAAAATTCTTGAAAAACCTTATAACCATGGTTTTGAACTCTATATCCAGTTGTTTGCTTTCCTCCCTTTCAGTTGTGATGTGTTTTTTTGTTTCTGATTTTGGCTGCTTCCCTGAGTTGATAGAATGGTTTTGTGTGCTAGGTGTCCTATAGGGTTCAGTGGCTCTGCCTCCCCAGTTACCTGAGGTGAACACTTTTGGTGCACCCCTTTGTGGTCTGTGTGCACAGTCTTGTTTTAGTTAAACCTTGGTTGTTGTTGATATCACTGGAAGGAATTGACCTCCAGGCCAATTGTTTTTGAGGATCAGCTTTGTCTATGCTGGGAGTACTTCTGTGCTGGAAACACCATTATGAGACAAGACTTGCTTCAGTGGGGGTTTGGTGCTCACTGAGTCTGCCCCCTGAGTGTGTCCCTTATGGATCTAAGGAGTTATAATCAGGATGGTCCTACTCTGACTCTGGGTACACTGGGATCTCCAAGGAGATGCTAGTTTAGCCTCTTCCTGAGACCACCCAGCAGGAGCCATAGAGAGATCTGCAGATTCCGCTTCTTTGTTTGGTGTTTAGAGGTGCCCAGATGAGGCTCAGCTGTGAAGTAATGCAAGCTGCTGTGGAGCCTTGGGCCTTTTTTTGGATGTTCTGGGTCTCACTGACTCAGTTGCAGTTTGTTAGGTAGGTTTAGAATTCAAATTACCAGGCCATTCATATGCAAAGGTCTCTGTGCTCAACTTGGATGCGGTGGAGTCTCAGAGCAGAGCTTAACAGCAATGGCTTCCTGTCAGCCCTGTCCTAAGAGGCCCTGGGTCTCAGTGTCCAGTGCTAATCACTGCAAGCACTCTGAGAGAAAGCCACCCTTGAGTTTCACCTACTGTCAGACAGTCCAGTTTCTCCCCGAATAAGTCTGGGTCTCACTTGGAACTGGAGTTCAGAGCAGTCAGGAGCTTTTGTCTCCCTCCTGATTGGGAAAGACAGCCATGTACTCAGTTTCCAACCCTCTCGCATGCGCATCCTTACTTCTGCCTTTACTTCTGCAGCTCCTGTGCGTCTTAGTGTGCTTTCTTGTTACTTCTAGTTGTAGAATTTCCACTCAGCCAGCCTTCCTGTGGTTTTGTCTTTTAGTTGTAGTTTTGAAATTGTGCAAGGCAGTAGTTCAGGTGTTTACTTATTCTGCCATCTTGTTTCTCCTCATGATCTTATTTTTTAAAAGAGTTTTTGCAGATGTAATTAAGTTAAGGATTTTAAAAAATATATGTATTTTTTATTGATTTCAGAGGGGAAGAGAGAGGGAGAGAGAGATAGAAACATCAATAATGAGAGAGAATCATGGATTGGATGCCTTTTGCATGGCCCCCACTGGGGATTGAGTCCACCATCTGGAAATGGAACCCTGACCTCCTTGGTTCATAGGTTGATGCTTAATCAGTGAGCCACAGGAGCTGGGCTAAATTAAGGATCTTAAAGTTTAGATCATTCTGGTTTCCTGAGTGGGCACTAAATGTAATGACAAGTGTCCTTATATGATGCATAGAGAAGTATGATGCATAGGAAGATGAGAAAAAGGCCATGGGAAGGTAGAGGCAGAGACCAGAGTTATGCAGCCAAAAGCTAAGGAATGGCTAGAGACATCAGAAGTTGGAAGAGGCAAAGATGTTTTCTTCCTCAGAGTTTCAGAAAGCACCACTTTTATTTTGTACTTCTGGCCTCAAGAACTCTGAGACAACTCATTTCTATCATTTATAGCCTCCGAGAGTTAATATTAGTGTTATGGCATCCCTAGAAAATGTACCTGTCTTGTAATGATTTTAGATTTAGGGCTCTGTCAAGGGAAGATTATTAGCATTAGCTAAGAGCCCTCAGATACATTTGGTTTCTTTGTATAACTTGTAAGATCCTAAGATTCTTGGTTCTGGAATGATTGGAACGTGGAAAAGACACCCCTAAGTTTACGTGAATGCCTTCATATTCCCTGTGCAGAGCAAACTCTTAGGAATAGCTTAAGATTATGTGTCACATACAGTTTTGCATCTTATTGAACAATATGTATTTCCTCTAAAAAAGTTATTTTGTTTTCAATCTCCTTCTACTTTATGGTGAATTGTATCTAGGTTAGGATGTAATTCCAACATATAGTTCAGCCATAAGGACAAGAGAGCAACCTTTCTGAGCTGGTTTTCTCATTTGGGAAATAGGAAACAATATCTAACTGGGGCATTATTGATTTTTTTTTTTAATGAGAAATAATGTGGCTTGACTGATGTGGCTCAGTGGTTGAGCATTGATTTATGAAAGAATGTGAATGTGCTTTAAAACATGTGAGCAGTTCCTGGGATGGTTCATTTTATGTGTCCATTTGACCGAGCCATGGGATGTCTATGAGAGTGTTTCTGGGTGAGATTAGCATCTGAATCAGTGGGCTCAGTAAAATAGGTCTCTCTCTCTCTCAAAGGTTGATGGGCAGCATCCAATCCATTGAAGGCCTGAACAGAACAAAAAGCAGAGGAAAAGAGAATTTGTTCCCTTCCTGACTGCCTGCTTCATCAGTCTTTTCCAACCCTTAGGCTAGGATTTATGATAGCAGGTCCTCTAGTTCTTAGGCCTTCCCCTTAGGACTGGAATTATACCACCAGCTTTCTGGAGTCTCCAGTTTGCAAATGGTAGACTGTGGAACTTCTTGATATCCTGTGTATCATTTCCTCATTATCTATCTATCTATCTATCTATCTATCTATCTATCTATCTATCTATCATCTATCTATGTATCTATCTATCTATCTACTTACCTAACTATCTATCTATCATCTTGGTTTTAGTTCTATGTTGGTTCTGTTTCTCTGGAGAATCCTGACAAATACACTACACAAATTTACTTTAGACCTACTAAGTTTGTTAGGAGAATTTAAGACAAAAGATTACAACCTTTGTGCTTTACATTATCAAGTTTTGCTTTTTTTTTTTTTTTTTTTGTGTGTGTGTGTGTGTGTGTGTGTTTCTTTCCACTCCTTATTCCATTAGGCTCGCTTATTCAGTCACTGAGCCAGGTAGCCAAACTCTTATCAGTTTCTACATTTTGGATCTTTTACCTATTCCAGCCAAATTCAGACTAAGAATTTTGTGTCCAGTTTTTGAGAGTAAACTGCCTCTCAAAAATTGTAAATAAGCAGTTTTCTCCTGCAATTAATATTCACCAAGTCATTCCCAGTGGGCTAGCAGTTACCTGTTGCATATCAGAACCATCCAGTTATTTTTTTTAAATATCTTTATTGATTTTTTACAGAGAGGAAGGGAGAAGGAGAGAGATCCAGAAACATTGATAAGAGAGAAACATGGATCAGCTGCCTCTTGCACACCTCCTACTGGGGATGTGCCCGCAACCAAGGTACATGCCCTTGACCGGAATCGAACCGGGGACCCTTCATTCCACAGGCCAATGTTCTATCCACTAAGCCAAACCGGTTTTGGCCATCCAGTTATTTTGATGTTTATCTTATTGCTAGCACATTGGCTATGGGATTTTTGTTTGCTTCTTTGTTTTGAGAAAGTTAAGTATTTAATTATGATTTTTTATTTTATTTTAGAGTCTTCCTGTGTCTAAGCACAAAAAACAGAAAATCTAGATACCAGCTGAAAATCTCAGTTAAAAATTTAAACATATATTGTAAAATAATTCCTGGTACTTGAATTTTTGTTTTAATCTGTATTTTCAGTGTCACTGACTATAGATTTATGTTAATTCAGTTCAATCAAATGGAGACTATGATTTTAGTAATAAATATTAGAAAGACTAAGAAAAGAAAAATATGTCAATCCTCACTCTTCATGTTTCAACCTTTAGTTCATAAATAATCGAATGAAAGCCTATCTAAATTTATTCATGCAAACAATTACTTCTCATATCTGATCTGATTCATTACCATGTAGCCATGTTAACTCATGATAGATTCATTTCCTTTATTTGCTTTCTCTGAAGGCATTTTTTTTCACTTTACTGTTTACTTCTTGTCCAATATTTTGTTTTTTCTACTATTCTTTGTTCAAACTGCAAAAATCTGAAATAAAAATATAATATAGAAGCATAGGCATCAGCTAACATTTTCTATGGCATATGGTACTTCAGATGCCATATGTACCAGTGTTTAGTGATTCTGGCAAAGAGGCATAGAATGGTGAAATCCAACTGCCAGGATTGCTGAAAACAAATATGTAAATGCTCCAGGGCTTTTGTTATTCATAACATACCTCTAACACAGCACATACAATATGCTGTTCATTCTGTAACTAGTATAACTAATAAGCCACATTTTTCTCTCTTATTTTTTAAGGTTTCTCCAAGTTTGTGTGGTCGTCTGCCTCTAACCTTGAATCCCACCACTAACCTCTACATTTCATGCAACTCATATTAATGAAAGAGGCCTATGGGAATACATTTATCTTTTTCCAAGGGCGTTTATTTATTTTATAAAAATTAAAATCCAAAGTCTCCTGCAGGCCTCTTCTTCAAACAAAGAAAACATACTAGGCCTGTTCTCTAGACAACACGTAGTCATTAGGGGAAAGCAGTGAACACTGGAAAAGGCAAATATGGAAAGTAGAACAGAACAGTTTCTTTATTGTGAGGCTGTTCAGTGGTCTTCCCAACAGTTAAGTTCTATAGGATGTAAAGAGAGGAGGTCTGTAGATATAATTACTTCAAAAATGGAAATAATGATCATTTTAGGACCTTTAAGCTGCTGCAAGCATTCAAGCACATGTAAAATGATCTCAATTTAGAGAATCAAAATTGACCTTGTTTTGTTGCATTTTTTCTTCTGCTGATTTAGACATAGCTGATAGGAAGCACACCTAATCTCCTCCTTTCTATTTCATAGGCAATCCACACAAAGTGGAGAGAAGAGCAGACTAGCAGCCAGAACACTAAGAGGTCAATACTCTCCATTTGTCATCACACAAGCCATTTTTACCTTTTTGAGCCTGTTTCCATATGTAGGATGAGGATAATATCTTCCCAGGGGATATTATGGTGAGGATAATAGGATATAATCTTTGTGGAAGTGCACTTATCTAGCATTATTATTATTAAAAAGAAAGCATCTGTAGAATTTCTGGTGGTTTACAGACCTAAGAATGCTTATTCTACTTACCACTGAATACTTTTCTGTATAAAAATATACCTAGAAGAAATATTAGAAATGGAAAATTGAGAATATGCCGGTAAGATGATCAGCAATGAAAATGACTCCTTTTGGGTTGAATTCTTTTAGGTTGAATCAAGTGAAATTGACATTATGTAAGTCAAAAGTGGTCTAATATAAGAAATTTCTTTCGAGGCTGTTTTGTGGATTCCCCATGATAACACACACACACACACACACACACACACACACACACATTCACACTCCTCCATCCTTTCTTTTAAAGAAGTAACTAGTAAGTGAAAGAGCATTCTGATCTCCATTTCTGCTTTATAGCTTCTTCCCTTTCTATCACCTCCAATTAGTGAATCACCCAAGTATTTTGAATGTAACTCTGAAATGCCTTTCAAATACGAACCCTTCATTTCTACTATTTCCCCTCAGCCCAGATCTTTATTTCTTGTTTAGATTATTGAAATATTCTTCTATGTAATATTTAACCTATTAATTCTCTATGGCAGCAGAAGTAATAACTTGAGAGCATTGGAAAAGGTAGGAAAGGTAGTGGGAATATCCTCTACAGGATAAGAAAACTGTCTCTAGGTTTAATCTGAGACCCAAAATATAATTGTGAAGAAGTGTTATGAACATTAATTGAAAGTTGAGAGGAGAAACTAAATGCTTAAGAAATAGGTGCTAAGAGCTGTTCCAAAGAGGAAGATAAGATTAAGGATCAAGGAGCTCTGGGATAAAGTAAGAGAACTTGTATTGGAAGAATTATTAAAACTACCTGTGTTCTCACTATCTGCCATTCAGTTTGGGCGATAAATCTCAACATGCTTATAGGTGAAAATTGTGTTAGACTGTCTACAAGAAAAGCAAATGGAGTGAGATTACAGGGAACCCCTTAGGACAATTCCCAAATGAGACTTAGGGTCCCTAGAATAATGTAGTAATAACTTTTTCTTCTCATGCATACAGATAAAACTGGTTATTGTGGTTATTTTTTATAAGGTAGCTTAAGGTTGTGAGTTCTTTTTTTTGAAAAGTCTCATCACTGGATTGAAAGAAAAAATGAACAATATCCTCTTTAAAAACATTTTTTGTCTAGGGATTTTACTGGATTAGTATTTTGATATGTATATATCCACATGTAAATAAGGAAAACCTTGTTTCTGAATTCCAAGGAAGACAAAAGAAAGTTACAGTTGAGTTCCACCACAGGTGAAATAGTTCAAAATTTCTGCCTGAAAACATAATAGTTATGACATATTGGGCAGACATGCAGAGAATCAGAAACTGTGATATATTACTATTATAATTTTTAAAAATATATTTTTATTGATTTCAGAGAGGAAGGGAAAGGGAGAGAGAGAAACATCAATGATGAGAGAGTGTCATTGATGGGCTTCCCTCTACATGCCCCCCACTGAAGATCAAGCCCGCAACCTGAGCATGTGTCCTTTACCGGAATTGGACCTGGGATCCTTCTGGTAACAGTGCAATACTCTATCCACTGTGCCAACCCAGCTAGGGCTACTACCCTAATTTATCATTGACCATGGACTTATTAGGTCTATATGATCTACTGGAGAACTTCTTCAACCAGAAAAAAAGTAAAAGTGGTGATGAAAGCTCAAAATATTTTGCCTCTGATCATTAGAAGGAACCAACATAATGAAGACTTATTCCAGAAAAAAGCATCATCCACTATTGATGATAATTTATCAAGAGAGATTTGGTCATGATACTTGCTTAAATATTAGGTAAAGAAGTCAGCCTTCAAAAGCAGTTCAACCTACCCTCATGAATTTCTAGTATATGTGCTGCCAAAGTGAATACCTTCATGAACTTCTAACAAATATATTTTGAGAAATTCAGAATGAACAGAGAAAAGTGATTCATAACAAAGTAGTGCTCCTAAGAATAGCAGACACATTAACATAGGACAGACACATTAGTCAATAGATCAGTCAATCAATTAATCAACTTAATATCCTAAAACTACATTTTATGAGACACAGGCTAGAATATAAGTATGACATAGTCTCAACCCTCAGAGTTTTAGTCTAATAAAGGAAGAAGAAAAAGACAAAAAAAACTATGTGAGACTCATTATTACTATGGTATGAGGCAGAAAGTGATTCATTTACTTTTTATCTGACAAAGAAGGCTTCAAAGAAGAAGATTTAGCTGAGATTGATCTTGAGAGATGAATAGGAGCCTGCCTGAAAGGGAGGTAAGACAATACAGTCAGAGGAAATAGCACATAGCAGATTTAGAAGTACTGAAAGAATTATATTGGAAAGAAGAGAAAATAAAAGATTGGGATTTATTGAAAATATCTTATCCAATAAAATAGTAAACTATGCAAATTAACCATCACTCTGCTACACCCACAGGCCACACACACCAGCCAATCAGGAGCAAGTATACAAATTAAACCAACCAAGATGGCTGTGGCCATGGAGTGAGCAGGAGGCTTGGGTTTCCCCAGTAATGGAGGAAGCCAAGCTTTCCACACACCCTAGCTGGCCTCAGCCTCTACTCAAGACTACAAAGTTTCAATTATAGAAGATAAGTAAATGCCAACAAAAATGGCTGTGGCCACAGAGCAAGCAGGAGGCTTGGCTCCACTCAAGGCTTCAAAGTTTAAATTATAGAAGATAAATAAATCCCAGATACCAGGGCTTTTGCTTAGTCACTGGGGGCTGGGAGTAGCATGGCCAGCCTGCACACCATCGAAGGCCCCTTGGCCAGGCTGCCCCATGCCCCAAGGGAACCCCCACCCTGATCTGGGACACCCTTCAGGGCAAACCAGCTGGTCCCCACCCCTGCACCAGGCCTCTATCCTATCTAATAAAAGAGTAATATGCAGATTGACTACTCCAACACAGAAGATGGCTGCCCCCATGTGGTCAAAGATGGCTGTCACCACATGGACATAAGATGGCCAGCAGGGGAGGGCAGTTGGGAGACATCAGGCCAGCAAGGCAGGGAAGTTAGAGCTGACCAGCCATGTAGGGGAGGGAAGTTAGGGGTGATCAGGCTGGCAGAGAAGGGGTGACTGGGCTTACACAGAAGGGCAGTTGGGGGGACCATGTCTGCAGGGGAGGGCAGTTAGGGGCAAACAGGATGGCAGGGGGAGCAGTTAGGCACCAATCAGGCTGGCAGGAAAGTGGTTAGGAGGTGATCAGGCTAGCAGGCAGAAGTGGTTAAGGTCATTCAGGAAGTTAGGCAGGTGAGCAGTTGGGAGCCAGCAGTCTTGGATTGTGAGAGATATGTCTGACTGCCTGGTTAGGCCTGATCCCGGTAGGCTTGGGCCTAAACGAGAGTGCAGGCTGGGCTGAGGGAGACCCCTTCTGCCCCATGCACGAATTTTATGCACTGGGCTTTTAGTGGCATATATAAAAGACTAGAGGCCCAGTGCACAGGATTCTGGCACTGGTGGGGGCGTGGCCTGCAGGGATCGGCCTGCTATGGGAGCCACGCTCATCCTCATCACCCAAATGGCTGTGCACCCACCCTCTGAATAGCTGCTCTCTGGTCTGGCATCTTCCATGGAGCCAGAGCACTCACCTCTTCAGGGGACCCAGTCAGGGCTGAGTCCAGGGACAATAGCACTGAGAGGTGGCACAGTAGACCTCTGTCCCATGGTGGCCCAGGGTGAACTCTGCAAGCCTGGCAGCAGTGTTGCACAACCTGCAGGTGTTGGGAGGAGGCTGCAGGGAGCTAGGAGGGGAGGAGTCTGAGGTGAGGAGGCAACAATTGCAATCTGGGTTCCTGCCCGTCAGCTTGGGGTTTACAGCGGGAGAAGCCACTCATCCTTGTTAGCCGAGCAGAGCACCCACTGTTGTAGTGCACTGACCATCAGGGAGAAGCTCCTGCATTGAGCATCTGCCCCCCTGGTGGTCATTGCACATCATACCAACTGGTCGACTGGTCATTTTGGTTATTCTGGTTGTTCCGCTTGTTCTGTCGTTTGGTTGCTGGGCTTTTATTATATAGGATAAACTAGGGAGATAAAGAAAAAATAGAGACTGGGAGCTTGGAACTGCAGTAACAAGATTTTATTAGTAATTTATAGAATAAAGAAATTATTGATGGTCCAGTTATTGTGATCAGTCTGCTAGTAGGTGCAAAACACAAAGTTTAAAATTGGCATAAATTGGACATACTCCCAAATGATAACAGGTAAGTCATATATCTGTAATCTAGATTTTCTCATTCCTTCATTCCCGCCATCTCCTGGCCCTCACCTCACTAAATGTCTCTGTAGCTAGTCTCTATGGTACTATGGCATGGTTAAATAAACAGCTAGGTGTTTGAGAGTGAATAATTTTATCACAGACTGTTTTGTATCACTCAGGAGTTACATCAAGGACATTTCTTCGATTCCCCAAAATTGGTGGTCATGCACTTATTTTTGGCCTGATTTTGCCCATTCTTGAAATGACCAAAGGGAGCAAATCTGCTGGTGAATTCTGATCAAGGGAAAATCCAAAGAAGAAAGGAGAGAAATGAATTAAGTAAACTTTTTTTTTTATCTACTTGCTGAAAAGCAAACATTGTCTCACTAATAGAAAGATGTGGACAGGAGACCAGAAGGCTGATCAACCTTAATTGCTCTGAAAGATCAGAGCTAATCACTCACTCTTGTTGAAACATTGTTAGCTGAAGCAGCCTCTACCTGTTGGTTTCATGTAAACTTCTGTTCTTGTAATTTCCTGCCTAAAGGTCATGGGTATATCCCATAGTCTTATAAAAGGGAGAAAAAGGCCAGAGCAAGGGGTAGTCTTTCCACTAGAGGAAGACTCCTGCCTGGCCCCCCAATATCGCCAAATTAATACTTTTCTAGTCTCTCTTTTCATTTGCGTGTGGCTTCCTCCAGAACCTGAACTCTGAATGGGAACGCTGAACCACGTGGGACATGGAAAGGGGCTCCCACATCTACTAGAACAATAGAAGCTCATTAATATTCTTACACTTTAAAACGTATTTTCTGTTTACCCTATGACTATACCTATTTTTGTGGATCATCTCTAAAGACATGCAGATTTAATGCTGGAAAAGGCATTTTATTTTTATTTATTTACTTTTCAATTACAGTTGACATACAATATTATATTAGTTTTAGGTGTACAACATAGTAATTAAACATTTATATTGCCAGATGGGAGAGGGTTGGGAGGATGGGTGAATAAGGTGAAAGGGATTAAGAAGTACAAATTGCCAGTATGGAAAATGCATTTTAAATAGAGATAAGTACTATCCAAAGGAGGTAGGAGCTCAGTGTTATTCTATTAACATGATGTATTTTCTAAGTAAATACTAGTGATTATTTATCATTATAATGGCATTATAATAACTCAGGTACAAATACTGCCACTAAAGAATTAAGAAAATATTTCTATATATATCTATCTATAGCTATGAACTTTAAAGAAATTTATGTGTACGTAAAGGTACATGCACACATAAAATGTATTTTAGAAAAGAGCCAAACTCCTTCCTGACAAATTTCCTAACAGAATAAACAATCTTAAATGTAATACAAAGCTTGCCAAGTCCTGTCAAAAAGTTCTTGTGGCTCAATGCAGTTCTCAGATGGTGAAGAACCACTGAAATAACCCTTTCACTCAGACTCCTGTGATTCCCTGCAGGGAGCTTTCATTGCAGTTGTCATTGTGAAAAAGCAATCAAACTTAACATATAGATGCAGGGAGAGAAGGCATGGTTGTGTGTGTGTGCGTGTGTGTTATTGTGCATATGTGCCTATGTATGCATATAGAGGGACAGCTGAGGTCTTTGCCCTAATGACATAAACAGGGGTTGGCAAAAGTAGGTTTATAGTTGTGAGCACATGGAACATGAAGCTTATTTTTGCATTACTATTCATTGATTACTGTATTATTTATTTGTTTTACAATTGTAAACTTACTTTGCCCGTCCCTGTAGGTGAATAATTGGCAGAAGGATCTGTTAGCATTTCAATGTCTTTCCCCCCGCCCCCACTCATTAGAGTTCAAATTTATTAGTGCTAATACATATTTTCACGTAGGTTATATTAATGGATATTTTAGTCCACACCTTCAGAATAAAATTGTCACATAGAACAGTTATTTTCAAATGTAAGTTGTGATCCATTTGGAGAGAGTTGTTTACAAAATAAAGTAGAATAGAAAACTA
This sequence comes from Lasiurus cinereus, assembly GCA_011751065.1. Lineage (NCBI taxonomy): Eukaryota > Metazoa > Chordata > Mammalia > Chiroptera > Vespertilionidae > Lasiurus > Lasiurus cinereus. Next base: position 45,410,377 of record JAAGEH010002528.1, on the reverse strand, counting down.
TGAGAGAGTGTTTTTAGTGTATAGTAAGTGTAAGGATTGTTTTTGTGTGGGTGGGTGTGAATGTGTGTATGTTATTGGATTACGATTTCCACTTTAAAATGTGGAGTGTAACTTTAAAAGTTTGAAATTTGCTGATTGTATTAGTCCTCCCAAGTATTCATGACAAAATACAGTTGACTGGGTTCTTAAAAAAAATACATTTATTTTCTCAGTTGTGGAGGCCGGAAGTAAGAGATCAGGATGCCAGCATGGGTGGCATCTGGTGAGAACTGTCTCCTTGGCTTGCAGACAGCTGCCTTCCTTGAGTGGTGCTGGGAGGTAGAGAGTAAGCTCTATTTATAATGGCACTAATTACATCATGAAGGTCCCATCCCCGCGATCTCACCTAAATCTCATTACCTCCCACAGGTCTTTTTTCCAAAAATCATCATATTGGGGGTTAGGGGTTCAACATAAGAATTCTGGGGGGGAGGAGGAAATCCAAGATGGTGGCATAGGTAAACACCTATACTGCTGCCTTGCACAACAATTTCAAAACTACAACTAAAAGACAGAACGGACATCATCCAGAACCACAGGAAAGCTGGCTGAGTGGAAGTTCTACAACTAGAGGGAAAGAGAGGGGCTCACGGAGACCCAGAGGAGCTGCAAAAAGCTGAGGTATGGAGACGCGCGCGCTGAGAGAGCGGGTGCTGGAGTACCTGGCTGGCTTTCTCTGGCGGGAGGGAAACGGAGACTCTCAAAGGCATTGAACCCCTTATCCTATGACACTAAACCCCAGATCCAGCCGAAACTCATAAGGGGGGAGTTTGGACAGTGAAAAGGAAGAAGTGCCAGAAATTTAGGGGAGTCGCAAAGGATCGGAGGTCTGGTCGCGCACGGTGCTGCTTGGAGGACAGATTGCTGATTGTGCCGCTGGCTTTTGCGAGTGGGTGAGAGACAGACCCTCCCAACAGTGCCACTTCTGAGTCCACTAAGCCCCTGTTTCGGGCAAAACCCTGGGGACCTAGACTCGTGTGGTCCTGGTGCGCAAGGGAGCCGGAAAGGCAGCAGTTAGAGGCACTGCGGGCACGCGCACAAGGAACGCTCCAGCCATTACCCAGTCATGTGAGACTCAGGGGCCGTGGAGGGCGGGGCCGACTGGAAGGCAAGGCGGTCCCTTAAGCCCTGAGACTCCACCCTTCCCAAGCTCAACAGAGGCTTCTGCGGCTGAATCCAGCACAGAAGTTTCCCAGGCACAGTGAAGATTCCGAGACAAGGGAAGGGATTACAAGCAAAAGAAATGGAGGAAAAAAAACGACTGGATATAGAGTTCAAAACCACGCTTATAAGGTTTTTCAAGAATATGCTAGAAAAGATGGATAAATTTAGTGAGACCCAAGAGGAGATGAAAAAGGTCCAACTAGAGATGCAAAAGATCCAACTAAAGGTGAAAAACGACCAACTAGAAATTAAACATACACTGTCTGAAATAAAAACTATTATACAGAGTCCTAACAGCAGACTAGAGAAAGCAAGGATCAAGTCAAAAATTTGAAATATAAAGAAGCAGAAAATATTCAACTGGAAAAGCAAGAAGAGAAAAGAATCCAAAAATGTGAAGATAATGTAAGGAGCCTCTGGGACAGCTTCAAGCGTACCAACATCAGAATTGTGGGGGGTGCCAGAAGAAGAGAGAGAGCAAGATACTGAAAACCTATTTAAGGAAATAATGACTGAAAACTTCCCACATCTGGTAAAAGAAATAGACTTACAAGTTCAGGAAGCACACAGAACCCCAAATAAAAGGAGTCCAAAGAGGACCACACCAAGACACATCATAATTAAAATACCAAGAGCAAAAGACAAAGAGAGAATATTAAAAGCAGCAAGAGAAAAACAGTTCATTACCTACAAGGGAGCACCCATACGACTGTCAGCTGATTTCTCAACAGAAACGATGCAGGCCAGACGGGAGTGGCAAGAAATATTCAACGTGATGAACAGCAAGAACCTACAACCAAGAATAATCTATCCAGCAAAGATATCATTCAGAATTGAAGGGCAGATAAAGACCTTCACAGAGAAGAAAAAGCTAAAGGAGTTCATGAACTCCAAACCAGTATTATATGAAATGCTGAAAGGTACTCTTTTAGAAGAGGAAGAAGAAAAAGGTAAAAGCCAAAAAATTATGAACAACAAATACATATCTGTCAACAAGTGAATCTAAAAATTAAGTGAATTAAAAATTAGATCAACAGAATAAACTGGTGAATATAATAGAATCAGGAGCACAGAAAGGGAGTAGACTGATAATTCTCAGGAGAACAAAAATCATAAAGCATCAAACAGACTGTGAAATTACAGCAGAAAGATTTAAGTTAGGTGAGGTAGATAAGTGATCAATCAAATGACTTGTATGCATGCATATAAGCATAACCAATGATCACAGACACTGGGGGGTCGGGGTATGCCTGGGAGGG
>JAAGEH010002528.1:45373321-45407815 GCA_011751065.1 Lasiurus cinereus | reverse complement strand
AGTTTATATCTTATTTTGTTTTGAGTATATAGTATTTTCACACTGGAGACTGAAAACTCTCTGAAGGCAGGTATTCGATGTGTTTCATTTTTGTACCTCCACAGCCTTAGGAGTATCATGCCTTTGGAGATTACAAACTAGTGATCAAACAAATAAGAGATTTGAGAGCTCCAGATGCTTGCATTTAAAAGGGCAATAAAAATAATAGCGTGCACTAGTATAGCACTTACTACTTTTTAGAGTGCTTTCCATCAGTGATCTCATTGATAATTCAGAACTATTCTGCTGGAAGAAAGCATACAGGATATTGCATTAGTAAGTTTAATTGTCTCTTAAGTGTGCTCCACATTACAGTAGGGTATAATAATTTAAGTAGACCTTATGGAAGTACCCAGGACTGGTTGGGCTTGAAGCTTATAGAATTTTGAAGAACTTCATGAAGAACAAAAATATAAAATGAATAGGAAATTAAGGGGAGAAACCAAGATGGTGGCATAGGCAAACACCTAAACTGCTGCCTCACACAACAATTTCAAAACTACAATTAAAAGACAAAATGGACATCATCCAGAACCACAGGAAGGCTGGCTGGATGGAAATTCTACAACTAGAAGGAAAGGGAAAAGCACACTGACATTCAGAGGAGCTGCAGAAGGCAGAGGTACTGAGACATGCACGGAGAGGACTAGCAACTGAGTATGCAGCTGGCTTTCTCAATTGGGAAGAAGACAAAAGCTCCCAATTGCTCTGAGCTCCAGTTCTGGGTGAGACTCTGGGGACTCAGATCATTCAGGGAGAAATGGACTGTCTGGCAGTGGGTGAAACTCAAGGGTGGCTTTATCTCAGAGTTCTTGTAGCAATTACCATGGGACACTGAGACCCAGGGCCTCTTAGGGAAGGGCTGACAGGAAGCCATTGCTGTTAGCTCTGTTCTGAGACTCCACCCCATCCAAGCTGAGCACAGAGGCTTTTGCTTATGAATGGTCTGGTAGTTTGAATTCTAAACTTACCTAATAAACTGCAGCTAAGAGTCAGAGAGCTCTAAAACATCCAAAAGAAGGCCCAAGGCTCCACAGCAGTTTGCAGCTTCACAGCTGAGCCTCATCTGGGCACCTCCAAACCCAAACAAAGAAGAGGAATCTGCAGATATCTCTGTAGCTCCTTCTGGGTGGCCTCAGGCAAAGGCTAAATTAGCACCTCCTTGGAGATTCAAGGGTAAGTCTAAAGGGGTCAGAGTAGGATCATGCAGATGACAACTCCTCAGATCCATAAGGGACATACTCAGGGGGCAGACTCAGTGAGCACCAAACCCTCACTGAAGCAAGTCTTGTCTCATAAGGATGTCTCCAGCACAGGAGTACTCCCAGCATAGACAAAGCTGATCCTCAAAAACAATTGGCCTGGAGGCCAATTCCTCCCAGTGATACCAACAACAATCAAGGCTTAACTACAACAAGACTGTGCAAATAACCCACAAAGGGGTGCACCAAGAGTGTTCACCTCAGTTAACTGGGGAGGTTGAGCCACTGGGCCCTATAGGACACCTACCACACAAAACCACTCTGTCAACTCAGGGAAGCAGACAAAATGTGGAGACAAAGAAACACATCACAAATGAAAGAAATGGAGTAAAGCAAATGATTGGATATAGAGTTCAAAACGGTTATAACATTTTCAAGAATTTTCTAGAAAAGGCCAATAAATTTAGTGAGACCCTTGAGGATATGAAAAAGGACCTACTACAAATTAAATATATACTGATTGAAATAAAAAATAATGTACAGAGATCTAATAGCAGACTATAGGATCACAAGAATCAAGTCAAAGATTTGAAATACAAAGAATCAGAAAACACTCAACCTGAAAAGAAAAAAGACCCAAAAATATGAAGATAGTATAAGGAGCCTCTGGGACAACTTTAAGCATACCGACATCACAATTATGGGTGTGACAAAAGAAGAGAGAGAGCAAGATACTGAAAATGTATTTGAAGAAATAATGACAGAAAACTTCCCCGTCCTGGTGAAAGAAATAGTCTTGCATGTCCAGAAAGCACACAGAACCCCAAACAAAAGGAATCCAGAGAGGACCACACCAAGACACATCATAATTAAAATGCCAAAAGCAAAAGACAGAGAAAATATTAAAAGCAACAAGAGAAAAACAGTTAGCTACCTACAAGGGAGCTCCCTATGATTGTCAGTTGATTTCTCAACAGAAACTATGCAGGCCAGATGGGAGTGGCAAGAAATAGTCAAAGTGATGAATAGTGAAAACCTACATCAAGATTACTCAACCCAACAAAGCTATCATTCAGAATTGAAGGCCAGATAAAGAGCTTCACAGATAAGAAAAAGCTAAAGGAGTTCATTACTGCCAAACCAGTATTATATGAAATGCTGAAAGGTATTATTTAAGAAGAGGAAGAAGAAGAAAAAGTAAAGATAAAAATTATGAACAACATATACATATCTATCAATAAGTGAATCTAAAAATCAAGTAAATAAAAACCTGATGAACAGAATAAATTGGTGAATATAATAGAATCATGGGCATAGAAAGGGAGTGAACTGACAATTCTCGGGGAGAACAGAGTGTGAGGGGGCAGGAAGAGACTGGACAAAAATCGTACACCTATGGATGAGGACAGTGGGATGGGGCTAAGGGCAGATAGTGAAGTAGGAATCGGGTGGAGGAGAGCTATCGGGGGGAAAAAGAGGGACAATTGTAATAATCTGAACAATAAAGATTTAATCAATTAAAACAAAGTAGGAAATTAAGTATAATAGCAAACACTTATTTAGAAAGAATTCAGAAATTGTAACATTTTATTTATTTACTAGAGGCCTGGTGCACGAAAATCATGCATGGGGGTATGTGTTCCTCAGCCCAGCCTGCACCTTCTCCAATGTGGGACCCCTTGAGGGATGTTGACTGCCTATGTAGGCCTTCCTGATTGCCCCTAACCACTTCTGCCTACCAGCCTGATCACCCTCTAACTACTACCCTGCCAGCCTTATTACCTTTAACTGCCCTCTCCTGCAGGCTTGTCACCCCTAACTGCCCTCTCCTGCAGGCCTGGCCCCTCTCCAACTGCCCTCACATGACGGCCTATTCTCTCCCAACTGCCCCACCCTGTTGGCCTGATCTGCCACAACTGCCCTCCCATACAGGCCTGGTCCCTCCCAATTCCCCCCCCCTGTTGGCCATGTTGTGGTGGCCATCTTGTGTTCACATAGGGGCAGCCATCTTGTGTGTAGGAGTGATGGTCAATTTGCATATTACTTTCTTACCAAATAGGATTTATTTATTTATTTATTTATCTTTACCCAAGGATGTTTATTGATTTTATTTATTTATTTATTTTATATTCTTTTAAAATATATTTTTATTGATTTCAGACAGTAAGGGAGAAGGAGCTGGAGATAGAAATATCAATAATGAAAGAGAATCATTGATCACCTGCCTCCTGTATGTTCCACACACAAGATCGAGCCCACAACCCAAGCATGTGCCCCTGACTCGAATAGAACCCAGGACCTCTCAGTCCCCAGGCTGATGATCTACTCATTGAGCCAGCCAGAGTGATTTTTATTGATTTTAGAGAGAAAGGGAGAGAGAGAGAGAGAGAGAGAGAAAGAGAGAGAGAGAGAGAGAGAGAGAGGGACACACACACAGAGAGAGAGAGACAAAGAGAGAGAGAGAGAAACATCAATTGGTTGCCTCCTATAAGCACTCCAACTGGGGATCAAACCCACAACCTACATCAATTGGTTGCCTCCTATAAGCACTCTAACTGGAGATCAAACCCACAACCTTTTGGTGTATAGTATGATGCTCCAAGAACTGAGTCACTTGGCCAGGGCAGAAATTGCAATAATATTTAAAGTTGACAAGTACCTAATTTTAATTTCCAAATGTGTATTTCTAGAATATAGAAATAAAGTTGATATTTGTAGATTGACCATGTATCCTGTGACTTTGCTTAATTCACTTATTAGAATTAGGGGCTTTTTTGTACATTCCTTAGAATTTTCTACAAGGGTTCTGGGCCCTCTATAAAAAAGAAACTTAAAATGTGTTTATTTTAAATAGAGTTAATTTTATTTACTTTTATTGCCTCACTTCAATAGCTAGGATTTCAGGTCATTGTTGAATGAAAGTGCTGAGAGTAATTGTTCTTGCCTTATTCCAAACCTTATAGGTTGAATAATAAATTATTCATCACTATGAATTCTACTGACAATTGATTTTTCATAGATTCTTTTAGGTTGAGGAAGTTCCTTTCTATTTGTAATACAGAGTTTGATCACAAGGCAGTGTTGAATTTAGTCAACCATTTTTTAAAAATTGATAGAAATAAAAATTTTAGCAATGTTATTATTTTGTGTCCTAGCATGTTTTTCTTTAAGTCTTTTCTGCTTTGGTTTTATTGAGTTTGTTAGATTTGTAGTTTTAGTATTTCAATCAAATTTGGCAAATTTTCATTCATATTTTTTAAAAAAATATTGTTTTCTGTCTTCACCTCCTTTCCTTTGGGAGATTTAATCTCCGTATGTTTAATTCTACTACTAATGCTCTGCCTACTTACTTTTCAGTATTTTTTCCTTTTGTCTTTCATTTTAGAAAATTATTATCATATCTTCAAATTCACTGATATTTCCTTCTCCAATGTTTTTCTTTTCAGATCTGGTATTTTACATCTCTAGTAGTACAAATGTGTATATATATATATATATATGTAATTTCTTCTATTTCTCTCCTAAATCATGGCCATGTTTTGCTTTGCCTTCTTAAACATATGAAACTTATTTATATGAACTATTTTAATATTCCTATCTCTAGTTCCATCATTTATATCATTTCTCTGTGTGTTTCTATAGCTTGACTTTTATTTTTGTTAAGGTATTATATTTTCTTATTTATGTCCATGTATTGTAGTTTTGTGTTTTTCAAAATATATTTTATTGATTTTTCACAGAGAGGAAGGGAAAGGGATAGAAAGCCAGAAATGTCTCTCTGATCGATGAGAGACATCGATCAGCCACCTCCTGCACGCCCCCTACTGGAGATGTGCCCCCAATCAAGGTACATGCCCTTGACCGGAATGGAACCTGGAACCTTTCAGTCCCCAGGCCTATGCTCTATCCACTGAGCCAAACCGGTTTCGGCACACTGTAGTTTTGGATTAGTACCAGACATTGTGAATTTATGTTGTTGATGGATGAATTTTGATTTATTCTTTTAAGTAATGTCAGATTTTGTTCAGATGCACAGTGAATCAGTTGTATTCTTTCAAGGTTTAATCTTGTTTGTAAGGATAGAAAAGCGTATAATCTGGGACTAATTTAGCCCCACTACTAAGGTGATGCTTTTCTGAGAATTTCATCTGATAACCATCCTATTTAATAAAAGGTTAATATGCAAATAGACCAAATGGCAAAACAACCGAACAACTGAAAAACTGAACAACCAGTCACTATGATGTTTGCTGACCACCACAGGGTGTGTGTGGAACATGGCGGACATCGGCAGCAGGCAGCAGAGTGCAGAACATGGTAGGCGTTGGCCAAAGCAGGATGGTGGAGCAGGTGAGCAGGTGCACCAGACCAAGGCAGGACTCTGGTCACTGTCATCAGGGCGAGCCTCTGTGGTTACTGAAAATTCTTTGCCCCTGTGCACCACAATCCTGCCTATCCCTCATACCAGCTGCTAGCGCTGGCCCCACTCACACCTGCAACTGGCACTGAAGCTGCTGCTTGCATCCACTGCCAGCTCCTGGCCCAGCCCTGGTCACTCAGTGCCATCAGTGGGTGTGAGAAGCAGCTGCTGGCCCCGATTGCCCCTGAGGGCTTCTCCACCTTCCCCTACTTCTGAGGGGTGATTGGGGCAGCAGCTGCTGCTCACACCTGCTGATGGTTTCAACCCCACTTGCATCCACTGCTAGTGCCAGACTTCACTGCTTCCTTAACAGAGACTTTATTCATGCTCACATTCCCTCATCATGGACATCTCTTCTACTGCCCAGCCACATGGAAGACTTAATCCATCCTCATATTTTCTTTTTCTCATACCCATGAGAAGATTGAGCCTATAAAATAAATTTTACAAGTTGTATTGTTTTTTTTTCTGTTTTAGACTTATAATAATAATACTCTTATTTATAGGTATGCTATAGAGTCATAATTTAAGGCATTTTGATTAATATTGATGTGGATTTGAAGCTTAGACTAACAATTGTATGGAGAAGTTACCCTCTAAGATCCCCATATTTTTATCTTTTTTGTTTTCTGTGTTAAGACATTACACACACACACACACACACACACACACACACACACACACACACATATATATATATATATCCTCCTCTGACTGAAGTTCTTCAGGTCTAAGGTGCCTCGCTCTTGACTCAGTTATGTGACCTCAGTTTCTAAATATCTTACAAACCCCACACACAAAGACTGAGAAGGTATTATTTCTTGCCCCCTTTTTTTTGTCCCCAAGTGTCACATGATAGTTTCTAACATCCATCAGATATCCTATGTTGATGATGGGTGACATAGGTGATGATCTTCTAGAATTCCAAATGAGAAAGGGAAGAAACTTTTTACTTTCCATTCTGTTTAATTGTATATCTTACTATGAATTTCTTCCCAGAAGCAGCCCAGAAACAAATATTTGAATGTGTATATTTGGGAGAGGATCAGTGGAAACACCACTAGGGGAGTGGGAAAGTGAGACAGGAAGGGAAAAAGCCAATAAAGAGTGCATCATCAAGCAACTTATGATGTGGTTTCAAATAGGGTAGAACATAAGTCTCAGAGTTATTCTGTTCAAGGAAACACTGAGTTGGGGTATTTCTATACCATCCCCACCCATCTTGAGTTGAGGGTTGATCTTGGGGGCATTCATATTCAAGCACTCCTGTCTGCTGTGTGTGGTGGCAGACCAGGCTTTGGTGCCCATTGAAAGTATCAGGCAGATAGATGAAGGTGCTGCCATTGGAATTCAGGCTGGCATGCATGGATGGTAAGGGCTGAGGGAATATGGCTGGGCTTCAGCAGCATCTGCGATAGTCCACACCTGGCTTAGATGCATGACCCAATATGAGTTTATCCTATTCAGTCACTGCTTCTTCAAATCTGTGCTTGGTCAGAACTTAAAAAAAATAAAAATAAAACAATACTAAAACCTCAAATAAACTATTTATTCCAAGAGGGTTAGTGAAACAAATTATAGATCCCAGTTCTGTAGGTAACATAGTGGCTATAACTGAAATCCATTAATTTTCCTCCTCCATCTTATATTGCAGATTTTTTTCAGCCATAAATAGCACTTGTTAGAGGCATTTTTAAGTTGCTCACTCAAGTATCTTAAACCTTTACCCAGAGGGTTCTGAGCTCCTACTTACTATGTTTTGTCTGGCTTAGATTTCTGTAAGTTATCACTTTTTTTTAAAATTCCTGATTGTCTGTATAAAGCACCTGGGAAAGGCCCCTGAGCTGATTGTAGTCTGAATTCAGTGGCGCCTGGCAGAGCCATGCCATGGAAACATATCTTGTCAGAGGCACGTGTGTTATCAGTTTGACTTTTAGCTCATGTGCCAGGGCGTGTATTTCATATCTAAATCCAGCCAGGCACCAAGAACAAACACAATTATCCAGGTCCACCCAGAAGTGACAATTACAAAGAAACCACAAGAATGCACATATTTTCTTTATCTTAAACTTTAGTAAAACTTCTGTTATCTTACTGTATAAAATGAACATGCTGTATCAGAGGACAGTTGTCCCACCCAGTCCCAGCTTTCCTTACAGTCTTTGCGTCTGCCTCTTTCATTTTCTCAATCCCCCATTGTCCCTACTCAGGACTCCTGTCCACTCTCTAGCCCAGCTGGTTATGGAAAAGAGGGAAATATTTATAATTGTCATGCATGCAAGCACTAAGAGGTGCTTCAGTAGAATTCCCTGAATTTTAGACATATCTCTCCCTATTTGATATCAGTCAATATAGTAACTGATAATCAGGTAGCCTGCTAGCATGACTTTTCCCTATTTGTAACAACTTGGTGTCAGCTACAGGGTTAGGTTTATTGGAAAACTCACTATATTTCCAGGTAGAAAGACTCATCCCCAGGGAATCATGAACTCTTGTTCTGCAGAGCTTAAAACAAATTCCTTCTAATGAGGCACTAGGAATAATTGTGTGAGAGTCCATTCCTACTTTTACTTCTTGGTGATGGATTTAGCATCATCAAATGGCCATTGTTTAGAAGTTTATAGTCCATCTTAAAGTACAGCACCTATTACAGGATTGCAACCCAAGCTAGCAATTGCCTTCACCTTGAAGAGATCATTCCAGTGTTCTATCTGGCTTACACCTTCTGGATGATGCTATATACAGCAGGAGTGGGGGTCCAGTGGTCATGTTCTTACTTCCTTCATTATAACATGTTTGTATTAAATTGGTATTTGTGGGAACCCCTTTCCACATTCCACATGGTTCAGGGTTCCTATTCAGGGTTCGGGTTCTGGAGGAGGCCGCACGCAAATGAAAAGAGAGACTAGAAAAGCATTAATTTGACAATATTGGGGGGCCAGGCGGAAACCTTCCTCAAGTGGGAAAGACTACCACTTGCTCTGGCCTTTTTCTCCCTTTTATTAAGACTACTTGACACACCCATAGCCTTTAGGCAGGAAATTACAAGAACAGAAATTAACATGAAACAAACAAGTAAAGGCTGCTTAAGCTAACAATGTCTCCACTAAATAGTGAGTGATTAGCTCTGACCTTTCAGAGCAATTAAGGTTGACCAGCCTTCTGGTCGCCTGTTCACATCTTTCTATTAGTGCGACAATGTTTGGTTTCCAGCAGGTATTATCTCAGTCTTTGTGTCTATCACTCTTATAAATACTTGGGTACTCCACTTATATGCACGTAAAGTTTCTTTTAAGTGGTCACTCTGCGAATGTATGAGGAGATCACTATTGTATATACTTGTGTGCAGGCTCCTTCCTCAAGGAGGTGGGCTTCCCCTATGATGAATAGGCTCTGGTCTGAGAACTGGCTGAGATCTGAAAACTGGTAAAAGGTCTTAACATTTAATTGCACTGACATCATCCTTCTGCTTACTTGCTTTTGATCTTTTTTGTTTTGTTTTGTGTTTTGTTGTTGTTATACAGGTGAAGCAATATATACATTGTCAAGTTTGCATCTTGGAACACCTAGGTCTGTTAGCTATTTCTATATGAATTCTTGGGTGAGGACCTATTGTTGCCAATCCAGTTATGCTGCCTACATCCATCTTGCTTCAGGTGGTTAAGTGCTACTACTAGTCTCTTCTAGTTTGAAATTCCACCTTTCCCATTGGAACTAGAGGACCCAGTTCCATAAGAGCAAACCCTGTTTTCATCTCTGACTTAAAAAGGACTGCCATCTCTATTCAATGATGCTAGTGCCTTCCTTATTGGTTTAATGAGGCGAGTATTCTTGGGCCCTCCCGAGGAGCATAGCTGATGGGTTTTTTAGTCATCTATAATAATAAAAGCATAATATGCAAATTGGCCAAATGACTGAACAGCAGAATGACCATCTGGACGACCTTCCTGCTGACCACACTATAACACCCACTGGTTTCAGGCCAGCTAAGGCGAGTGCAATGAGATTGGTCTGGGGCCTGGCATTGCCCCATGATCACCCTGCATAGGGAGATCCAGGCCACTGGCCGTTATGGTGATCAATTATTCAGGGGGGCTTCATGATCACTCCCAAGAGGGAGGCCCAGGCCACTGGCCATCAAAGTTATCAATCAATTAGGGGGGGCTTTATGATCACCCCAAAGAGGGAGGCCCATCAGGCTGAAGCAGGTGAATGGGACCTCCCTCTGTAGGGGTGATCCATTGAGGAGCTCTGGCTGGGTAGGTGGCATCTACCGCTTTGGGGTGATCCATCTTGGGGATCCCGAATTGTGAGAGGGCACAGGCCTGGCTGAGGGACTACCCCTCTGCCCAGTCCTCAAATTTCATGCACCAGGCCTCTAGTATATGATAAATTCACTTCAACATGTTTATTTCTCTGAGCCTTTTACTCCATCATACATACTTTGCCAAAGTAATTCTATCTCATTTGCTGCAGACCACTATCATCTCCACATTTCAAGAAGCTATCCCAGCAGCATGTTAGGATGGATTAAAAGTCTCTTTCTCCCTAGTGTCCTGAGGGTGTGGTTGCAGATCAACAAACTCAAAGCTGCTTTATATCTGGTCCTCTCCCATCTTCTACCCTCAGATCCATTTATGGTGATGATTTAGGGTTCCTAAAGATGCAAATTAGTCAGGTTCTGTGGCTTTTTTAGTAAATAACATCTTTCTTCCCAACAGAGACTGTACATCCTTAATCTGGACTGGCCTGAGAGTTGTTTCTGATTATTGTTCTAAAACAGTGGTTTTGAAAGTAGAAATGCAAATTATAAAGTCCCATCTTGGACACTACTGAATCAGAAAGTGTAGGCGTGGTGGCTCAATAATCTGAATTAACAATCATTCCAGGTGATGCTGATGCATAGTAAACACTTGTTTGAAGCCATTAGTAGGAGTAGCAACAGATACTCAGAAATTCAGACAACATCTTGTGGGGCATCTACCTTAAGTGATGACTTTTCATGGTAAGAGGAATCTATGATCCTCTAGCAAGGGGAGAGTTGCTTTTGCTACAGAGTTTTAGATGACTTAGTGATTTAAGATTCTTTTTAAAAATAAATTTTTATTGATTTTAGAGAAGAAGAGAGAGATAGAAACATCAATGATTAGAGAGTATAATAGATCATCTGCCTCCTGCAGACCTCACACTGGGGATTGAGCCCACAACCCAGGCATGTGCCCTGACCAGGAATCAAACCGGGACTTCCTAGTTCATAGGTGTCACTCCAACCACTGAGATACACCAGCTGGGCAGTTCAAGATTCAAGATTCTTATGTGCATGTACCCAGATGTTCTTATTTCAGATTTCAGTTCCTGTTAGGGCCATGAATTTAGCAGAGGAACTTGTCAGGGAGTTGTAAATTGAGCTTTTACTTGTAACTGCTACATTTCCAATAAGATCCATAGCCTGATTTTCATTACAGTCTGCCTTTTGATATAATCATATGATTTGCTTCTTTCATCACTTCAATGGCACAACATCTTCATAGATATCATTGGCACTGTCCCCTTGCCTCTCAAAACCCAGAGATGTTGCATCAACAAGTGTTCCTCTTTCACATCAATCCCATACCAATTCACCATAGGTAAAATTGTTATTATGTTGCTACAGTAGTATAGGAATTACCACTTTCTCAATGCTGTTCCTCTTAGAGTCTAGAAGAATATTATAAGACAAGGATTTAATTGCATATAGATTAGGCCTTGTCTGTGATTACCCGTGCATTGCTTTATTGTTTCCATGACTATCCAAGTGAATATTTAGTTTTCCTACCTGCTATAATGGGAAGTAATAAGAGAGGAGGGGTAGAAATGGATTTTGACTCAGTCAAACAGCAATGTTTGCCCCAGAAAGTACCAGTATGTATGAAATATTATATACAAACATGCATGTGTAGATTGCTCTTGGAAATCCTTGCATGTCTAGCTACCCAGGAACTCTAGTTCAAATGTATGCAAGGAACTTTAATTCAAATGAAAGAACTCAGAATAACTCATTCTTTAGTAATTTTTAGGTAGATATCTGTAACCTTTATTTACTTTGTAATCTCCCATGTTATATTCAAATTCACTTTGCCAAATAAATTCTTTTTAAAAAATATATATTTTATTGATTTTTTACAGAGAGGAAGAGAGAGGGATAGAGAATTAGAAACATCTATGAGAGGGAAACATCAATCAGCTGCCTCCTGCACATCTCCCACTGGGGAATGTGCCTGCAACCAAGGTACATGTCCTTGACCAGAAACAAACCTAGGACCTTTCAGTCCGAAGGCCAATGTTCTGTCCACTGAACCAAACTGGTTTCGGCCCAAATAAATTATTTTTTTCACAGAAACAAGAAGTAGACAATGGCAAAGGTCATAGTGGATCGTGTGATATTCCAGAGAGTGAAAGATCCAAAGAAACTTATTCCCAATTTGTTGGGGGTGAATATTTTGCTTTCCCCCCACTCTGGATGTCTCTTCCATGAAGAAGGCATTTAATTAGTGTAATATTTGCAGCGCCTGCCCATACCCTTACTCTTCCCTTAAAGAGGTAAGAGCAGCTTATTTGATAGTTGGGTTTAGCAATGTATCAGATAATTGAGAAATTTGTCAAAGTGTAGTTTATTCCTCTTATCTATCATTTCTCTTGACATTTAGCTGTACAGAGAAAATACACAAAGGGTTTCACTTCTCCTGCCATAAGTTTTACAGAGAATGCCACTCCACTTGGGGATGCCTGTGGCAATAAATTGTTCCCTGTGATTGAGTGAGTAAGTATGAGGAAAGTCCCTGGCCTATAAACAAGTCTAGGTAATAAAAGTGGTATTTTGATTTGTCTGCTTGATTCCCCCTTGTTTTTCTCTTAATCAGTCCAAAATGTGTTTATGAAAAGAAGGGTGTTGTCTATTATTTCCATCCCAACATTGCCCTATCTTCAAGTCATAGAAAGTTTGAAATTTCTTAACAGAGTTTCCTTTTTTGTATATAGTTACTTACAAATAATGACAATTGCAATGTTATTCAACTTCTTGTCATGAGTGTTGTTCTCTTCCACAAATTTTCCATTTGCTTTTTTTTCCCCACCAAATCAGGCCAATATTTCCACAACTTTTCTAGAAATGTGATATATTTTTGTAATTCTTTTATAATTTTACTTCACAAAAGTACTTGTTTTTAATCCTTATTTGAGGGTATATGTGGCTTTTTTTATTAATTGATTTTAGAGAGAGAGAAAGGGAGAGAGGGAGAGGGAGAGAGAGAGAGAGAAACAGAGAGAGAGAGAGAGAGAGAGGAAGAAAGACATTAATGTGAGAGAAGTGCCCTGACAGGGCATTGAACCCAAAACCTGGGTATGTGCCCTGACCAGGAATGGAACCCAAGACCCTTTGAGGCACTGGACAATGCTCCAACCAATTGAGCCACATTGGCCTGGTTTCTTTTACTTTTATTTGTTAGTAACATTCATGCTGCCCATGGTTAACATTGCTACATGTTATGACAGATTGTCTATTTTTCAGGTATTAAAATGGACTGTTTAATGACAAATGTGTTGATAAATCTGATATACAGATACTGTGCTAGTTTGAGGTAACCTTGAAGCAGAGACTGAAACAAGCACTTTGGGTCCAATTAGTTTGTTTGGCTATGGGTGGGAGGGATTCTGGTTAGAAATTAGGAGCATAGAGATAGGGAAAGAAGACTAGTCTATGGAGGGCATCGTACTGAGTTGATTTCTACATGTGCAACAGAAGTGGAATCCTGCTGGGATCCTCTGAGGAATCATGTAGAATGTATTCAGAATTATCCCTCCAAAGGACTGGAAATCAGGACACCAGACCATTTGTCTAGTTATTCTCCTCTTCAATTGGTTGGGCGTTGTCCTTGGGATAATTAACTGCTTTCCACTTCTGGGCCACCCCCTGTGCAAGCAGAATGAAGAATGACACAGCAGGGATTTGGAGGTGTGAGAAACTAGCAGCCTGCATAAGATCTATCCCCCACAGCTACAGCTTAAGGCCAAGATGAGCTGAAGGGAAGTGATGCAGGGCTCTAAAAGTGTCTGCTTCAAGTATTACTCAGAAAAATATCTACCCACAAAATATTCAAGAGAGTAGCCATTAGTTAAATTCATCCTATCAATCAGCACTTTAACTGTGGACCTGGTATGGCTAAACAATTGTTTGTTTTTTCACAAATTCAAATTAAGTTGTTTTTGTTGTTGTTTTTAAATATATTTCTTTATTGATTTCAGAGAGGAAGGGAGAAGGAAAGAGAGAGAGAAACATCAATTATGAGAGAGAATCATTGATCAGCTGTATCCTGCACAACCCAGGCATGTGCCCTTGGCCGGAAACGAACCTGGGACCCTCCAATCCCCAGGCTGATGCTCTATCCACTTAGCCAAGCCAGCCAGGTCTCAAGTTAAGTTGTTTTGAGTCCTTCCAAATTCCAGAGCATTCAGATATATCTATATCTTTATATTTATCTATCTATCCATCTATCTGTCTTTTCATTGAACCAGTCATGACTTCCATTATCTTGCACTGACTTTGAGTTAATGATATGTATTACTGGAATAATTATGTATTGATATTAATACTTAAATAGCATTAATTGACAGTTAACTAATTGTTTTTTTTTTGTAAGGAAATTACTCCTTCTTGCACTTATTTTTTTTTCTTTTTTAAAAATAAATCTTTATTTTTCCAATTATTACAATTGTTCCTCTTTCCCCCCCCCCTCCCCCATAGCTCCCCTCCACCCAGTTCCCACCTCACCATCTTCCCTTAAAACCCCCCTCCCTGCCACTGTCCTCATCCATAGATGTATGATTTTTGTCCAGTCCCTTCCTGTACCCCTATACCCTTTCCCCTCTTTGTCAGTCCACTCCCTTTTTATGCCCCTGATCTATTATATTCACCAATTTATTCTGTTCATTAGATTTTTTATTTACTTGATTTTTAGATTCACTTGTTGATAGATATGTATTTGTTGTTCATAACTTTTATCTTTACCTTTTTCTTCTTCATTTTCTTAAAGAGTATCTTTCAGCATTTCATATAATACTGGTTTGGTGGTGATGAACTCCCTTAGCTTTTTCTTATCTGTGAAGCTCTTTATCTGACCTCCAACTCTGAATGATAGTTTTGCAGGGTAATCTTGGTTCTAGGCTCTTGCTATTCATCACTTTGAATATTTCTTGCCTTTCCCATCTGGCTTGCATAGTTTCTGTTGAGAATCTGACAATCATATGGGTGCTTCCTTGTAGGTAATTAACTGTTTTTCTCTTGCTGCTTTTAATATTCTCTCTTTGTCTTTTTCTCTTGGCATTTTAATTATGACATGTCTTAGTGCGATCCTCTTTGGATTCCTTTTGTTTGGGGTTCTGTGTGCTTCCTGGGCTTGTAAGTCTATTTCTTTCACCAGGTGTGAGAAGTTTTCTTCAAATACATTTTCAGTGTCTTGCTCTCTCTCTTCTTCTGGCACCCCAATAATTCGGATGTTGGTATGCTTGAAGTTGTCCCAGAGGCTCCTTATACTTTCTTCATATTTTTGGATTCTTTTTTCTTTTTACTTTTCTGGTTGCATATTTTTTGCTTCTTCATATTTCAAATCTTTAACTTGATTCTTGGGATCTTATAATCTGCTATTGGATCTCTGTATATTATTCTTTATTTCAGTCAGTATATGTTTAATTTCTAGTTGGTCCTTTTTCATATCCTCAAGGGTCTCACTAAATTTATCGGCAGTTTCTAGAAAATTCTTGAAAAACTTTATAATGTGGTTTTGAACTCTATATCCAGTCATTTGCTTTCCTCCATTTCTCTCATTTGTGACCAATTTCTTTGTCTTCACATTTTGACTGCTTCCCTGAGTTGATAGAGTGGCTTTGTGTGGTAGGTGTCCTATAGGGCCCAGTGGCTCAGCCTCCTCAGTTACCTGAGGTAGACATTCTTGGTACACCCCTTTATGGGCTGTTTGAGCAGTCTTGTTCTAGTTAAGCCTTGATTGTTGTTGGTTTCCCTGGGAGGAATTGACCTCCAGGTCAGTTGGCTGTGAGGATCAGCTGTGTCTATGCAGGGAGAACTTCTGTGCTGGTGACACCCTTATGAGACAAGACTCGCTTCAGTGAGGGTGCTTCTTGAGTGTGTTTCTTGTGGATATGAGGAGTTGTAATATGGATGGTTCCATTCTGACCACTGAGAGATCCAAGGAAGTGCAAATTTAGTCTCTGCCTGAGGCTACCCAGGAGGAGCTACAGAGAGATCTGCAGATTCCTCTTCTTTGTTTGGCGTTTGGAGGTGCTCAGATGAGGCCCAGCTGTGCAGTAATGCAAGCTGTTGTGGGGGCCTTCAGCCTTCTTTTGGATGTTCTGGGGCTCTCTGATCCAGCTGCAGTTGTTAGGTAATTTTAGGTTGCAACAGGCCTGGTCATTCATATACAAAAGTCTCTGTGCACAGCTTGGGTGGAGCGGGGTCTCAGGGCAGAGTAAACAGCAATGGCTGACCTTCAGCCCTGCCCTAAGAGACCCTGGATCTCAGTGTTTGGTGGTAATCACTGCAAGCACCTCTGAGAGAAAGCCACCTTCGAGTTCCATCTGAAGCCAGACAGTCCATTTTCTCCCTATATGTGTCTGGGTCCCCAGAGTCTCGCCTGGAATTGGAATTCAGAGAAGTTGGGAGCTTGTGTCTCCCTCCTGATTGAAAAAGACACATACTCAGTTGCCAGCCCTTTCCTCGTGCGCACCTCCATGTCTATGCACTTTACTTCCGCAGCTCCTCTGAGTCTCAATGTGCTTTTCTCTTTCCTTCTAGTTGTAGAATTTCCACTCAGCCAGCCTTCCTGTGGTTCTGGATGACGTCCGTTTTTTCTTTTAGTTGTAGTTTTGAAGTGGTTGTGTGGGGCAGCAATTTCACGTGTTTACCTATGCTGCATCTTGGTTTCCAACTCTCCTCCTTGCACTTATATGTATGTAACTCTGGTCCAAAGTTGAGATTGTCTTGTGATTTCAAGATGATGGTTATCCTAGTATGATTTATTTTATAAGAGTGAAGTCGAGGTTCCCTGGTCCCAAAGTGCATTCCTTTTTTAATGATGCGTTTGTCAAGGAAAGAAGGCAGTCCCAGGGAGTAAACAACTTGAAAACAGGTTATTGAGTGGTGGGTAAAGGTGGGTACAGAAAAGCACCTCTCTTCTGGAACTCATCCAAGATCTGGATTGGATAAATAACTTCAGTTTCAGGGGGAAATTTTCATAATTTATAATCCAGATTCTCTAGATTCAGTCTCTCTTTCTGTAATTTTCTTTTGTTGTCCTCTGGTATGAAATAAAATCTTGTTGAAATTCTTAATTTATTCTCTGTTGTGCTCATGAGTATTATGTAAAAGTTTTGGTGTTTTCGATTGGCCTTTAGTGTTAGGGAAAATAAGCTCTATATCTTATGTCCCGTTGATGGTTTCTAAGTAAGGGAATCTTTAAGAAGAGTGTCCAGTCTATACTGTGGAGATTTTCCCTTCTTTGTCTTTTGCTAAAGAAGGTAAGGCATGTACTCTGGCTGATGTGGCTCAGTTGGCTGAGCATCATCCCATGTACCAGAAAGTCACAGGTTCAATTCCCCATCAGGGCACATGCATGGATGGTGTGTTTGATGCCCAGTAGGGGGAGTGCAGAAGGCAGCCAATTGAAGTTTCTTTCACATCCATGTTTCCCTAGCTCCCTTTACTTTCTCTCTAAAATCAATTTAAAAAAGAAAAAGGTAGTTGCTTCCTACAGCGTCTTACTATGAATAGTTAAGGGTCTCCTTAAATATTCTTTCACCATACACAGCAGTTGATTTACTTCATTTCTAAATCACATTGTTTGGAAACTGTCTCTTGCACTGACAACAAATATAGGGTTTAATTCTTCACCATAAACTACTCTCTTTTAGTGACCTCTTCAACTTCTTAGCATTAAGGATTGCCTCAGAGGCTGGTCTTATTAACATCTTTAAAAAAATGTGGAAAAGGAAGTGTTCACAATACAATTTCCAAGTTTGCCAATGAACCCTAGTTCCTCTGGTTATTAAAATGCCAATTTGATAGGAGATAAACTGTAGGAAGACCTCATGAAGGTGCATTAGTGGACAGAAAATGGATATGTGACCCTCAGCGAGGACAAGAAAAAGATCAGTCAATGCATTTAGGAAGAAATTAATCCAAACTATACTTGCAACGTAAGGGCCTTGTGGTTATCCATCATTGTAGCTCTTCTCTGAGAACAGAGACCTGTCTACTAAAGGCTGATAAAATTCTACAATCACCAGGAAGAGAAGAGAAACAAAATAAAACATTGCAGCCTCCTGTTACAGAAAATCATGGTGCATATATGCCTGTTATTTATATGTCTGATTCCTATGTTCAAGAATATAATGCAAAACAAAACAAAATAAACAAGGAAACATTATAGGATAGGATATCTGAAAAAATTAAGACTGGCAATACTGTCATGTAAAGGTTGACTAAGAAGAAATAAATTCTAATCCCTAGCTGGTTTTGCTCAGTGGATAGAGCATTGGTTTGCAGACCAAATGGGTCCTGGGTTTGATTCTGGTCAAGGGCACGTTCCTTGATTGCAGGCTACTTCCTGGCCCAGGCCCTGGTCAGGGCTTGTACAGGAGAAAACCAATCATGTGTTTCTCTCATATCAATGTTTTTTTTCTGTCTTTCCCTTTCTCTTCCATTCTCCCTAAAAATCAACTGAAAAATATCTTCAGGTAAGGATTAACAAAAGAAATTAAAATAATAAAAAGATAGAAACTCTATAATATAACAGAGTTTGAGAGAAAATAGAACCAAAACTTTCAGAGTCCTTAAGGAGTCTATTTTATATGTGAAGACTAACTAACTCTCTTTTAAGAGCTCAAAGACAAAACCCGAAGGTGTTTCTAACAGATTCAGTAGAGAGTAGATTTATGAAACTCATTTCCTAGAGAAATTGTTTCTTATGAAAGTAGAATTTCCAAATAGAATTTAATAAACCCTTCTAGTATGCATTTAAGTTATTCTTTAAGAAGGGAAAATTATTGTATATTTATTTCTAGCTTTCAAACTGAATATTCTTATCACCTATCCTTTGGCGTTCATCAGAGGCAAGAAAAAAACAAAACAACAAAAGCAGCTCTTCCTGACCAGTAATTTCATGAATTGAGAAGTTGAAAATGGAACTGTGTAATTAGTACATGAGTTTCTCAAACATCTGTCACATCTTATTGTTTAGTTACTATTGAGACAAGGCAGTGAACATCTAACAGATTTAATCTTTATAAAACAGAAATGTTTCTCAACAATTTCTTAAGCAAATCAATGAATTCTCACCTGGGGAAGCCAGGCCAATATGAGCAAAATCCCTGCTGAAACAATCTGAAAACTTAGGAATTTCTTTGTGATTTGAAATTTGGTCAGTTACTGGACCACCCAGCCTGTGGCTCAGTGGTTGAGCATCAGCTTATGAACCAGGAGGTCATGGTTTTATTCCCAGTTGAGGCACATATCTGGGTTGCAGCTCAGTTCCCAGTGTGGAGCGTGCAGGACTCAGCCAATAAATTATTCTCTCATCATTAATATTTCTGTCTCTCTCTCCCTCCCTTTCCCTTCTGCTCTGAAATCAATTAAAATATATATATGTATATATATATATATAAACAATAAATAAAGTAACTAGATTGTAACTTTATTTGTTTCAGTTCTGTTGAATTTCAGTAAGTAATTAAGAGTACCCTGGGGTAGCATCAGTCGACAATAGTGTGACTGGCACTTGATGCTATTCAAAAACAACCCGAGAATGGTTATTTGACAGTCACTTCTAAGGAAGTGATAAATTGGTGGCTATAATATATTCTCATTTGTCTGAAGATTTATAACGACGAACAATAGTGGGAAAATTATTGAAGACAGGTGTCAACAAACATTTTTTGAAAAGATCCAGATAAACATTACAGGCTCTCTGGACCATATGGTCTATGTTACAATTACTCAACTCTATCACTGTGGCACAAAGACAGACCAAAACAATACATAGACAAATAAGGAAGTGAGGCTATTTGTTCCAATGAAACTTTACTTCCACAAATGGGCACCAGGCTGGATTTGACTTGTAGGTCAGCTGACATTAAAACTAAGGGTGGCTGATATTAATGAAACATAATCATACAAACTTTCGAAAGGCATTTAATTAAAGCATATATTTCATAGGAGTCCTCTTGAGTTGAAATATGTGTACCGCATAGGCCTTTATTTTTAAGACCTGTTCTGTTCTGCCCAGGCTTTTGTGTTGAAAAGCGTATGGGATTTTCAGCCAAAGGTCTTTGGTTCAAGGCCTGTTCTTCTACTCCCTACCTGTGTGACCTTTAGCAAGGGGCTTTGTTCTTCCTTTATAAAATTAGACTATAAGAATGTTTAATTGTGAGAATTAATTGAGATAATATTAATGAGAAGAATTTTGTAAAAATCAGCTGTAAACACTTAACTACAGTAACAGTTACTGTTACCATTATCTGGGATCATTGGTTAACAATTGTCATCTTTTTTGTCTGAATATCTTCACAGGCTAATTAATCTGTGTACTTTCCCTAAATGAGATGTGGATTAATCCAAGGAGAATCTGGCAATAGAATCTACTTCACTAAAATAATCAAATTACCCATGATTCATAAGGTTTTAGGAAATGTACACTCATAGAGAAAATAAACCCTAATATTTGTAAATCAGAAAATATAAAGAGAAGTTATAGTAGCTGATATAAATGATACTATGACTTCAAGAAAAGAATTGTCAAGGTGCAGGAAAATAGAAAAATAATAGAAGTGGAAGATGAAAGGTAAGTCAAGGGGCAAAACTGAAATAGGGCTAACAGTGGGAATTTAGTGGGGAAAAGAATTCAAAAGGCCAAGTTGATGAAAGTAGGTCTAGTTCAAGGTAAATAACAGAGTCTGCAGCCAAGCACTAAATAGAAAACTTGCAGCTCTGGGCTTATCTGTCCTCATTACCAGTGTGACCATTTTGTCGTCTTCACTTTGATTCGGTTATTACACTTGAGACCTTCCCATTTGTATCTGTATTTTCTGACAGGCACCCAAAGATAAGGACCAGGCAAGCATTTCAAATAATAGTGCATAGTTCTATTGGGTCTGCATTTTTAATCAGAGAAAGCTTCCTTGAAACAAGTGACACTTGTGTGCCCTGACTACGAAATGAGTTGAGATAAATGAAGATTAAATAACAGACTTGTTCATCAGGATTTAGGGTAGACTTAAATTTTCACAGTCCATTTTCTTGCTCTCACTTTCTCGCTCTCTCAAGCCTGTATTCCTGCTTATACATTCTCACAACACACATCCACACCCACGCACGCCTGTCATACTTTCTCTACCCAGATGGATGAAATGGACTGAAGTTGGGTGCACCAATGTGTCTTTTATAATAAGTATTCACTGTCTCAGAGTCAGACAAACGAGAAGAAAGTAAAAAGCATACTTTTTTTTTGAAAGCGTAGAGAAATGACATTTCTATTTTTCTTCCTGTTATGACTCAAGCTAACCTAGTTAGGTACCACATTCATATTAAGTAGATATTCAGTTCCTCCATCTGGAAAACAGAAGGTTAAAAGTATGACTGTTGCAATTCAAGAGGCTTTTATTTTCATCTTCAAAAAAAATATTTGAAATATCTCCACAGTTCTTTCCAGTCACTGGGTTATATGTGGACTTGCCTATACCAGCAAAAATATGAAAACACACTGAAGAATTGTGTCTTTTGTTATTTTGTAATTGTAGTGGAGTTGGAAGTTTGGGCTTACTGGGAAAGGAAGAAATGCATTACTTTGAAGAGAGAAACTCATTACTTTGAGAAAAAAACACTTTCAAAATTCTATGAAATACTATCTAGGGTTCCCAAAGATGAAAATAATTTTTGAAAAAAAATTAAGGTCAAAATATTAATGGCATTTTAATTTTTTTCTGAGTTTAAGAATACAGGAAAATGTGTTTTAGATATTTCCTAAATACCCAAGGGGGGAAATGCATGTTCTGGTGGTTGTATCACCTCTTTTTGTTTCATATTTAGCACATTAGGTATTATTCAATCAGGAAAAGCGGAATTTGGGAAGGTTTTTCTCCTGGCATGAAATCCTCCATCTTAATAAGATAAATTATCTTCTGTGATTCCAAACTTAAACCCCTTAATGTTCTTCTGAAAAGCCTAAATATATATATATTAAAAGCCTAAGTGTCTGATTGGCTGGTCAGACGTTCAACCAATTAAAGCATAATATGCTAATGATATGCTAAAGTTGCCCAACCACTTGCTATGATGTGTAATGACCACCAGAGGGCAGGTGCTCTGACCAGTAGGTTAGCTTGCTGCCGGGATTTGGCTATTGAGACTGAGTGAGATGGGCTGGACATACCCTAGAGCCCTCTCACGGTCCCTCCAACGCTGGCCAACCTTCCACATCCCTCCCTAGCCCCAGTGGTGCATCAATGGGGACCTTCAACCTGGCCTGCACCCTCTCACAATCCGGGACCCCTTGAGGGATGTCAGAGAGCCAGTTTTGGCCTATCCTGCAGGCCAGGCTGAGGGACCCCACTGGTGCATGAATTTGTGCACCAGGTCTCTAAAATATATACATACATATATATGTACACTGAGTGGCCAGATTATTATGATCTCTGAATGCATAATAATCTGATCACTCGGGGTGTGTGTGTGTGTGTGTGTGTGTGTGTGTATTAGAGGCTCTGTGCAAGAATTTGTGTATGAGTGGGGTCTGGCCAGCCTGGCCAGGGGGAGGGGACATGGGTGGTTGGCTGGCCTGCCTGCTGGTTACACTCCTGGTCAATGTGACAATTTGCATATTCACCTTTTATTATATAGGATATACACTGAGTGGCCAGATTGTTATGCATTCAGAGATCATAACAATCTGGCCACTTAGTGTATACTAGAGGCCTTGTGCATGAAATTTCTGCACTGTGGGGATATCCCTCAGCCCAGCCTGCACCCTCTCCAATCTGGAACTGCTGGCTCCCAACCACTCGCCTGCCTGCCTGCCCAATCACTCCCTAACTTCCCACATCAACCGATCAATGCCTAACTGCTACCGGCCAGCCTGATCACCCCCAAATGCCCTCCCCTGCCAGCCTGGTTGACCCTAACTCCCCTCCCCTGCCATTCTAGTTGTCCCTAACTACCCTCACTTGCAGGCCTGGTCCCCCCAACTGCCTTCCTGTGTCGGCTTGGTCACCCCTAACTGCCCTCACCTGCTGGCCTGGTCACCCCAACTGCCCTTCCCTGCTGGTTTGGTCACCCTAATTGCCCTCCCCTCCTGGCCCAGTCACACCTAACTGCACTCCCCTGTTGGCCTGGTTTCCCCCAACTGTCCCCCCCCACAGACCTGGTTGCCTCCAACTGCCCTTCTCTGCAGGTATGGTTGCCCCCAAACTGCCCTTGCCCCCCTTCAGGCTTGGTTGCACTCAATTTCCTTTAACTTCTGGTCTGATTGCCCACAACTGCTCACCCCTGCTGGCCATCTTGTCGCAGCCATCTTTGACCACATGGGAGTGGCCATCTTGTGTGAGGGTCAATTTGCATATTACCTCTTTATTATATAGAATTATTATATATACTTATTTTTATTTTTAATACAATGATAGAGAAAGCAGAAGACACAGAGATTTTTCTCAGAACTCTCCTCATCCAGGTCAATTATGGTTGCTACCACCAAATAGAATTAGACAGCACAGATATCTGACTTTAAAAGTTTAATTTTATAATACGTTTTCATTTTTCTCTATTCCCCAACTCACTCATAACACAGTAGTTTCCAAACATAATGAGATCATTATTTTATTCACTAAATAGAGGCAGGAAGACTTGAAAGAATGACTTGAAGACTTGAAAGAATGCATTGGATTAAAATTGCTTGTCTCTATATTGCTTTATAGATAATTATAGATACCTGAAGTAATCAAAACATGTACTTAAGATTTGCAGAGCAGCTTGTCAAAGTCTGTTTGCTTAAGAATACTGTGTTTTTGCTCTTTTTAAAAAATGCTTTACAGAAGAAACACTCCACTGTGGTAACATATGATGAAAGTGACACTGATTTGGAATGTAAATATATGCAGAGTATTTTAAACTGACAGCACTTTTTTATGTAAAAATACTTTAAAAATATATCCTATATCTGAAATTCAATTGATAGAGATTAAAACATTAACAATCATTCTATTCTAATTTTAAAAATATACATAGCAAGATAATATTTACTCAAAGATATGCTTTATTTACTTTGTTAAAAAAAAGAGCGGATATCTTAGTTTTGTTTTTTTTAATACTTGTGTATGAAGTAGAGTTGGCCAAAAAATTGGCTTTTTGTTAGATTGGATTATATGAAATTATTTTTAACAGCCACAGACAGTAATTTTACATGATTCAACCTCATGTATAGGACTGCCTCAAAGGAATAACATCAATCCAAATACGGATACTTTTTAAAACAGCAATTCTTTTATGTTTTATATATTTTGAATATCACCTTACATTTTACAACAATACCACTTGCAGTTTATCAGTTAAATATTTGTTCATTCAACATCCCCATTTTATTTTCTGGAAATGAGATGGAAACATTTGGAATATACATGGATTTAAGGCTCTAATCTAGACTCACATTTTTAAGATGTTAAATATAGCCATTGGTTTACCAGGACACTTTAAGGAGTTGTGTTACATTTATACACCTATGTATTCACCACCAGAATCAAAATAAAATATTTCCTTTTCCCATCTATGCCCCCACATCCCTAGGTAACCATTGATCTGATTTCTATCACTTTAGATTAATTTTACCTTTGACAGAACTTACAAAAGTGGAATTGTATAGTATGTACATTTTTGTTCCAGGCTTCAGCCAGCTTAATGTTTTAGACATTCATCCATGATGTTGTGAGAATCAGTAATACGTTTCTTTTTATCTATCTGCTGTAGTATTCCACTGTATGGATATATCATAACTTTGTTTATCTATTCACCTGTTGAGGAACTGCTAACAGTTTTTGGCTGTTATGAATAAGGAGGCACTGAATACTATGTATAAGACTCTATGTTTTAATTTCTCTTGGGCAAGTATCTAGGAGTGGAATTGCTAAGTCATGTATGTTTAACTTTAATATTACCAAATTGTTTTTTAAAATAGTAATTTTACTAGATGAAGAGGAGGTCCTCTTCCCCACTGGGTGATGCTGAGGCTGCTGAGGATAGAGTTCTTACAATATCTCAAGAAAAGAGGATGAGATATGGTAGAAAGTTTTATTTTCAAGGAATTTTATTCCTGGGTTTCTAAAGTCCCATTTTCCTTTCTCTAGTCATTAAAGAAATGTAGCTGGGGTTCCAGTAAAGCTAAAAGCAAAGCCAATGTTCAGAGTTTCTGTTCCATGTTGCAGTCCAGTCCAACACAGCATCAGGTAGTTGCTGTCTTTTAGTCCATTGTGTGTGGGGGTCTGCATGGCTGTGGGCCACATGGAGAGTGCAGGAGAGCATGCCCCAAGAACAAGAGTTCCAAGGGTCCCGAAAGCACAAGAGAACAAATTCCCTTGTTCAGGGGATTAACTATTCCAAATCTTCAAGTGCTTGCGCTGGCCACACCTATTCTAGTCAATGACCTTTGTTCCCAGGTGAGACTGACATACTGTACCTTTCCCATGTCCAACTTTATTGGGCATACATCTATCTTCCCTTTGTCCAGTACCTGTCCCCAGTATTTCAAGGGAACATGTCTATAATATCTGGCCTTCCCTTTGTTCCTTTTTCTATTAGCTAATTACAATGGTATTAGTAACAACTTGGTTTTTAAAAATATTTTATTGATTTCAGAGAGGGAGATAGAAATAGAAACATCAATGATGAGAGAGAATCATTGACTGGCTGCCTTCTGTACACCCCCATAGGGTATTGAGCCTGCAACCCAGGCATGTGCCCTGACCAGGAATCGATCCATGACCTCCTGTTCATAATTCAATGCTAAACCACTGAGCCATGCTGGCCAGAAGCTGTCTTAATATTTTTAATGGCAAAAATACAGTTCATTTTCTTTCTATAATATCATGTCTTCCATTTCATGAATTCTCCTCCTCTGCCCCAACTATTACAGGATGACAGAATCAGATGACAATGAAAATAAAATAAAAGTTCTCAGGTTCTTCAGTCTTTAAGTCACACAAAGCAAGATGATATTAAGTGTTTGACTAGTTGTTAATAACAGCTTGAAAATGTGTCACTGGGTATAAGTATTTTCTAAAGTTCAGCATTTTAGCATTTTAATGTGCAATATTTTATAAGCTAGGGGTGGGTGGGAGAAGTTGCACATCTATCTTCTATTTCCTGTTGATTGTAATCCCCTTTGTCAGTAACCTGCTTGAACTGCTAAAATCTCCTGTTAAGTGGGAAAAAGTCACCCCTGCCTCTTAGCAAATCTTGGTAAACATGTCAACACGTTATGGAATGGGGTAAACCTTTGAATTTGTGATCATCTGATGAGGAGATCTTTTTGATCAGAACTTTTATGTTGGTTCAAAAGGCAGAACTAGTTATCTTCTTCGTTTACTGTCAGGTATCTGAGATGGGTAGACACACATGCTGGAATTTTGGTTCAACTCTCTATGAAATGTCCTTAATACATGGGCTTTTGAGTTTCCCCTGACCTCTCCTGGTATTTAAAACTGGAGGTCCTACCTCTAGGATATATAATACTTAGATATTCTAAAATAGATATATTTAGTACCAAATGCAGTTAGATATTTCTTTTTCTGAGTGTTTTAGCACATTTGTACAAGTTGTTAAAATACTTGTTTTGCTGAATTTTCATTAGTACTTCTCAGTGAGACAGTAACATTCAATATCACTGAGAAATATGTTGGACATCTCTAGTAAGTTTTTTAATTATTGTATTTGTAGATATTCAGAAGACAATAGAAACTATAAATACTGGTAATTTAAGGATTCCAAAAATATTATGATGGCCCTAATATTCCAACTGATAATAACTACAGCTGTGTTTATCAAGCACTTATGTTCCAGGTAGTGTTCATAGAGCTTTCTATATATTATTAATCACAACAATTCTATGAGGGATGTACTACTATTATCCTCATTTTAAACATAAGAAAACGAAGGCACTAAGAGGTTACCTACTCTGCTCTAGGTTACATAGTTAGTGAGTGTTAAAGCTGAAATATGAAGTCAGTCCAGCCATATAATGCTAATATTTCACTTTATTTTTTACTTCTTTTGACTTTGTTTTTAATATTATTAATTGATTTTTTATTGAGGAAAGGAGAGGGATAGAGAGATAGAAACATCAATGTTGATAGAGAATAATTGATCCACTGCCCACTGGGAATCAAGCCTGCAACCCACATATGTGCCCTGACTGAGAATCGAACTGTGACCTCCTGGTTCATAAGGTGATGCTCAAGCACTGAGCCGTGCCAGGTGGGCTTGACCTTATTTATTTATTTTTATTTCAGAGAGGAAGGGAGAGAGAGAGAGAAATTGAAACATCAATGATGAGAGAGAATCACTGATAGGCTGCCAGCTGCCTCCTACACGCTCCCCCACTGGGAACTGAGCCCACAACCTGGGCATGTGCCCTTGGCCAGAATCGAACCTGGGACTCTTTAGTCCATAGGCTGATGTTCTATCCACTGAGCCAAACCAGCTAGGGCTTGACTTTATTTTTCAAAATCAGTTTTAGGTTCACAGAAAAATTGCAGGGAAGGTACAATGTGCATAGGCTCCATTATTAATATCCCTCATCAGAGTGGCACATTTGTTACGATGGATGAACCTATACTGACACATTATAATTACCAAAAGTCCATAATTTAAATTAGGGTTTGCTCGTGCTGACACAGGCTGAGTCTCTCTTAAATGGATGGAAGTACTCTACAATTATTATTATTTTAAGCCTCTCCTAGATAAGTTTAAAGTTTATCTTCAGGCTAAGAGCTCTGAGTCTGTGCTGATGGATACCAGCTAACAGTGGAAACCTGGAAAGCAAAGAGCTCCTAGAAAACAGAGAACTTCACTCTGCCGTGTGGATAGGCTTTCCCTAAATAAGCCAGACCCCAGCAGAAGTCGGGATGAGAGGCGGGGTGGGGTGGGGTGGGGCGGGGGTTGGGGGGGTTGGGGAGGGAAAGGGAGCCATGTTGTCTTAGAGTATGCTCTTTCCTTGGTGCATTAAGCTCACACCCTTTTCTCCTTTCCTTCCACTTTGTTTTCAGTAAACCTCATTTTTGGAATCTGTTTTGCTTCCTCTCCTGATTTTTATCTTGGGGGAGGGGGCACAAAATCCCCTTCTCTGGTGACATTGGTATTACACAGTCTATGGGTTTGGACAAATATATAATGGCATGTATCCATCATAATGATATTATTCAGAGTATTTTCACTGTCCTGAAAATCCTCTGTACTTCATCTATGTTCAACCCTTCCTCCCCAACCCCTGACAACTACTGAACTTTTTATAGTCTTCATAGTTTTGCTTGTTCTATTGGAGGCTCTGAGAACAGCACCAGGTGTTAGACCAGTGAGGTCAGACCAGACCTGGGTTTAGCAACCTTGGTGCTTGAATCTAGCAAGGAAAGAATTCAGAGCCAAGACTCAAACTCTAAGACAACATTTATTTGAAAAATCACACAGGTAGAAGAAGTAATTCATAGAAGAAATGGGCTTAGGCAACAAGTTATGTAAGTAAGGGAAGTGCCCTTGGGAGCTTAGAAGTGGGGAAGATAAAGGTGACATGCCTGGGGGAAGGAGGAG
This sequence comes from Lasiurus cinereus, assembly GCA_011751065.1. Taxonomy (NCBI): domain Eukaryota; kingdom Metazoa; phylum Chordata; class Mammalia; order Chiroptera; family Vespertilionidae; genus Lasiurus; species Lasiurus cinereus. Next base: position 45,379,269 of record JAAGEH010002528.1, on the reverse strand, counting down.
GCAGAAGGGGAAGGCTCAGGGCATTCTCTTGGGAGGAAGAGCCCACTGTTCCTCCATCCTAAGGGTTTTAAGGGTGGAGATCTTAGGGAAGGCAACAGGGGAAGATCATCTATTTATATAAAACCCCGATATGCAAATAGATCAAACAGCAGAACAACTCAACAACCGGTCACTGTGATGTGTGCTGACCACCAAGAGGGCACATGCAAAACAGAGCACAGAGCATGTTAGGCATCAGCTGCAGTGGGATGGTGGAGAGGTGAACATAGGCGCCAGACCAAGGCAGGGCACCGGTTGCTGTTATCAGGGTGAGTCTCTGGTGATTACTGAAAATTCTTTGCTCTTGCACGCTGCAGCCTCACTGGGCACTGGCCCCAGTCACACCTGCTGCCAGCACCAGAGCTGCTGCTTGCACCCACTGTCCATGCCTGCCTGGTGCAGGTGCTGATTGCTCAGTGCTGGCAGTGGGTACGCTCAGTGGCTGCTGACCCCAATCGCCCCTGAGTGCTTATCCACCTCCTTCTGCTCCTGAGGGGTGTTCAGGACAGCAGTCACTGCTGGCACAGGGCCCAATTATTCCGTGCTGTCAGCGGGTACAAGCAGGGCTGGCACCATCAGCACATGTGGAGGCAGGAGCGGGGCTGAAGGCAGACAGGGGACCAGGGGCTGTGGCAGGAAGGGCTGGGTGGGGACTCAGAGGATGGGCCAAGACCCACCCCTGTGTCCACTGCAGCCTCGTGGACCACAGTTGCTTTCAAGGTGCATGAATTTGTGCACTGGGCCCCTAGTAATAAAATATTCAGTAACTTTCCAGGTGTGTCCTTTCAGGATCTGGGTCTCCCCTGAATGATTGGTTGGCACCAGAGTAGGAGGTCATTATTCAATGTAGCTGGTCTTGAGGCCAGTGGAAACATTGCTTGTTTGGTTTTGCTGCTTTTCGGGCCTGGAGAGATTTTTAATGCTGTTGATTCTTTCAGATTTTCTACATAGATGAGCATGTCATTCACAACCAAAGAGAGTTTTATGTCTTCCTAATCTGTATATCTTTTCTTGGCTTGTCCTATTGCATTAGCTAGAACTTAAGATGTTGAAAAAGGATAGTGAAAAGAGCCTTGTGTTATGCCTGATCTTAGTGTGAAAACTTTGATTTTCTTATCATGAGGTGTCATGTTTGTGATGTTAGCTAGAATGTTGTTTTTTGTTTTGTTTTGTTTTTGGTAGATATTCTTTGTCAAGTTAAGGAAATTCCCCTCTTTCTTAGTTTGCTCATTTTTTTTTTTTATCATGAATGGGTACTGAATTTTGTCAAATGCTTTTTCTGCATCTATTGCTATTATTACATGATTTTTCTTTTATAGCTTGTTGATGCAATGTTGATAACATTAATTAATTTTTAAGTCTTGGATAAATCTTACTTGGTTGTGATGTATAATTATTTTTATATATTGTTGTACTTGATTTCTAATATTTTGTTGAGAATTTTTATATGTATTCTCACCAATTATATTGGTCTGTAATTTTCTTTTCTTCTTGTGTCTTTGTTTAGTTTGGGTATTAGGATAATTCTGGCCTCATAGAATGAATTAGGAAATATATCCTCTGCTTTTAACCTCTGAAGAGATTCTAGAGAATTGGTATCTTTCTTAAATGTTTGGCAGAATTTTTCAGTGAGCCAATCTATATCTGATGCCTTTTTTAATGTGTGAATTTTGGCAAATTGTGGGCATAGAGTTGTTCATAGTATTCCTTTATTATACTTTCAATGTCCATAGAATCTGTAGTGAAATCCCCTCTTTTATTTCCAAAATTAATAATTTGCATCTGTTCTCTCTTTGTTTGTTTTTTTATTTGTTTGTTTTTGTTTTTTGTTTTTTTGTCTAGACAGAGGCTCATTGTTTTTATTGATCTTTTTACTAAACTACCTTTTGGGTTTGTTGATCTTTATTGATTTCTTGTTATCAGTGCAATTGATTTCTGCTCTAAATTCTCAGGATTTTTTCTTTCTGCTTACTTTGGATTTAATTTGCTCTTTTTTAATATAGCTTTCTAGATGAAAACATAGATTATTGACTTTAGAGTTTTTTTTCTTTTGTAATGTATTAATTCAGTGCTATAAATTTCCATCTATGTACCATGTTTAATACTTCCCACACATTTTAATGTTTTATTTTTATTTAGTTCAAAATATTTTAAAATTACTCTTGAGATTTCTTTTTTGATCAATGTGTTATTTAGAAGTGTGTTGTTTATTCTTCATATATTTTGGAATATTCTAGTTATCTTTTCATAATTGATTTCTACATTTATTTCATTGTGGTCATTGAATGATTTCTATTATTTTTATTTTTATGTTTTAAAAGCTTACAGACATTTTAATTCCATATTAACTGTATAAAACAACACTTTGTCTTGATAGGGTATTATTACTTAATAGTAAAACCACAATTTTATTTTATTGTAAAAGACTAGAAGCCCAGTGCACAAAATTCATGCACGGGATGGTATGTATCCCTCAGCCCATTATACATTCTCTCCAATCTGTTATCCCTCTCAATATTCAGAGAGGGATACTGGCTCCTAACTGCTCACCTGCCTGCCTGCCTGATTGCCCCTAACTGTTTCTGCCTGCCAGCCTGATCACCCCTAACCACTCCCCTGGCAGCCTGATTGATGCCTAACTGCTCCCCTGCTGGCCTGGTTGCCCCTAACAGCCCTCCCCTGCTGGCACAGTCACCCCTAACTGCTCTCTCCTGCAGGCCTGCTTCCTCCCAACTGCCCTCCCCTACAGGTCTTGTCCCCCCCAACTGCCCTCCCCTGCAGGCATTGTTACTTCCCATTGCACTCCCCTACAGGCCTGGTCCCCCACAAACTACCCTTCCCTACAGGTCTTATTCCTTCCAACTGCCCTCCCCTGCAGGCCTGGTTGCTCCCAACTGCCCTTCCCTGCAGGCATTGTCACTCCCAACTGCCCTCCCTTGCAGACCTGGTTGCCCCCAACTGCCCTCCTCTGCTGGCCTGGTTGCTCCCAACTGCCCTCCGCTGTAGGCCTAGTCCCCTGCAACACCTCTTCCCTGCAGGCCTGGTCATCCCCAACTGCCCTCCTCTGCTGGCCTGGTCCCCCACAACTTCCCTCTCCTGCTGGCCATTTTGGGGTGGCCATCTTGTGTCCACATGTGGGCAGCCTACTTGTGTTTTGGAGTGATTGTAAATTTGCATATTACCTCTTTATCATATAGAATTCCTTTTGCTAACAAATTGCCACTTAAAATATATATATATATATACTTTTTAAAATGTACACAATATCTCATTTTTAAAATGCTTTTTAAGGATATATCATTTCCTAAGAGCTCAATATGTTATGGCTAATGGAAATGTGTACTTTTTAATTGAATTTATTGGGGTTATATTGATCAATAAAATTATATAGGTTTCAAGGGTATAATTCTGCAATGTATTATCTGCACAGTGCATTGTACATTGACTATTCAAAATTTAGCCTCCATTCATTACTGTTTATTCCCAATTTATCCTTTCAACTCCTTTCATCCTCTTTCCTCTAGGAATTATTACCATACTATTTTCTGTGTCCATGAGTTTATTTATTATTTTCCTTTTGACTTATTCCCTTCACCTATTTCACCCAGCCTTCTAGCCTCCTCCCCTCTTACAGCTGTCAATCTGTGCTCCTTATCTAATCTTTTATTTACTTATTCTATCAGTTTCTGAGAGACATATGTTATAATAATATTGCTGTGGTTGTATGTTTACTTATTTCTACTTTAGATTCTCTTAATTTTTGTTTTCCTTGTTTAGAATTGTTCTGTCTTCCTGGTGAATTGAGCCATTTATCATTATGAAATGACCTGCTGAGCCCTAGTAATGCTTTTTGCCTTAAAATCTACTTGGTTTAATATTAATATAGCTATCCTAGCTTTCTTTTGGTTAATATTTTGCAGTACATAAATATGTTTTTCATTTATGTTTTTATTTTTAATTGTTTCTCTTGTAGGCAGCAAATAATTGAATTTTGTTTTTTTATTTTTTATTTTTTAAAATTTCTTTTTCTTTTTTTTTCTTTTTATTAATTTTTTATACATATATCCCCATTGCCACCCCTCCCTCCCAGGCAAACCCCAACCCCCCAGTGTCTGTGATCATTGGTTATGCTTATATGCATGCATACAAGTCCTTTGATTGATCACTTATCTACCTCACCTAACTTTAATCTTTCTGCTGTAATTTCACAGTCTGTTTGATGCTTTATGATTTTTGTCCCCCTGAGAATTATCAGTCTACTCCCTTTCTGTGCTCCTGATTCTATTATATTCACCAGTTAATTCTGTTGATCAAATTTTTAATTCACTTAATTTTTAGATTCACTTGTTGATAGATATGTATTTGTTGTTCATAATTTTTTGTCTTTTACCTTTTTCTTCTTCCTCTTCTAAAAGAGTACCTTTCAGCATTTCATATAATACTGGTTTGGAGTTGATGAACTCCTTTAGCTTTTTCTTCTCTGTGAAGCTCTTTATCTGCCCTTCAATTCTGAATGATAGCTTTGCTGGATAGATTATTCTTGGTTGTATGTTCTTACTATTCATCACGTTGAATATTTCTTGCCACTCCCGTCTGGCCTGCATCGTTTCTGTTAAGAAATCAGCTGACAGTTGTAAGGGTGCTCCCTTGTAGGTAATGAACTGTTTTTCTCTTGCTGCTTTTAATATTCTCTCTTTGTCTTTTGCTCTTGGTATTTTAATGATGATGTGTCTTGGTGTGGTCCCCTTTGGATTCCTTTTATTTGGGGTTCTGTGTGCTTCCTGGACTTGTAAGTCTATTTCTTTTACCAGATGTGGGAAGTTTTCAGTCATTATTTCTTTAAATAGGTTTTCAGTATCTTGCTCTCTCTCTTCTTCTGGCACCCCCACAATTCTGATGTTGGTATGCTTGAAGCTGTCCCAGAGGCTCCTTACATTATCTTCACATTTTTGGATTCTTTTCTCTTCTTGCTTTTCCAGTTGAATGTTTTCTGCTTCTTTATATTTCAAGTTTTTGACTTGATCCTTGCCTTTCTCTAGTCTGCTGTTAGGACTCTGTATAATAGTTTTTATTTCAGTCAGTGTATGTTTAATTTCTAGTTGGTCTTTTTTCATCTTTAGTTGGACCTTTTCCATCTCTAGTTGAATCTTTTGCATCTCTATTTGGTCCTTTTTCATCTCCTCTTGGGTCTTGCTAAATTTATCCAACTTTTCTAGCATATTCTTGAAAAACCTTATAAGCATGGTTTTGAACTCTATATCCAGTCATTTTTTTTTCCCTCCATTTCTTTTGTTTGTGATCCCTTCCCTTGTCTCGGAATTTTCACTATGCCGGGGAAACTTCTGTGTTGAATTCAGCCTTATGATACCAGACTTGCAAAACCAAAGAAGCCTCTGTTGAGCTTGGGATGGGTGGAGTCTCAGGGCTTAGGGGACTGCCTCGCCTTCCAGTCAGCCCTGCCCTCCACGGCCCCTGAGTCTCACGTGACTGGGTAATCACTGGAGTTGTCCTTGTGCCCGAGCGCCCGCAGTGCCTCTAGACCTCTGCCCCTCCGGCTCCCCTGTGCACCAAGACCACAGGAGACTAGGTCCCCAGGATTCCACCCAAAACAGGGGCTTAGTGGAGTCAGAAGTGGCACAGTTGGGAGGGTCTGTCTCCCGCCCACTTGTGAAAGCCAGCGGCACAATCAGCAATCTGTCCTGTGCGCAGTGACGTGCGAGCCACCAGGCCTTTGATCTTTTGCGACTCCCCTAAATTTCCGTGCACTTCTCCCTTTTCACAGTCCAAACTCCTCCCTTATGAGTTTCGGCTGGATCTGAGGTTTAGTGTCGTAAGGTAAGGGGTTCAATGCCTTTGAGAGTCTCTGTTTCCCTCCTGGCAGAGAAAACCAGCCAGGTACTCCGGCACCC
>JAAGEH010002528.1:45305216-45366980 GCA_011751065.1 Lasiurus cinereus | reverse complement strand
TTTTTTTTTTTTTTTTTTTTTTGTCTGTGAAGCTCTTTATCTGATCTTCAATTCTGAATGATAGCTTTACTGGATAGATTATTCTTGGTTGTAGGTTCTTGCTATTCAGCACTTTAAATATTTCTTGCCATTCCATTCTGGCCTGCATAGTTTCTGTTGAGAAATCAGCTGACAGTCTTATGGGTACTCCCTTGTAGGTAGCTAACTGTTTTTCTCTTGCTGCTTTTAATATTCTCTCTTTGTCTTTTGCTCTTGGCATTTTAATTATGATGTGGTCCTCTTTGGATTCCTTTTGTTTGGGATTCTTTGTGCTTCCTGGACTTGTAAGTCCATTTCTTTCACCAGGTCGGGGAAGTTTTCTGTTATTATTTCTTCAAATAGGTTTTCAGTATCTTGTTCTCTCTCTTCTTCTGGCACCCCCATAATTCAGATGTTGGTACACTTGAAGTTGTCCCAGAGACTCCTTACACTATCTTCATATTTTGGATTCTTTTTTCTTTTTGCTCTTCTAGATGGGTGTTTTTTTTTTTTTGCTTCCTCGTATTTTCAATCTTTGACTTAATTCTTGGGATCCTCTAGTCTACTGTTGAATCTTTGTATATTTTATTTCAGTATTTCAGTCAGTGTAAGTTTAATTTCTCACTGGTCCTCCCCCCCCCCTTTTTTTTGGCATTCTCACTAAGATCCTTTAAGGTCTCACTAAGATCCTTGGAGGTTTCTAGAAGATTCTTGAGTAACCTTATAACTGGTTTTGAACTCTATATCCATTATTTCGCTCTCTTCCATTTCTTTTATTTGTGATGTGTTTCTTTGTCTTTGCATTTTGGCTATTTCTGTGTTTGTTTCTACTGGGTAGCTGCTAAGTCTCCTTGAGTTGATAGAGTGGCCTTGTGTGATAAGTGTCCTATAGGGACCAGTGTCTCAGCCCCCCCAGTCACCTGAGGTGGACACTCTTAGTGCACCCCTTTGTGGGCTGTGTGTACAGTCTTATAGTAGTTAAAACTTGATTGCTGGGAGGTATCACTGGGAGGAGTTGACCTCCAGGCCAATTGGCTGTGAAGACCAACTGTGTTTACAATGGAAGAGCTGCTGTGCAGGAGACACCCTTATGGGGTAAGATTTGCTTCAATGGGGCTTTGGTGCTCACAGATTCTGACCCTTGAGTGTGTCACTTATGGATGTGAGGAGTTGTAATCTAGTATGGTCTTACACTGACCACTGGATATACTGGCTCTTGGATCTCAAAGGAGATACAAAGTTAGCCACTGCCTCAGGCCACCCAGCAGGAGCTACAGAGAGATCAGCAGATTCCTCCTCTTTTTATTAGATCTGGAAATGCCCAGAGAATGTTCAGATGTGAAGCAGGGCAGACTGCTATTGCCAGATGGGGCCTTTTTTTGATAGCTTTGGGGCTCCCTGACCCAACTGCTGCCTGTTTGTTAAGTTTTAGGCTGAGAAAGGACAGGCCATTCATATGCAAAAGCCATAGCATACAGCTTGGGTGGGGTTGTAAATTGGTTGGGGTGGGATCTTAGGGAATCACCAGGGTTGAGCAAACAGCAATGGCTGCTAGTCAGCCCTGTACCAGAGAGGTCCCAGCACAGGAACAATGACCACTGTGAGCACCTCCATCTGAAAGAAAGCTGCCCTCACATTCCTGCCCTGATGCCAGACAGTCCAATTTCTCCCTATATGTGTCTGGATCCCCCAGAGTCTTCCCTAGAACTGGAGTTCAGAGCAAGTGGGAACATGTATCTCCCTCCCAATTAAAAAAGCAGTGCATCTTCTTGTCAGCCCATTCTGTGCCTCTGAACTCCCTACCAGCCTCAATGAGCTTTCTTCTTTACGTCTCTGGTTGTAGTACTTCCATTTTCCCATGGTTCTAGATATTAGTTGTTTTGTCTTTTAGTTGTAATTTTGATGTGGTTGTGAGAGGCAGCAAGTACAGGTGTTTACCTATTCTGTCATTTTGGTTCTCCCAGTAGATAAGTTTTGAGAGAAGATTGAAGAGAAAGATCCAGAATCTGAGGTAGAGGAGCTGGGGTTGATTCCTCATACACAGAGAAGCAGAACACCAATACAGTCTTAGAGGGAGAGATATATAGTTACAATTTGTTAAAGTTTGAGACTGGAAGGGGCCAAACTCAAGCTTTGCCTATTTCACTATTTTTCAAAAGGATAAAGCATAGTTAATAAATAGGTGCTTAATAAATAATTTTTGATTTATGTACCAATTGAAAGTTAAATACTAGTTCATTCTACTGCATACTTTGAACACTCAATTTTACCTTTCTGTACTGTTTTCTACATCTACACTAATAAAAGAGGGAAACATACAAATTGAACATACCTCTGCTATGCCCACAAGGTACACCCACCAGCCAATAAGGAGTGAGTATGCAAATTAACCTAACCAAGATGCCTGCAGCCACGGAGCGAGCAGGAGGCTTGGCTTTTTCCAGCAATAAAGTAAGCCAAGCTTCCTTCCAGCTCTGCCAGCCCTGGCCTCTGCTTGAGGCTACAAAGTTTCATATATAGAAGATTAATAAATCCCAACAAAAATGGCAGCAGCCACGGAGGTGGAGAGAGCAGGAGGCTTGAGTTGACCCCATCAATGGAGGAAGCCAAGCTTCCTGCAGCCCTGGCCTTCCCTGGCCTCTGCTCAAGGCTACAAAGTTTCAATCATAGAAGATAAATAAATCCCAGATAACAGGGCCTCCACTTGGGTTGCTAGAGTGGTGTGGCTGGCCTGAAAACCACCACAGGCCACCTCACCCAGGCTGTGCCATGCCACAAGAGAATCTCCACCCTGATCTGGGACACCCTTCAGGGCAAACCAGCTGGCTCCCACCCATGCACCAGACCTCTATCCTATCTCATAAAAGAGTAATATGCAAATAGACCATTACTCCAACAGACAAGATGGGTGCCCCCATGTGGCCCAAGATGGCTGCCCCCATGTGGACACAGGATGGCTGCCACAAGATGGCCAGCAGAGAAGGGCAGTTGGGAGGAACCAAGCCTGCAAGGGAGAGCAATTGTGGGCAATCAGGCCAGCAGGGGAGGGTAGTTGGGAAGGAACTGGCCTGCAAGGAAGGACAGTTGGGGGAAATCAAGCCTGCAGGGGAGGGCAGTTAGGGGTGACCAGGCCAGCAAAGGAGGGAAGTTGGGGGTGAGCAGGCCTACAGGGAAGGGCAGTTGAGGGGGACCCAGGCCTGCAGGGGTGACTAGTTCTGCAGGGGAGGGCAGTTAGGTGCAGTCAGCCTGGCAGGGGAGCAGTTAGGCATCAATCAGGCTGGCAGGGGAGTGGTTAGGGGTTGATCAGGCAGAAGCGGTTAGGGGCAATCAGGAAGGCAGGCAGATGAGCAGTTGGGAGCCAGCAGATCTGGATTGTGAGAGGGCAGGTGGACATACCTGGAGAGGTCCCAGATTGGAGAGGGTACAGGCTGGACTGAGGAACACAACCCTTCCTGCCCGTGCACAAATTTTGTAATAATAATAATAATAATAATAATAATAACAACAACAACAACAACAACAACTTCATAGGATTGTTGTGCATTGTGAATAAAGGACTGTAAGTGAAAAATACAATTTAAATTAAAAAGCCAATATGAATATCAATTGTGGTGTCAGAAATGCAAAAGAGGGTATCTATAAAAGTTCAGGTTAGCACATGTTCTTTTAGATGTATATGCTAGAGAAGTGCAAAGCTCAATGGAAGGTTCTATGACTATTGATTCAGTTGTATTTCGCTTTTACCTCTCCAACCATCATACAATTAGGTTCAGCCCTTTGATGGCCAAGCTATTTGTTAATTTTGCTAAATTTGATACAGGTATTATCAGCTTTCTGTGGCTTATTGTCCCTGCCTAATTGTTAATGGTGCTGAGTTTTTTGTTGATAATGACACTATATATGTAAACATAAGTAAAGCAAGAAAACTGCCCTTTTAGGAAAAGCTATCTAAAAGTATTCTTTTCATTTGTAGACGTTGGAGGAAAAGCCTAAGCCTCATTGATGTTGAGCAGCATGGCTCTATCACCGTGCACATTTCCTTTCTTTCCCCCCTGCGTGCTGGAGAATGCCAAATTAAAAAAGAAAGCAGCATCCATGTGAGCCATTGTCCTCAGAACTATAGGCAAGCGAATGAGTATTTCATAGACTTAACATGACAATGAATTACACATCCAAAACAGGTTGTGTGTGGTTTAGCAAAACAAAATTAAGAGTCATTCTAGGGAAGGACATTGCCACAGCTTTGGCATAATTAGGAATCATCATAATCAAATACAGGAAATTGGCACATCTGCTTTTCAGGCTGTTGATCCAACTGTGCGGCTGCCTGTGTGCGCTGGAGCAAGCGGTTCTGATGCAGCTCGATGTGTTCTGCAAAGCTGTCTTTGCATAAATATTTACATAATTCTCTCCAAACACCACTAAAAACAGTTTTTTAAAAATCACTTTTTCTCTCTTGGTTATTATTTCTTTCCATCCCTATTCCTGGTGAAGGAGTGAGCCCCTGTTATTTTAAGTAAGGATTTTTCTTTCTTTAAGAGAAGTTTAGAGGAAAATCTTGGAACCTGAGAGTTTTATAAAATGAATGAAGTGGTAGCAGTACCTTTCACTCCGTGTATTTTTCTTAATATACCCAAAAAAAGAACTAGACCCAGCTGTGGGGGATGCAAAACAGAGGGACAAGAGAGAAGTTAGAGACAGAATTCACTCCAAGTTTTAGATGAGTAAAGAACAGAATGTCAAATTAGCTGAGGTGGAACAGCATAACCTTGAAGAAGCAATATACCATACCCCCATTGTTTTTTAATTATTAAGGTTTAAATAGTCTTCTATGGAAACACTGGTTGAGGAGTTCTTTCACTTTTAGTCATTTAATAATTCTGAAAATTTCCTTTCTGTTAAAATGAGCTAAAGGGTCTCTTTTGTTTCCTCCAGTTTTGATGTTTTATACATTGTTGGAACTACATGTGCCTTTTTTCCCCTTAGACTTTCCTTTTTAAAAATGTATTTATTGATTTCAGAGAAGTAGAGAGGGGAGATGGAAACATCAATGATGAGAAGGAATCATTGATTGGCTGCCTCCTGCACGCCCCCCACTAGGGATCAAGCCTGCAACCCGGACTTGTGCCCTTAGCCAGAATCAAACCTGGGACCCTTTAGTTTATAGACGGGTGATCTATCCACTGAACCAAAACTACACATATTTTAAATAACACGTATTTTATACTTTAAAAAAAATTAAAAATATACTATATCACCTATTCTGTTTTCCCTATTGGTCTGCTTTACCAATGTCCACAAGTCCTATTTTTATTCATGTAAGTTTTATTTATTTTTATTATTTTCATTTGATTTTATTATTTAAAGTATTACAAATACATATGTCTCCTTTTTTCCCCCTATTGACCTTCTCCCGCCTACTTTTTTCTCCCCATTGACCTTCCCCCAGCCTCCCTTAACCACTGTTGCATGCCCTCACACCACCCTCTCGCCCCTCAATGTCTTGTGTCCATTGGTTGTGCTTATATGCATGCATACAAGTCCTTTGGTTGATCTCTTTCCCCCACTCCCCAGAACTGCCAGCTTTCCTGCTGTAATTTGCCAGTCTGTTCAATGCTTTACTGCCTCTGTATCTATCTTTTTGTTCACCAGGTTATAATATTCTTTATTTTCCATAAATGAGTGAGATTATGTGGTATTTTTTTTCCATTGCCTGGCTTATTTCACTTAACATGATGCTGCAAATGGTAAGGATTCCTTCTTTTTTATAGCAGCAGTAGTGGCCCGGTGCACAAAATTAGTGCATGGGGAAGAGTGTCTCTCAGCCCAGCCTGCAGCCACTCCAATGGCACCCCTTGGGCAATGTCTAAGTGCTGGTTTAGGCCCACCCACAGGGACATCCCTCTCCAATCAGATCTCTGGCTCCTAAACGCTCACCTGCTTACCTGCCTGCCTGATCACCTCTAACCACTCTACCTGTCAACATGCTCGCCCCTAAGAGCCCTCTCCAATGGCATTCCTGTCCCCAACTGCCCCCCCTTGCTTCTGATTGCCCCTAACTGCCCCTTTCTTCCTGCCTGCTTGCCCCAAATTGCCCCCCCATTCCCTTGCCAGGCCAGTCACTCATCTGCTGATGGGCATTTAGGGTGTTTACAAATCTTAGCTATGGTGAATTGTGCCACTATGAACATAGGGGTGCACATATCCTTTCTGATTGGTGTTCCTAGTTTTTTTTAATTAAATAATTATTGTTCAGATTATTATATTCCTCTTTTTCCCCCATAGCTCCCCTCAACTGGCCCCCATTCCTCCCTCTCCCTTACCTCCCCCTGCATTATCCTCATCCATAGGTGTATGATTTTTTGTCCAGTCTCTTCCTGTACCCCCTCACCCCAATCCCCCTGAGAATTGTCAGTCCACTCAATTTCTATGCCCTGATTCTATTATATTCACCAGTTTATTCTATTCATCAGTTTTTTTATTCACTTGATTTTCAGATTCACTTGTTGATAGGTATGTATTTGTTGTTCATAATTTTTATCTTTACCTTTTTCTTCTTTTTCCTCTTCTTAAAGAGTACATTTCAGCATCTCATATAATACTGGTTTGGAGTTGATGAACTCCTTTAGCTTTTTCTTCTCTGTGAAGCTATTTATCTGCCCTTCAATTCTGAATGATAGCTTTGCTGGATAGATTATTCTTGGTTGTAGGTTCTTGCTATTCATCACGTTGAATATTTCTTGCCACTCCCGTCTGGCCTGCATCATTTCTGTTGAGAAATCAGCTGAGACTCGTATGGGTGCTCCCTTGTAGGTAATGAACTGTTTTTCTCTTGCTGCTTTTAATAGTCTCTTTTTGTCTTTTGCTCTTGGTATTTTAATTAAGATGTGTCTTGGTGTGGTCTTCTTTGGATTCCTTTTGTTTGGGGTTCTGTGTGCTTTCTGGCTTGTAAGTCTATTTCTTTCACCATATGTGGGAAGTTTTCAGTCATTATTTCTTTAAATAGGTTTTCAATATCTTGCTTTCTCTCTTCTTTTGGCACCCCCAGAATTCTGATGTTGGTACACTTGAAGTTGTCTCAGAGGTTCCTTACACTATTTTCACATTTTTTTATTCTTTTTTCTTCTTGCTTTTCCAGTTAAGTGTTTTCTGATTCTTTGTATTTCAAATCTTTGACTTGATCCTTTTATTCCTCTAGTCTGCTGTTAGGTCTCTTTATAATATTTTTTATTTCGGTCAGTGTATGTTGGTCCTTTTTCATCTAGTTGGTCCTTTTTCATCTCCTCTTGGGTCTTGCTAAATTTATCCATCTTTTCTAGGAAATTCTTGAAAAACCTTATAACCTTATAAGGTTTTGAACTTTATATCTAGTCGTTTGTTTTCCTCCATTTCTTTTGTTTGTGATCTGTTCCTTTGTCTTCACATTTTCGCTATCCAGGAGAACTTCTGTGCTGTGGTCAGCCTTATGATACAAGACTTGCAAAACTGCAAAAGCCTCTCTATTGAGCTTGGATTGGGTGGAGTCTCATGGCTGAGCAGACAGTCTTGGCTTCCAGTCATCCCTGCTCTACATGGCCCCTGTGTCTCAAGTGTCTCTTGGTAATTGCTGCAGCCCTCCCTGTGCACATGTGTGTGGGCACATGCATCTAGACCTTTGCTTTTCCAGTTCCTATGTGCTCCAGGACCCATATGAGTCCAGGTTTCCAGGATCTCAAACGAAACTGGGGTTCAGTGCAGTAAGAAGTGGAGTTCAGCACAGTTGGGAGGCTCTGTCTCCCGCCCACTAGAGAAAGCCAGCCGCACAATCGGCAGTCCATCTTCTCTGTGTGCAGTGGTGTGCACTCTCCCAGACCTCTGCCCTTTTGCAGATCCCCTAAATTTCTGTGCACTCCTCCCTTTTCATGACAGTCCAGATTCCCCCCATATGAGTCTCACCCAGAACTGGAATTCAGTGCAGTAGGATAAGGGGTTCAGTGCAGTCGGAAGTCTCCATCTCCCTCCCCCAAGAGGAAGTCAGCCAGGCACTTCACTGCCCACTCTCTCCATGCTTGTGTCTCTGTAGCTCAGCTTCTTGTAGCTCTTCTAAGTCTTTGTGAGCTCCTCTTTTACCTTGTAGTTGTAGAAATTCCACTCAGCCAGAGTTCCAGTGGTTGGTTCTGGATGATGTCTGTTCTGTCTTTTAGTTGTAGTTTTGAAATTGTTGTGCGAGGCAGCAGTTTAGGTGTTCACCTATGCCGCCATCTTGGTTTCCTCTGTGTTTCTAGTTTTTGGGATATATTCCTAGAAGTGGGATTATTTTGTCAAATGGGAGTTCCACTTTTACTTTTTTGAGAAAATTCCATACGGTTCTCCACAGTGGCTGCAGCAGTCTGCATTCCCACAAGCAGTGCATGAGGATTCCTTTTTCTCTGCATCTTCACCAGCACTTGTCCTTTGTTGATTTGTTGATGATTGCCATTCTGACAGATGTGAGATGATACCACATTATCATTTTGATTTGCATCTCTCATATAATTAGTGACTTTGAGCACGTTTTCATATGTTTCTTGGCCTTCCTTTTGTCTTCTTTCAAAAAGATTCTATTTAGATCTGTTGCCCATTTTTTATTGGATCATTTATCTTCATTTTATTAAGTTGTATAAGTTCCCTGTAGATGATGGAGATTAAATCTTTATCAGTGATAACATTTGCAAATATATTCTCCCATTTGGGCTTTCTTGTTGTTTCTTTTGCTGTATAAAGCTTTCTATTTTGATGAAGTTCTATTTGTTTATTTTCTCTTTAGTTTCCATTTCTGTAGGAGCAGTATTGGTGAAGAAATTGTTTCAGCATGTCTGAGATTTCTCTGCCTGTGGATTCCTCCAGTATTTTTATGGTTTCCCATCTTATGTTTAAGTCTTGTATCCATTTTGAGTTTATTTTTGTTTTTTGGTATAAGTTGGTCATCTAGTTTCATTTTTTTGCATGTATCTGTCCAATTTTCCCAACTCTATTTATTGAAGACACTACCTTGACTCCATTGTATGTTCATGCCTCCTCTGTCAAATATTAATTGAGCATAGTGATTTGGGCCAATATCTGAGTTTTCTGTTCTGTTCCATTGGTCTATATGTCTGTTCTTGTGCCAGTACCAAGCTGTTTTGAGGACAGTGGCTTTGTAATGCAACTTGAAATCTGGTATTGAGATCCCATCTATTTTGTTATTCTTTCTCAGGATTGCTGTGGCTATTCAGGGTCTTTTTTTATTCCAGATGAATTTTTGGAGAGTTCTTCCTAGGTCTGTGAAATATGTTGTTGGTATTTTAATGGGGAATGCATTGAATCTATAGATTGCTTTGAGTAGTATGGACATTTTAATTTCTTGATTCTACCAACCCATGAATATGGTATGTTCTTCCATCTGTATGTCTTCCTTTATCTCTTTTTTCAGTGTCCTGTAATTTTCTGCATATAGGTCTTTTACTTGCTTAGTTAAGTTTATTCCTAGGTGTCTTAATTTTTTTGGTGCAATGGTAAATGGGATTGCTTTTTTAATTACTCTTTTTGTGAGTTCACTATGGCTATATAGAAATGCCACAGATTTCTTGGCATTAATTTTGTATCCTGCTACATTGCCAAATTCATTTACTAAGTCTAATAGTATTTTGATGGAGTCTTTCTGTTTTTTTTTTAATGTACAATATCATGTCATCTGCAAATAAGAACAAATTTACTTCTTCTTTTCCAATTTGGATGCCTCTTATTTATTCTTCTTGTCTAATTGCAATGGCTAATACTTCCAGTAGTGTGTCAAACAGGAGTGGGCATCCCTGTCTTCTTCCTGTTCTTAGGGGAAATGGTTTTACTTTTTGCCCATTGAGTATAGTATTGGCTGTGAGTTTGTCATATATGGCTTTTATTATGTTGTAGTATGATCCTTCTATTCACACTTTGTTGAGAGTTTTTATCAAGAAAGGTTGTTGGATTTTGTCAAATGTTTTTTCTGCATCAATTGATATGACTATGTGATTTTTATCTCTCAATTTGTTTATGTGATGTATCATGTTTATTGATCTGTGGATATTGTACCATCCTTGCATCCCTGGGATAAATCCTACTTGGTCATGATGAGTGATCTTTCCAATGTAATGCTGGATTTGATTTACTAGAATTTTGAAGATTTTGTAATCTATGTTCATGAGGGATATTGGCCTGTAATCCTTTCATTGTGTTGTCTTTATCTGGTATTATGATGATCTTGGCTTCATTGAATGAGCTTGGAAGTGTTCCTTCATCTTGAATTTTTTTGAATAGTCTGAGGAGGATGGTTTTTAGTTCTTCTTTGAATGTGTGGTAACACTCCTCTGTGAAGACATCTGGCCTGGGGCTTTTGTTTGTTGGAAGATTTTTGATGACTGCTTCAATTTCTTCCATAGTTATTGGCCTATTGAAATGTTTAGAGTCTTCCTGATTGAGTTTTGGAAGGTTGTTTTTTTCTAGGAATATGTCCATTTCCTCCAGGTTATCAAGTTTGTTGGTCATCTAGTTTCATTTTTTTGCATGTATCTGTCCAATTTTCCCAACTCTATTTATTGAAGACACCAGTATTTTTTAACAATCCTTTGTATTTAGATGGGGTCTGTTGTTATTTCTCCTCTTTTACTTTTGATTTTGTTTATTTGGATCCTCTCTCTTTGCTTCTTGGTTTACCTGGCTAGAGGTTCATCAATCTTGTTTATCCTTTCAAAGAACCAACTCTTGGTTTTGTTAATCTTTTGTATTGTGAGGTTTTTTTGTTTGTTTGTTTTGTTTTGTTTTTGTTTTTTTGTCTCTATGTCAATTATCTCAACTCTGATCTTTATTATTTTTTTCCTTCTGCTTATACTGGAATTTTCTTATTGCTCTCTTTCTAACTCTTTGAGTTGTAGGGTTAGGTAATTTATTACCATTGTTTCTTGTTTTTTGTGATAGACTTGTAGAGCTATGAACTTCCCTCTCAAGACTGTTTTAACTATGTCCCATAAGTTTTGCATTGTTGTGTTTTCATTGTCAGTTGTTGCCATGATGTTTTTTTATTTCTTCTTTGATCTCTCTGGTAACCCAGTCATTGTTTAATAGCATGCTGTTTAGTCTCCATGTATTTGATTTTTTTGAATTGTTTTTATTGTATTTGATTTCCAGTTTTCTGCCACTGTAATCTGAGAAGATGCTTGATATGATTTCTATGTTCTTGAATTTGAAGAGACTCTACCTGTGACACAACATATGGTCTATATTTGAAAATGACCCATGTGCACTTGAGAAGAATGTATATTCTGTGGGCTTGTGGTGAAATGTTCTGAAGATGTCAATTAATTTCATCTTGCCTAGTGAGTCATTTAGGATTGATGTTTCTTTTCTGATTTTTTGTTTAGAGGATTTGTCCAATGGTGACAGTGAGGTATTAAAGTCTCCTACTATGATTGTATTGCTGTCAATCTCTCCCTTGATATCCTCCAGGAGTTTTTTTTTTTAATGTATTTGGGTGCTCTTGTATTGGGTATGCACATGTTTACCAGAGTTAATTCTTCTTGTTGGATTGCTCCC
Source organism: Lasiurus cinereus (assembly GCA_011751065.1). Classification (NCBI taxonomy): domain Eukaryota; kingdom Metazoa; phylum Chordata; class Mammalia; order Chiroptera; family Vespertilionidae; genus Lasiurus; species Lasiurus cinereus. The sequence goes on along the minus strand of JAAGEH010002528.1, from coordinate 45,355,397 downwards.
TTTTATATTATGAATTGGCCTTCCTTATCTCTTGTTATGTCTTTTGCTTTGAGATCTAATTTGTCAGATATAAGTTTTGCTACCCTAGCTTTTTTTCCATTTCCATTCACCTGAAAAACCTTTTCCATCCCTTTACCCTCCGTCTGTGTGTCTTTTTTTCTTAGGTGGATTTCTTGTAGATAGCAGTTATATGGATCATGTTTTCTTATCCAATCCGTTACCCTATATCTTTTGATTGGGGCATTTAATCCATTTACATTTAAAGTTATTATTGATAGATACTTATTTGTCACCATTTTTATTTTTCACCCTGTGTACCTTCCTCTTTCTTTTTCTTCAGTTCTCTCTCTCTCTTTCTCTCTCTCTTTCTCTCTCTCTCTCTCTCTCTCTCTCTCTCTCTCTCTCTCTCTCTCTCTCTTACAGCAGACACTTTAGTGTTTCTTTCTTTGCTGGTTTTGGGGTAATAAACTCCTTTAGTTCTTTTTTTTTGTCTGTGAAGCTCCTAATTTCACTCTCAATTTTGATTGATAGCCTTGATGGCTATTATATTCTTGGATTCAGACCCTTCCTTTGCATGACTTTGTATATTTCATTCCATTCCCTCTGGCCTAATGGGTTTTTGATAAGAAATTAGTCGCTAGTCTGATGGAGAATCTTTGTAGGGAACTTTCTGTCTCTCTCTGGCCACATTTTTGTTTTTAATATATTTTATTGATTTTTTACCGAGAGGAAGGGAGAGGGATAGAGAGTTAGAAACATCGAGAGAGACATTGATCAGCTACCTCTTGCACACGCCCTACTGGGGATATGCCTGCAACCAAGGTACATGCCCTTGACCGGAATCAAATCTGGGACCCTTCAGTCCATAAGCTGATGCTCTATCCACTGAGGCAAACCGGTTTCGGCATCTCTGGCCACTTTTAAGATTCTTACTTTGCTGTTGGTGTTTTCCAATTTAATTATAATATGCCTTGGTGTCGATCTTTTCGGGTTCATTTTGCTTGGGATTCTGTAAGCTTCTTGGATTTGTGTGGGTTTTTTCTTCCCTGTATCAGGGAAGTTTTCTGTCATTATTTCTTCAATCAGGTTTTCTGTTCCTTGTTCAGTTTCCTTTTTTTTCTGGCACCTCTGTTATGCGATTATTGTTTTGTTTTGTGTTGTCCTAATGTTCCCTTAGGCTCTCCTGCTTTTTAATTTTTTTTTTTCTAGAAGCTGCTCTACTTGGGTATTTTTTCCTACCTTGTCTTCTAGTTCAATTATGCAGTCTTCTGTTTCTTGTAGTCTACTCTTGATGCTTTCTGTTGAGTTTTTACAGCAGCGATGTCATTTTTAATTTCCTCTTGGTTCTTACACATATTGTAAAATTTGTCTTCCATTCTTTTCATCCACCCTATGGTTATTTTTCTGAATTCTTTCTCTAATAGGTTGCTTGCCTCCAATTTATTTACTTTCTTTTCTGGCAATACCTGCTTTTTTTTCATATGCAGCCTGTTTTTTTTATTTTCCCACGATCTCTCTTCTCTGGGTGTCTGGTTATATGGTTCTCTCTCTCCTTTTTGTGAAGGAGTGTAGAGCTCCTCTGAATCCACATGCCTGTGGCACTTGGGAACTGGTGTTCTCGAGTTCACAGCTGTTTGGTGGGTGCCATAGTTGTAGATTCCATGGGCTTTACAGGCATCCGATAATATCTACTTTTCCCTTCAAGATGGCATGGTCTCTGCATCCAAGCTGGTCACTCTGGGAGAGGACCCAGGAGCAGTGGGGGCTGCCTGTTCAGTGGAGCCCCATCCAGCAGTTTCCACAGTTTCTTGGAGAATAGCTGTTCCTCAACTTAACAACAAATGCTCCCTGTGCCACCACACACTCTCCCTTTGTTTTCTCACTCACACACTATCTTGCAGTCTGCTTTCCCGTTGACAGCCATCTTCCAGGATTTGATGCCCATTCTTTTAATGAGCTCTTGAAAGTAGTGCCTGATCACCTGGAACTATACTGTACCTCAACTCTAATTAAAAAATTAAATTTAATTTAAAAAAAGCAAGCAAGCAGCACCTGATGGAAAGTGTTCTTAGGGGGACCTGGGACACATGCTGTCTTCCTGGAGTCTCTTCACTCAGGAAGGAATGCACTGCATTTCATCTGCACCACAGTTTTCTATTTCATTCATTTGCTTATGGGCATTTAGGATGTTTCCAAATCTTAGCTATTGTAAATTGTGCTGCTATGAACATGGGGGTCATATATCCTTTCTGTTTGGTGTTTCTAGTTTCTTGGGATATAGTCCTAGAAGTGGTATTACTGGGTCAAATGGCAGTTCCATCTTTAATTTTTTGAGGAAACTCCATATAGTATTTCACAGTGGCTCCACCAGTCTGCATTCCCACCAGCAGTTAAGGAGGGTTCCTTTTTCTCCTCATTCTCTCCAAAACTTGTTTGTTGATGATAGCCATCCTGACAGGTGTGAGATGGTACTGCACTGTCGTTTGATTTGCATCTCTCGGATGATTAGTGACTTTGAGCATGTTTTCATATTTATCTTGGCTTTCTGAATATCCTCTTTTGAAAAATGTCTATTTAGGTCCTTTGCCCATTTTTTGATTGGATTGGTTATCTTCCTTTTTTTAAGCTGTATGAGATTCCTGTAAAATTTGAAGATTAAACCCTTATTGGAGATAACATTTGCAAATATGTTCTCCCATACAGTGGGCTTTCTTGTTGTTTTGTTGATGGTTTCTTTTGCTCTGCAGAAGCTTTTTATTTTGATGTAGTCACATTTGTTTATTTTCTCTTTAGTTTCCATTGCCCTAGGACAGTGGTCAGCAAACTGCGGCTCACAAGCCACATTTGACTCTTTGGCCCCAGGAGTGTGGCTCTTCCACAAAATACCATGTGCAGGCCTGCACATACAGTGTGATTGAAGGAGTACCCTAATTAAGTTAATAACAGTGTACCTACCTATATAGTTTAAGTTTAAAAAATTTGTTTCTCTAAAGAAATTTCAATCATTGTACTGTTGATATTTGGCTCTGGTGACTAATGAGTTTGCTGACCAGTGCCCTAGGAGCTATATCGGTAAAGATGTTATTATGACAAATATCTGCTATTTTGCTGCCTATGGCTTCTTCTAAGATTTTTATGGTTTCCCATCTTACGTTTGAGTCCTTTATCCATTTTGAGTTTATTTTTGTGTATGGTGTAATTTGGTGGTCTAGTTTCATTTTTTTGCAAATATCTGTCCACTTTTCCCAGCACAATTTATTGAAGAGTCTGTCTTGACTCCATTGTATGTTCATGTCTCCTTTGTCAAATATTAATTAAGCCTACTGGCTTATGTCAATTTCTGGGGTCTCTGTTTTGTGCCAGTACCAGGCAATTTTGAGAACAGTGGCTATGTAGTACAGCTTGATATCTGGTATTAATGACCCTTCCAACATTGTTCTTCTTTCTCAAGATTGCTGCAGGTATTTGAGGTCTTTTTTTATTCCAGATGAAGTTTTAGAGAATTTGTTCTAGGTCTTTGAAGTATGTCATTGGTATTTTAATGGAGATTGCATTGAATTTGTAGATAGCTTTGGCAGTATGGATATTTTAATGATGTTGATTCTACCAATCCATGAACATGGTATATTCTTCCATTTGTTCATGTCTTTTTCTATCTCTCTTTTTAGTGTCCTGAAATTTTCTGTGTACAAGTCCTTTGTCTCCTTGGTTAAATTTATTCCTAGGTATCTTAATTTTTTTGTTGCAATGGTAAATGGGATTGCTGTTTAAATTTCTTTTTCTGTGAGTTCATTATTGATTTATAGAAAAGCCATAGACTTCTGGGTGTTAATTTTGTGTCCTGCTACATTGCCAAATTCATTTATTTTTTATTTTTATTTTTTAAAAATATATTTTATTGATTTTTTACAGAGAGGAAGAGAGAGGAATAGAGACTTAGAAACATCAATGAGAGAGAGACATCTATCAGCTGCCTCCTGCATGCCCCCTATTGGGGATGTGCCCACAACCAAGATACTTGCCCTTGACCGGAATCAAACCTGGGACCTTTCAGTCTGCAGGCCGATGCTCTATCCACCGAGCCAAACCAGTTTCAGCGTCAAATTCATTAAGTCTAGTAGTTTTTTTTATGGAGTCTTTGGGGTTTTCTATATACAATATCATATCATCTGAGAATAAGGACAGTTTTACTTCTTCTTTTCCAATTTGGATGCCTTTTTTCCCCTCCTTCTTGTCTGATTGCAATGGCTAGTACTTCCATGACTTACTATGTCAACAGAAGTGGCGAGAGTGGGCATCTCTGTCTTGTTCCTGTTCGTAGGGGAAATGATTTTAGTTTTTGCCTATTGAGTATGATGTTGGCTGTGGGCTTGTCATATACAGCTTTTATTATGTGGAGATATGATCCTTCTATTCCCATTTTGATGAGAGTTTTTAATCAAGAAAGGATGTTAGATTTTGTCAAATGCTTTTTCTGCATCAATGGATATGATTATATGTTTTTTTTTATCTCTCAGTTTGTTTATGTGGTGTATCACATTTATTAATTTGTGGATATTGTACCATCCTTGCATCCCCAGAATAAATCCCACTTGGTCATGGTAATGCTGGATTTTATTTACTAGAATTTTGTTGAGGATTTTGGCATCTATGTTCAAGAGAGATATTATTCTATAGTTCTCTTTCATTGTTTTGGTCTTTATTTGGTTTTGGATTAGGGTAATGCTGGCTTCATAGAAAGAGCTTGGAAGTGCTCCTTCCTCTTGAATTTTTTTGAATAGTCTGAGGAAGATAGACTTTATTTCTCCTTTGAATGTTTGATAAAACTCCCCTGTGAAGCCATCTGGTCCAGGGTTTTTGTTTGTTGGAAGTTGTTTTTTATTATTGTTTCAATTTCTTCCATAGTTATTGGCCTATTCAAAATTTTTTTTATTCCTCCTGGTTGAGTTTTGGAAGGTCATATTTTTCTAGGAATATATCCAATTCTTCTAGGTTAGCCAGTTTGTTAGAGTAGAGTTGCTCATAGTATTTTTTAACGATTACTCATATTTCTGTGGGGTCTGTTGTTATTTCACCTCTTTCATTTCTGATTTTGTTTATTTGGGTCCTCTCTCTTTGCTTCTTGGTTCGCCTGGCTAGAGGTTCATTAATCTTGTTTATTCTTTCAAAGAACCAGCTCTTGGTTTCAGTGATCCTTTTTTTGTGTACGTGTGTGTGTGTGTGTGTGTGTTCCAAAAATCAGAGTTCCCTAGCTCATGCCAGGAGTCGTAGTACCCCTGTTCCCATGCTGAGAATCAAGTATTGGAGTCTTTGTTGCTTGGTGCAGCCTTGCGCTGAGAATCAGGGTCCCTGTGTGTGCATGCGCGGAGAGTAGGAGTCACTGGCTCTTAGTATGCATGCACTGGGAATCAGAAAGAAACAGAGTCAAGTCTCTGGTCCTCAGTGCTTCCTCTCACCCATAGGGGAAATGGGTCCCTCGTCTGCTGGGGAGACCAGGTTGCACAGTTGCCCTGTCAGCACAAGGTCCACTCCTGTGCTGTGAAAAAAAGACTTTCATGTGCAGTTGCCCAGAATCATAGTCAAGTGGCACTGCTGCCCTCTGTGGGTGTGGAGTCCAGTAGCATGCACTTGTGCTCTGCAGAAATTAGGTTTCCAGTGCTCGCACGTCCAGGCTCAAATACAGACAGTGGAGTTGGAGCCACCCTGCGTGGGCATGGGCTCTGGTGTCTGTGGCAAGCACATTCCCAGTTTTCATGTGCCCAGGCTCAAATTCAGGCAGTGGGGCTGAACTGCCCTGTGTTGGCTTGGATTGTGGTCCCTGCAGCAAACAGATTCCCAGTGTTCACACACCCAGGCTCAAATTTGAGCAGTGGAGCCGGAGCCGCCCTGTGTGGGTGTGGGGTCTGGTCTCTGCAGGAAGCAGGTGCCCAGTGTTTGTGCATTCAGGCTCAAATTTGGATAGCAGAGCTGGAGCTGCCCTGTGTGGGTGAGCCTGCTTGCGTGGGGTGGGACCAGCAGTTCCTATGGCTCTGAAGCAAGGCTGTGGAGAGGGGAATGGGCTCTGTAACTCACAGAAATCTGTGGGTGGGATGTCTGAATTCTTGGTGTCTGTGGATCTGCATTCCTAGTGGCTGTAGGATCCTGGTTTTTGTCTGAGACCAGATTGAGTGGTGGTGAGGCTAGGATCCTAGTCTTAAGAAGTTCTGTTTTTCAATATGGTGTAGTCTCTGTGCCCATGTTGGTGTCCATGTGGCAGCAGAGTTTTGCTGTCTAAGACTGCCCATTTTTACAGCCCCTTGGAAGACCTGCAGGATCTAACTGTCCCTAGCTCACACACACACCACACACATCCACACATTCCTCTATCACTCCCTTACTCTCTCACACACTCTCCCTCCCTACCTTCTTGTTGGTCACCATCTTTTTTCCTATTTTATTTCATTTTTTAAAAATATGTTTTTAATGATTTTGAGAGAGAGAGAGAGAGAGAGAGAGAGAGAGGGAGAGAGAGTCATCCATGTGAGAAAGAAACATCAATTGGTTGCCTCCTACAGGTACCCCTATGTGAGATTGGCATGTGCCCTAATAGGGAATTGAACCAGTGACCTTTCAGTGCATGGAACAATGACCAGCCAACTGAGCCACACTGCCAGGGCTATAAGTTTTATTAATAGCAGTTAAATTGGGTAAAGTATTTTATAATATTCTGAATATGTATAAAGACTCTTCTATGCAGAAGGCATATTTGTTCTATGTTAATATTAGCTCTTGGCCTTTGGTTCAGCCTTACTGGCATTTCTAGTGAGCTTAGGATTTGTACATTCGAGGGTGGTGTAGTTATATTTTTATAACAAAACTAGTGGCCTGGTGCATGAAATTCATGCTTGGGGCGGGGGGGGGGGGAGTGCCCTTCAGCCCAACCTGCATCCTCTCAATCTGGGACCCCTTGAAGGATGTCCTTCTGCCAGTTTATAGGGATTAGCCCTAAACTGGCAGTCGGACATCCCTCTCACAATCCAGGACTGCTGGTTCCTAACTGCTCACCTGTCTGCCTACCTGATTGCCCCTAACCACTCTGCCTGCTGAGCTGCTTGCCCCCAAATGCCCCTGCCATCCTGCTCACTCCTAACACCCCCCCTGCTGTCCTTATTACCCCCAACTGACCCCCACTGGCACCCCTGCTGGTCTGCTCACCCCCAACTGCCCCCCCACACACATACAATGGCCTAATAATCCCCAATGGCCCCCTCCACCAGCTTGATCACCCACAAATGCCATCCCATCCTTGCCTGATCACCCATAACTGGCCTACCTTCTTGGCCTCTAACCACCTCTATCTTGGCCCCACTCCCATGGCTTTGTCCAGAAGAACATCTAGAAGGTCTCTTGGAAGGTCTCCCAGTATAATTAGCACATTACCCTTTTATTAGTTTAGATAGAGGTCTATCTTGGTGTATGGGTGGGGGCCAGGTGGTCTGCCCTGAAGGGGTGTCCCAGATTAGGGTGGGGGTTTCCTTGAGGGGTGGGACAGCCTGGGTGAGGAGCTGATGGCTGTTTGTGGGCTGGCCACACTGCCCCCGGTGGGGACTTTTGTTACATGAGGACATGGCCAGCCTGGGTAAGGGGCTGAGGGCCATTTTCAGGCTGGCCACACCCCCCAGTGACCCAAGCCCCCAGCCATTCCTTCAGCAGCGGCCAGGGCAGTTGGGAAACCTGGCTTCCTCTGTCACCAAGGACAACCCAAGCCTCCTGCTCACTCCAGCTCCATGGCCGCCACCATATTTGTTGGGTTAATTTGCATACTCACTCTTGATTGGCTGGTGGGCATAACAAAGGGATGGTCAATTTGCATGTTTATCTTTTATTAGTATAGATAATTGAGGGGTGTTTACATGGGAAAAGTATGTTTATTTTACTTACCAAAGGCATTAGAAAGAGGCAGATTTTCAACAATTTGCAAATAAGAGAGAGGCTTCAAACTAGGAACATATAAAATAGCTCGTAGTCAATTCTCCCACTTTGACTTACATTAATATATGTGCAGATTATTAATTATTGGCTATCAGTTGTTGTGAGATTAATTATGTGTATATGGGAATGCTAGATGAGTGAGGTTGTCTGTGTAAGGTGCTTATTTTAAACTTTTCAGTGAGCTTTACATAGTTTGATTACAGTCTCTTCTTTTCAATGAATTCTTCTGTCACATTGGGTCACAAGACTTTCTTCAATCTGAAGAAATCAACATTAAAAAGGCCTGCTGGTGAGTAAAAGAGATAAATGCTCAGTTGGAAGTTATGATATTATTGGAGGAAGAATCAATTTAATTATTTTTCATTTCCTGTTATAGTTTTTTCTTTGTCAAAAGCCCCTTTTAGGGCTTCTAGTTTTAAAAAGAAATATTTATTATTTGAGCTGCATCATTAAAATAATAGAATGTTCTAGCTGGAAAGAATCTGCAAGTTTATTCAGACCAGCCTTCTTATTTTACAGAGTGTTTCTTTAAGGTATAGAGATTAAGAAACACATTTCCTAAATTCTTATGGCTGGTTAGTGGTGGTGTTTGTACTCAATATTGTTTCTGATCCTGGTTTTGTGATGGTTCACGTATTTCAGCTGCTTTTTCATAACATGAGGATAAAGGAATGTATGTTTCCATAGTATTTTATATTCAAGTATCAGGAGAAGAAAGTTAAAAATAAAAAAGGAATAGAGGCAGAAATGGAACGGGATAAATTTCTTTATTTTGTTTTGTTCTTGATGTTCTAGTTAGTTGTTTCACTATTGTGATAGTTATGAATGTGCTTCTAAAATTTAAAAAATGGACATATTTATTGTTGCTTTCTTCAAAATACATTTTTTACTTTAATTATATATCTGTGCTAGTATTTTAATTGAGAAATAAAAATTATTTTAATCTAGTACAGTTAACATGAGTCTGAATTTCTATTTTTTCCTAATGACATTTAATTTTCTGGTACTATTTAAAAAAAAACACACATTTATTGAAAATTTTACATGTGTTTTTCCCCCTTTCTCCCATTGACCCCTTGCAGTCTGGGCCTTTTCCACCTTTCCCCTGCCCCAGGACTTCACTACCCTATTGTCGGTATGGGTTATGGATTTATGCATAAAAGGTCTTTGGTTGATTACCTCCCACCCACACATCCTCCCCCACCTTCCCTCCAAGATTCCACACTGTTCCATGCTTTCCTATCTCTGGATCCACTCTGTTCATCAAAATATTTTGTTAATTAGATTCCATATATGGGTGGGATCATGTGGTACTTTTCTTTCTCTGATTGATTTATTTCACTTAGCATGATACTCTCCACGTTCCTCCATAGTAGTATCTTTTAAGTTACAGACTAGTTTAAAATTCTTATCTCAGTTTGGTTGGCTGAATATGATAGTGGTTTTAAGAGTTAAGGTTCTGGTATGATTCTTAGTTAATTCTGGACTCAATATTTATAAATTTTGTGCCTTTAGACAAGTAATCTGACTCCTCTCTATAATTCTATGATGACAATTTAGTGAAATAGTTTATTTAAACCATTTAGCCTAAGCCTTAGAAAAGGGTGCACTGTATGTCAGTTGTTATTGTTGTTATGAGTCATAAAAAGTCAAGTTCTCAGTAAAAATAATGGTTGTTGGTGGTCTCCAGGAATTACAGGAATATTTGTCAAAGCCAATAAAACACATTTTTACATTTGTGCAATGGCCCAAACCAGTTTTGATATTTTTGTTACCACTGCTGTTGCTAGAAACCAGATTTAGTTTATGGGTCTTGGCTGCCAGATGAATGAAGTCGAGAGCCAATTTTGTATAAGTGGGCCCAGGATTTCTGGGAGTGTCCGGAATGTGAGGAGGTTGAAATGTGCGTTAATGTTGCAAATCTCTCTTCCTGCCAGAAGTGACATTATCTGGATAGCTTGGCTGAGCCTGGTTATCCCACCCTATTGGAGGCCGCACAACTGTGACACCAGAAACAAACAGCCTGGGCCTGGTGAAATAAACCACTGGGGGAATGTGAAAGGGGGGTGCAGAGAGCCTGAACAAGGAAGATGTGTGGATAGAGAAGTATTAAAATAAAAACTGGAATAGATCAATCTCATGGGATTCCAACTGGAGAAGATGAGATAACATTTTTGAGATATGAATCAATTTTTTCCTGACATTTTTCATTCTCACTATCCTTCCCCCTGAGCTTATCCTCCACCCCTTACCCCTTTGTAGACTGAACTTGCTTGGCACATGTGTGGACAGATAACACTGAGAACTAGATTTTACCACTCCTTCCCCCACTTTGGTATTGAAGAGCTTCTCCTGGAAAAGGGAGTAGGAGTCACTGGGATAGGATGAGATTGCTTACTTACTTCAGGGACTTTCTACTCCAGTTGAAATTTAGTTGTTAGAACAAAGGAAATAATATTAAATTCTTTTTAAAAAAATATATTTTATTGATTTTTTTACAGAGAGGAAGGGAGAGGAATAGAGAGTTAGAAACATCAATGAGAGAGAAAGATATCCATCAGCTGCCTCTTGCACGCCCCCTACTGGGGATGTGCCCACAACCAAGGTACATGCCCTCGACCAGAATCGAACCTGGGACCTTTCAGTCCGCAGGCTGACGCTCTATCCACTGAGCCAAACCTGTTTCAACAATATTAAATTCTTGAACATCTGAATTTGCAGATGAGATTAAATGTAAAACATACATATATATTTTTTCCAATTGAATTTCTCACTTCTATCCAAATTAGACATTAAGTAGGATATTTTAAGAAAGATTCTCATTCTTGCAATACTTGTGTATAAGGAACTTCAAAGAAGTACAATGAAGAGTTTGCTGCTGTTCTCCATAATCATAAAACCAGTATTGATACAATATAGCTCTGTTTGAAAACAACGACAATAAACCCTAAAATTTTCTCACTGCATTAAACTAAATCTCTATCTGAGGGATAGACCTTTGTATTTATTTTTTCAACATATATTTATTGAGCACCAATTCTATGTCAGGTAGCAGGCCTCATACTGGGCATATACTGACAAGAAGCATATATAGTCTAGGGGGAGGAACTATATGTAAGCAGACAAGTTAAAATTGTGTGAAATAGGACCAATGGGGATATGGTTCTTACAAGTAATTTTCACATAAGTTTATTTGATCATAGATTCAAGTGGAAATTAAATGACCTATAATATCAGGATACTGAAAGCACCATGGACAAGTGAGTTCTCATTGGTTGATCTGGCTTGCTAAGTCAAAGTGTAAGATCTCACCTCTCAATTACTTACTCAACATTCCAGTACGTTTTTGGAACAATGGATAGTTTTAGAAGCTGTCAAGCAGGTGGATGATGAATAGTAACTGACTTAGAAGATCTAGGAAAGTTAAAAGGTAAGCTAACTAAAACTGCTGAATCCTGGAAATGCTCTCAAGTTGCTTCTGGAGGTGAGAATGCAGGGTGAAGCTAAAAGCAGTAGAATAGGCTGACAGTGTTGCCTGAGCAGCTCCCACTCCTCCTTACTCTCACTTTGCTCCAAGCAGAAGCATGGAGGTGAACTGGTTGAACCAAAAATGTTCTGTTCTTGGAGATACCAGATCCAGTTAAGAGCAGTTATGGAGATATCATCATAAAAATGAGAAAATGTGCAAGTCTACATTCTAAAAATGAGACTCTGAGAACCCTTTTCCATGGGGTTCTTAATAATCGGAATACTGGAGGTCCATGTTATATTGTTCGGGCAGGAGATTGAAGGATTCTTCTCTGGAGAAACATGGGCCATAAAAAGAACCTATAGATATGTCAGTGAGATAGCTCTTCTAGGAAGATGGGGGGAAGGAAATGTCTGCATGTGAGGCAGTGGTATAAGGGAGTTACATCCTATAATTTTTTAGCATGTAGTCATTTAGTGAGAAATCAAGATATATCACAATAAGCATGTTAGTTGTTTTTACATAGTATTAGGCATATAGAGATAATTCCAGAGGATTCTTCTAAAGTATTTGAAGATGGATTTTCCATTTGGTTTCTCCTATCAAGGTTTAAGAGTGCAGAGAGAAATGTATTACTTTATAAAAATAAGAAAATATATAAAGACAATCAATATAGTGCCATGGAGTCAAACATATCTGGATCCACCTTTTCTACCTGTAAGCTCTGTGACCTTGGCATGTTGCTTAAATTTTCTGAAACTCAGTTCTTTCCTTAGTGAATGAGTCGGGGTGTATGTGGGGGGAATGGACTAAGCACATAGAAAGCATTCAGTAAATAATACCTTTCCTTAACCAGCTTGGCTCAGTGAATAGAGCGTCAGCCTGTGGATTAAAAGATCCCAGGTTTGATTCTGATCATGGGCATGTACCTTGGTTATGGGCACATTCCCCGTAGGGGTGTACAGGAGGCAGCTGATCAATGTTTTTCTCTCATCGATGTTTTGAGCTCTCTGTCCCTCTTCTCCCTTCCTCTCTCCAAAAAAATCAATAGAATATATTAAAAAATAATCTTAGGATTATTTTGAATATTAAATAAAATAATATATTTAAATACTTGGTATATTACTCAATAAAGCCTAACCAATACTATTATGACAATGCTTTGTGAAAGAAGGGAAAAAAATCAACTCAGAGTAAGAACAGGAATAAATATTTAATTGTGAATATACACACAGACTAACAGACATGCACTCACAAAGAAAGTATATAAACAGAAGGAGGAGTAAATGAGGGATAAGTATACTACTATAAGGGACAGTTCTATTTGTCTTTGATGTTTAAGTTAAAAGAACCAGATTAAAAGATACAGCCAATTCTAGTTAGAAAGATGTAGAGAGATAAAGTTCTTAATAATCTTCTGTTGATTCACCTTAACTCTGCTCTGTGGAACATATAAATACATCCAAAGGATTTACTGAGTACTTACAATGTGCAAAGTACATGTACTAATTTCAGTTATAAAATTGCATAGTCATTATATTTAGTAAAAGTACTTTCGCTTTTATGCTTCCACTTTATTTTTATAGTTGCCCTGTAAAATAGTCAGGGTAACACTTTCCAATTGGCTTTCTTAGGAGCTAGGAATTAGAAAAGAGTGGTGAAAATAAAAGAAAACTATAGAAGTTGCCTAAATATCAGCATAGATATAGAAGCAACATAGAGAGAATAACTTTGTTATAGGTGCCTATGTTATAACTCAATGTGACAATTTGTTTATTAAATTTCAGGGAGAAGTACAACTGCCAAATGAATCAAAATACTGATATCACCTAGTTTGCACATTCTCTCCTCCTATAAAAAGTATTTACATGGAAACTCAAATTGGTTTGTAGAAATGCAATCAAAACATACTTAGGGAATTATCTTAAGGGCTGATATAATCAAGTTATGACAGCTGATGTCCCCCAATATACTGTAAGTCTGTATTTTCCAAGCCACCAAAATGTCCCTGTTAGCTGGTCAAGTCACCTTCTTCTCTGGGTGGTGCTGAGAGTATGCTGACAGAATTGTATTCTTTGACTTCATGTAGATCATCTGGTGATACCTACTCTCCGGCTGTATTTCAGTACAGCTGGGTAGGTTAGAGCCTTCTTTTCTATCAAGTCACATTCCAGGCATGTCTTCTTGTTGAATATTACATACTTTAAATAACAATGTAAAAGCCCGATTCTGTAGGGATTAAAAATGAGTAACATGGCCATATGGCTTTTTAAAATATTCTTATAAGTGCATTAAAAATAAACCCTCAAATTAACTAAAATGAACTTGAGTTCATTTTAATAAGAATGAAGCTAAAAATGATTTATCTAGTGGATTAAATATAGTATTGGAAACATAGGTGCCAGTGTCAGAATATAGACTGCAGAATCAGTGAAATTCTTTATATTTTGTGTTCATTTAAGATACTATCAAACTCTTTTTTTTTTCAACCCTCATCTGAGGATATGTTTTCCATTGATTTTCAGAGTGTGGAAAGGAGAGAGAAAGGGGTGTGAGAGAGAAGGATGTCGGAGGAAGGGCGGGGGGAGAAACATTGATGTGAGAGAGATACATGGATTGGTTACCTCCCGCAGGTGCCCCAACTGGGTGGGGATTGAACTTGCAAGCATGTAGATGCCCTCAACTGGAAACAAGCCCTCCACCCTTTGGTGCATAGGCTGATACTCTAACCACTGAGCTGCTGATCATGGCAATCAAACTCTTTTAATCACTATCCTTATGTTAGAAGCTTTGTTTGTCTTAGCTAGTGAAATGTCACTTCAACAAAACCAAAAGAACTTAAAAAAAATACCCACATGCTTAGAAAGCAGAAAATAGCAAAATGTGGGAAAGAAATCATCTTTGCAAAGAAAGGTCAGCGCAAACATATGGATCCCAAGTGAAATTAAAATAAGGTTTCTGTACAGACTAGATACTGCGGCAGATAACGGTGCCACAGGCCAGACAGGAGGTTGCCAAGGCCCCAGGCTGCTTTCTTATTTCTGCTAAGCTCAAGACTTTATCCAACATTATTTTGGTGATAACACTTGTTATATATCCTCTGGATCCTCAGATGCTAAATCATGCTGTAATAGACTTTATCCAGGAAACCTAAAGGCCAGCCATATTTCATAATTTCTTAGGTTTCAGTGATTATAAAACAACCATCTGTACATGTCTGGAAGCATATTTTTATTTGGGTTATTATTTGATAATGTACAGACAATCCAATTACCAATCCTCTTTAATGTGTCTGTTTTTTATAAGTCCATAGGAAAATTTTAAATGATTATATTTTTTAAATTTGTATTTTATTTAATTGAAATGTACCTAAGAATTCTTGCATTCATATTAAAGATAAGTATTTAACAGAATAACAAAAATACGTAATTGAAAAATATTTGACTATATAATATCTAAGTTTTGTTTTTTTTCAGTTAAGCAAACTGCCCATGTGCTTCGACTTGGAGATCATACATAAGCATCCAAAATAAAAAACCCTTTTGGAACTTTCCATCAGAGTACATTCTTTTACTATTGTTTAACATTACCTATCAAATTTTTATCTATTAGCTGCTTATATCACCAGCCAGATTCAAAGTAAAAGGTGAGTTAGGTGCTTTAAAATAGCTTTGAAATGCAGCTCTGGCAACACTGCCTCCCCTTAACTGCAGACCTTTGAGCCTACGTGGTTAAAAACACCTGACAGTAAGCCACCTGCAACAGATGCCTGGCATTCTGCCATTAGATGTTTATTCTTTGAGATTAAGGCAAATATGCAAATACTGCTGGTCAGCTTGGAGCTGGAGTATTAGGAAAGGTAATGCATTAAATATTTATTAGTGATGCATATATTAGTGTGAATTTTTTTCAGATTGTTTTCTTTTTTTATGAGAAAACCTTGAAGATCTTGTTTGTCTAGACAAGAAATGGAAGAATGTACTTTAATGGGAGCAAGGGAGAGAGTAGTTGAGACTGAGTAGTTGAGAAATGGGAAGAGTGATTGGAAGTCAGTAGGGAGTCAGAGAATGCTGTTTAGGGGCAGGCCATACCAATCAGGTCTCCAGCAGAAAATAGATGGAAAACATTCAAATTGCATAACCTAATGGAGAGATGATTTATAACGAATGAGGTAGGCATAGGACAGGAAGGAGTCGATTCTAGCAGCAGAGAGCTGTGCAGAGAGGGCTGTCTCATAGAAGCCATGCTCTTGGATAGGAAGGTCCTGCTGACCAAGGGCCAAGGCATAGTGGAAAGAAAACTTCACTGGGCATATGTCAGGAGATTGGTTCTCTGTGCCTCGGTTTTCTCATCTAGAAGATATAGTATGTTTTCTAGAAAGCAGCTGTGTGTCAGGCTGTCCCATTTATTTGAAAACTCCAAACAGAGCCCTACAGAGAAGGAAGGTCAGAAGAAAAAATAAAGAATGTTTAATTTCAGAAGGATGCAGAAATTAAAAGCGCAGGTAAAATAAAAGGAAGATTTCTTTACCTGAGGAAGGTCCTAAGGCTAATACAGGGGAGGTGTTTTTTTATATATGTGCTCATAGATAAATGTTTCAGAGACATAGGTGTGCAAATATTGAATCAACTAAGTTAGCAATGTTAGGGAGAGAGGAAGAAAGAGGGAAAGTGCCCCCCTCCATTCAAAATATTTGCCTGAATCATTAGGATAAAGAATTTTAAATATCTGTTTTGCTAATGGAGCTATAACTAAAGAGACAGCCAATCCTCTCTAATGTTGACTATAATTAATGCAGACACAATTACAGAGCTGTCCTAGTCATACTGGAAATGGAATAGCTGTAGTTGTTCACAAAAGAGAGATTTTTATCATATTTCTTCAGAAATTTATTTTATACTAACATATACATTTTTAGCCTGCACTGTTAACTTAATAAGCCACAGCAAAGAGATTTAAGAACACTACTTTTTTTTTTTTGCCTTATTTCCCTATGGAACTAGCTCTCAGTTTAATCCCAGCGTGCAGTTATGTATGAAGAATGTCAATATACTTTATCTCCTACAAGATACTCTTGTAAGAAAAATTGCTAGTTAACAGGGATGATATACTTCTTAAGTGTGCACCAGGGAAAAGAGAAATTATTTGTTTGATGTCATGTGTTTGGTAGTGTGTTCTGATACCATCTAACAGGAATGTAGTTTAAAATTCTGTGTGAAGTCCCTCTGTTTTGACTGTCAATTCAGGGTGGAAAACCATTTTGTTAGAAGTGTCAAGGATATGATGAATGGTGAAGATATCAACTTTGTTAGCTTATTTTTTGACTGCCACATGATTCTTCTTGTACAATATCATGTATGAACAAAAAAGGCATTAATTCAAAGACCAGAAATTCAATGAGTTTTAAACTAATCACCTCAAGGTGCAATAAATTTATCTGCAGTGTTCTTTATATATTGATGTTTGTGTCTACGTTGCTCCCTTGGCTTATATTCAATATTTGTGCCACAAAAAGGAATTCATTAATGAATGCCTTTAAAATGCAAATTTGTCAAGGTCAGAGTTTCAAAAGCAGAAGCTTCTGTTAAACCATGCACTGCATTTTATTTCTCTTTAATAGTTGGTTAGATTCTCAACCAAACTGTTTACTATAATTGTTAAAAATTAATTTATAAAGTCATTATCATCCTTGAGCTTCATGTGAGGGAAAAATCTTTGGTATAGAAAGGAGATGAGAATATGGTCAATATAAACAATACACATATTGCACTCTATGGAACTGAGGTAGCCCCCAGAGAACTTGAGTGTAAGTAGAATTTTTGAAAGTGAATCTTGCTCCTTTGAGGATTCTCTTTGTAAAAGATGGGCTACATGTCTTCTGGAAAATACCTATGGCTAGTACCTCATCTCTAGGAAATGTCCTCTAACCACCAAGGGTGGGGCCCTGTCTGCCATGTTTTGGTTACATGTTCATGCCTCTGAACTTGAGCTGCAATCAAAGGTGGACACCTGATCCAAACTAAATCATTACAATAAAGTCTCCTTTCTTGGGCATTTGAAATTGGGACCTGGTCCTTTCAGATTAAACTCTAGTCTCAACTATAGGCTCCATTACAGTCCTCCTCTTAGTTTCTGTGAGAAACTCTGAAGCTTAATAATACTTCTTTTTATTTTTACCTAGTTCATATTGGTACCTGTTACTACAACCAGATTTACTTCTTCCTTGGAGTGAACCCAATGGATTTGGATGGAAGACTTTCATTTGTAAATGCAGGCTTGTTACTATCAAAACTTTCTGGGACCCTATTCCAACAATGAGATGTCCCATGTGCTGTTTCCTTAGAGCCTTCTCCCACAGTCTCATGCACAAGTGCCCAATCTCCAGCGTCTTTCCCGGCATCTCTTACCTTCAGAATACAGTACATGTATTTCTCTGAGGCCCTTCCTTTTTTACTCCTAGGAGTGCCTTTCTTCTGATTTACTGTTAAATTTACAGTTTTGAGTCCATCTAGACTTGAATATTTCATTGAACACCAGATGAAAAGCAATACAATAATAGTAAGTTTTATTTATTTTGAAAATAATTTTAAGTGCTCTCAGCTTCTCGGTATCTTCCCTCTCCAATTTATCTTGCCACAGCACCTGCTTGTCCTTCTAAAAGTGTAGCGCTATTGAATTGAACCTGTTCGATGTTTAAAATTCATTATTGTCTCCACTTTGACTACTCATAAATGCTCACACTGGAATTTGTTAAAGCAAAGTCTGGCAAACCTTGTCATTAAAGGTGAGATAGTAAATATTTTAGGCTTGTGGACCATATGGCTTCTGTCTTAACCATTCAACTTTGCTGTGGTAACAGAAATAGTCACAGGTAATATTGAAGCAAATGGGCATGGCTGTGACAGACAAAACTTTATCCACAAAACAGATCGTAGGTGGAATTGACCTAGAGCCTTCTTCATATTGAATCTCAGCCAGCTCTGTCACTTGGCTTTCTACTCCATCCCTTCACACATTCAGGGCTCTACTGACATTACATTTCTTTCTGTGCCCAGGAGATGCTCTGTTCACTCACGACTCAATGCTTCTGTTCCCTTGGATGAGAGCAGGGGTGGGGCATAGGGAGACAGTTGTTGCTCCAAGCCCATTTTCCACAAACGGTGCCTTTGCATCAACTTTAAGGTAATACATAGTCTTATTACTGGTTAAGAGGATAATGACAATATGCTGAAGATAGCATGATAAAATATATGACTAAAACTCAGTGCTAATATCAGGATACAGGTAATATGTACTATGAAACAGGTAAAGATGTAGTCATAGATTTCTGCCCCCACCCCCTTTTTTTTTTCCTGGTAACTCCTTACCTGAGGATATTTTTCCATTGATTTTTTTTTAGAGCAAGTGGAAGGGAGAGGGAGAGACAGAGAGAGAAACATCCATGTGAGAGGGGCACATCAATTGGTTGCCTATTGCATGCACCCTGACTAGGTCCAGGGAACCTGCAACTGAGGTATGTGCCCTTCACTGGAATTGAACTAGGGGCACTTTAGTCTGCCCACCTATGCTCTATCCACTGAACCAACTGGTTAGGGCCCCTCTTTTTTTATTTTTAATATGCTTGCTCTTCTCCCCATCTTAATTAATGATGCCAGACCCTACCCTCAGATATACAAACTGGCTATGCTTTTCTTTCTTCAATTTTCTTTTTCAAGTTGTAGGTTAAATGTTCTGTCCTTTATCAACTCTTATCTCTCCAACTAGCAGTAATTTCTCCCTCTTTGGGATTATACCCAATCACATCACATATGGTTAAAAATTAATCATAATCCTATCTCATGGTTATTTTTACAGCATTTTAGTTTAATAAATAGATTATCTACCTAGAGTATCTCTGGGAATAGACTGTATATCCTAAAGACCACAGATCAGTGCTTTACAGAGAGTAGGCATTAGAAAGTAATTTGATAAATAAATTTTTTAATACTTGTAAAGATGGATTTCTTCACATTGAAGCTCCCTTTATTTGATGAAGAAGTGTTAACTCCGTATAAAGATCAAGGTCAAAAGCAAACCTCTGGTTTACTAATCTTTAAAAAATATCCTCAGGCACTGTGGTCCAGAGTTGCTGAACGGAAGTTGGCATTTTTGCTAGCCAAATTCGCTCCATATGAAACCTACTGGCCATTTGGGGATTGACAACTCTCCTACTGCTCCTTTCAAAGAACTTCTTAAGAAAACTGGGATAGATAATCTATGTGCCATATGTGCTGTTAAAATAAAGTTGGATATGCACTAATCAAGCGGTTTCCATGAGAAACGCAAGGCCTCTAAAATATGAAAAATCATTTTAATTGTAGGACTTATGGTAAGCACTCCAAATAGCAAAATTACATTTCAAACTTTTTTATCTAAAAAACTAGTTTGTACCAAAGCTTAAATATCCTGGAGCAAAAACACTGTGGCTGTTTAAACTGTTATAAAACAAGTTTGAAGCAAGCAAAAGAAAGTTTTCTCTTTCATGTTGCCTGCAAAGTCTTTAAATTACTGCTTAGCTTAAAAGCAATATGTATATATATATATATTTCCTTTTTTTTCTTTTTGAGAATATTGGGGACACAGGTATAGGATTCCCCTTTTTTTCCCACAGCAGATTACAAACAAGAGAGTGAGAATAGTCTGAAGTCCCTTAGTAGAAAGCACTGGCTGAGAACATCCTGATTTAGGTGTCAGACCCAGGATAAGCCAGTTTTTTGTTATTGTTGTTTGTTTTGTCTGTTTCTTTTGAGGAAAGTGAAAGTTAAGGAGGAATTGAGATTGAATACTGTTAATTTTTAATGTACCCAGTGTTTAAAGCCAGCTGTTTATAAAATAAAAGTGTGTTTTAAATCAAAAAGACAATGTTGACAGAAGCACTAAGTTTTATAAATTGCCATTCAAATTTGTTTCTATTGTTATTTTTAAGTTTTATGTTATCACAACATATGAAATACAGATTACAAAAGTAATTTAAATTCTTCTAAGTTATTATACATTGTAATCTCTTAGAAGTAGGTATAAATATGCAATCTGTTTGTTTAAAATAATTTGGGAGTGGCAGATTGAAAAACTACTTATATCCTTTGCAATTTTTAAATTGAATTTATTGGGGTGACATTGTTTTGCAAAGCGATACAGGTTTCAAGTGCTTGCTGCAACTTGCTTTATTTCCCTTCTGAATTGTCTGCTTCTATTTATATTCACTCCTTCTCTTTGAATATTGTTATTTATAATTTCTACCTCTGCTTCCATAGGATTTGTATTTGTCTTGCAGTATTCTCAAATAAATAGATTGGATCTCTTTTTTTTTTTAAATCTATTTCTCTTTTTTCTCTAGGGTATCTATGTTCCCCTCGGAGGAGGAATAATTCCAAGTGAGTGCCATGGATAATTTAAAACTTCACCATTTCTTACTTTTTTTTTTCATGTATAACCTTCTAATTATAAATGTCAACAAAATGACTAATTTAAGGTTTATAGAGATGATATAATGTTAAGACTTGTCAATGCCTTTGAAAACAGAATCTGCTCTAGCTACTTTAAACGAAAGGGGCATATGAAGGGTGTAAATAGCTTCCAGAGACATTTGGAGTGCTGAAGAGGGAGAGGGAAGGCTGAGCTCCGAGGAACAACTCCCAGAGCACACCCCAGCATGGAGCTGCAAGGGAGCTCTCTCTGCTGTGATCAGGGAGGAGATGAGCCCCAGATCCATCTAATGGGCCCCACCTGCTGCCTCCTGCAGGCTGCCTCTGTCAGAACCCACACCAGCAAAAAGGACATCCCATGTCCTGCCTCTCTCCTCATGGGACTCAGTTCTGATTCAGTGTCTGACCTGAGCCTGTATGGCCAGATTCCAAATCATGGGGAAACCCTCCTGTAGGGGAGTCTAGGAGATGTCTATTTGAAGCTTTTCTAATGTGCAGAAGGACGTGTGAAAGGGAAGTTGGATCATTGTTGGGTTTACCCACAGGGTCCATCAAGCCAGGCAACTTTTATTTTCTCTTTCCTTTGATTTCCACCTCTGGTTTAGGAATCAAGTTGTGTCAACATGCATCAAAGACCAATGAGAAACATAATTATTTCCTATTTCCTTACATGTAACTTCCTTCTCTGGTGGTGAAAACATGGCTTCCACGATTTATATTTATTTAATTTATCAATCTCCCGTCTGTAACAACTTCTCATCACCACTGTGAGCCTCAGCCTGCAGGAGCTGACCCCACCACCGACCTGCACTGCCACCCAAGCTGTCAAACTCCCCACATGGCTGCCACTCTGCCAGGGCACTTTCTACAGCCCACCCCCGATCTTCTGACAATTTATGGGGGAAAGTGACCCCTGAAAAGAATCTCCCCTTCATTCCATGGGTTTTCATCTCCCATGCTTGGCTGCTCCTTGTTCTGAAGTCCTTTCCCTCTGCTTGCCTCACTCCTCCACATTATGGACAACTCCTCTTCTAGTCTTTCTCCCTTCCTGTTCATGCTCTGACACTCTGCAGTAATGAGCTTCCCCCATAAAGAAGTCCTCCTCCCCTCACGTAGGCTCAGAAACCACACATTGGGCAGTGCTGCCTCTACATACATGTCGCACGCACACATAACCTCCTCACCTGGCTTCTTGTTCTTTGACTCTTCATGTGGGGCCACAGCCTTCGCATGTGGACATCTCTCTTAGCCTTCTTGGACTCCACTACCCCATGCCAGGATGCCCCTCCCTGCACCAGGGGACACTCCTCCATCTGCTTGGCCTCAGACACCCTGTGTAGGACCACTAGGGCTCCTCTTTTCCCTGACACCATTTCTTGCCTCTACCCAGTGGCTTTTGACCTGAATTGTTCATTAAGGGAATGGAAGAGCAGATAAATAGGAGATAGGATTTGATGTGTGGAATATGGTATTAGAGAAATGGGCTACAAAATGAGATAAGACCAAAGGTATAATTGTGAATATATACGAGGGACACAGAGTACATAAGGGGACTTGTTAGGAGTGATAATAGATTGTGATGCTGCTGTGGAGGGCCTTAAATTGTTAGGGAATGAGATTTCTTTGGCAGTTATTAGGTAAGTGATTGGCTTTTATACTTCAGAAATAAGTCACATTGCAGTGTGTAAAAGGTATGGGAGACAGAATACTATTGGAATAATTCCACTGAGAATTGAGAAACTGACCTGAACCAGGACTATGATAGAGGGCATAAGAGGAAGGGATGCAGTTAGAGGGAAGTTACAGATTTTATCATTCCAGAATGAATTCTGAGTCTGACCTGGTCTGTGAAGGTCTGACATTGCATTTGAAATGTGACTTTCATCAAACACGCTGCCAGGTGTCTTGGATTTTTTAAAAAAATATATTTTATTGATTTTTTACAGAGAGGAAGGGAGAGGGATAGAGAGTTAGAAACATCGATGAGAGAAAGACATCAACCAGTCGCCTCCTGCACACTCCTACTGGGGATGTGCCCGCCGAGTTACATGCCCTTGACCGGCATAGAACCCGGGACCTTTCAGTCCGCAGGCCGACGCTCTATTCACTGAGCCAAACCGGTTTCAGCAGGTGCCTTGGATTTTTGTGGGTGTTCTAGATGCTATAGTTGCATCACCTAGATTCCTTCATCAAGACTGAGGCACTCATTCCCCAAAGCCAGGAGTTTGGCTGCTGACAACTCACCCTTGAGTTTCTCCTTAAAATTGCCTTGAGCCAAAGGAAGCTGCCTTGTCCCAGATTATGCTCCCTCTACAGGGACAGCCACATTGAATGAATGGTCCAGAAGGCGACATAAAACCCCGGCCGCATTGTGTCACTGAATCAGGACAACATTTCTACTCCAGGAGCTACCCCTGAGGTTGGCTGTGTCCTCCTTTGCAACTTCATCATGTTCAACTTTCCCTCTGAACATTCCTGCTTCTCTTACCTGTCATTGTGTTTGCTCCTGAGAGCATGCTCCAATACACCTCCTGCATGCCAAGGTCAGAGTCGCAGGTCTGTTTCTGGAAAACTGGATTTGAAACGCATTCAATCCCGAAAGCAGATGTTGGTAATCATTCCGTTATTGGTTGACATCCTCTGTTGTCATACATGGATATATTAATTTTGAAGTAGAATCATTTTATTTCTTTGCAGGAACTAGTTCAGACATTGGGGAAGTCTAGCTCTTTAATGACTGTACCTGATAAAAGTTTAAATAAGCTTTGTCACCTATGGGTACTGAGGATTTATTTTCTTCCTCTGAATCACTGGAGCTGTGTAATGAATCACTCTACATATGATGTGATGCTGATTCACTTCCAGTGTAGTTCTTCACTTCCAGGAGAATTGTGTTTGTTGTTGTGGGTGTAACACAAAGATATCTACTTCTAAATAATATAGATCACATGATTTTTTACACAGAAAGGAT
Organism: Lasiurus cinereus; assembly: GCA_011751065.1. NCBI lineage: Eukaryota > Metazoa > Chordata > Mammalia > Chiroptera > Vespertilionidae > Lasiurus > Lasiurus cinereus. The sequence continues at coordinate 45,331,522 of JAAGEH010002528.1, read as the reverse complement.
ATATTTATTTCACTTTCCTATGTTTATTATTGTTGCTTATTTGGCTCTCCTGTTTATTGTTTGTCTGGGTGGGAGACATAGAAATATATTAATGATAGGATGTTGGAGAGGTGAATTTCTGAGAGGAGTGGGTATAAAATATATGCTTAGAAGATTGTCAGATACATATTAGGTACCAAATGTTCATTAAATAAAAGTTAGTAAAGAAATAATTAAATAAAATTGAACAAGAAGTCTATGGGAGCTCTGCAGGTTGGAAGAGGGCTTTGTGAACATTTTTAGTCATCAGGTGTCAACCTCAAGCTACTCTCTAGTAAGTATGCAAAACCGGGTTTAAAAGGGTTTCATATTCAGTAGTGTATTTTTTATAATGAGAGGATGGATTCTAACATTGAATTTAAAGTTTGGTTTGATACAAAGAATAATTTTCTAAGAGTAGGGACTTGTATGGATTGTGAAGCAAAATACTTCAGAAGAAATCTAGATAATTTGATAAAAAAATATTTTAGATTTATTTACCTAAATAATTCAGTCTAACCCCACATCTCTCTCTTCCTCTCTGCTTTCCCTCTCTAATATCCCCTTTCGTTTTCTCTCTCTCTCTGCTTAAAAATCTGCATTCCCTATCCCATTCTTGATTTAAAACTGAAAGTTAAACGGAGTTCCAGAATGTCTGCTATGGTGCAACAGTAACTTGGAAACAACCTGGCTAGTGTCCAGCTGTCACAATGCCCCAGTCCTCTCACCTGGTAGAAGAAAAGAAAAGGTGTTGTTATTGTTATTGCTCCTTCTACTTGGCTTGGTGAGATCCCAAGTCTGCCTTCATCATTGTTTGGGAATTTGGAGACTCAACAGCCTCCTTCACCAAGGACTATCCCAGGGACTGCCCCAGTTTTAGCACTGAAGAGTCCCCTCTCTCTAGAGACACCCCTCATCTGGAACAGATCAAGACAGTAACTAATGCATTTCCCATCGATTTTTATTAGGTGAAAGTGATTCTGATAATTATCAATTAATTATTGGTCTGTGCCAGGAGAGGCCACATCCCTGCTTGCTGAGACTTTTATATGTGCCAATGAATAAAATAGAAAAGAGTTCTAGAACTGGGTTGAACTAATTACCCAAACAAACAAAAGAATGGTAACAAACCAGTATATCAATTACTTCTACTGGCTTTGTCCTCAGGAAAGAGGAACTGAGTGGGAGGACTTGACTCAGGCCTGGGAATTGGAGGAAGGACAAATTTTAAGGTATTCTGTTTTACTTTGGGACTAAAACAAGATGGTTTCTGAGATCAGTTTGTGGAGTCCCAGAAGATGAGCAAAGAGTCAAGAAGCTAGGGGAAAAGAATGAGGATATGTCTCAGTTAGATAGTCATTATTCAATGCATCTGGTCCTGAGGTCAGCCCTGGGGTCTCATTGTTTATCTGGTTTTGCTGCTTTTCTGGGTCTAGAGCTGAAATACAACTGAGGCCTAGATGCTATTGCTAGGGAAGAAAGATCACACTTCGGATGAGATCCCATCTTAGTGACCTTTTGTATTTGGCCCATTGTCCTTGCTCTGTTCATATCTGCCTATCTGACTACCATAGCCCCATCAATACCTTCCCCGCCACATCAATTAAGAAGTGGTGGGTCCAGTAGATGGTACTAGAATTTCCGTCTCTAAGTGGCAGATATTTCGAAACTGAGGGTCCATTTGTATTTACTGAAGAAGCTCTTATCCATTAATTTTTCTTGGTTTAGCTGCTGTAGGATGATACAGTTTCCTAACTGGTCTCCTTCCTTTCATTCTTGTTCCTCCAAGTCCATTGTATCATAGCAACACAAGTAATCTTTGAAAAACATGGATCTTCTTACTTTATCCCCTATCCCAACCTCTGGGTTAAAGTCATCTAATGGGTTCTTAGCACACCTACTATAAAATATCTGAAATCTTTATCACAGTTTACAAAGCATCACATAATGTGGCCTCTGCCTACCACTCTTACTTCATCTTACCCACACAGCTCCAGCCACATGATTGTCTTTCTGCTTCTTGAATGTGCTAAGTTAATGCCTATGGAGAGTTGCAGGAGCTGGGAATCTGTCCTTTTTCAGCTCTTGGAATAACTGCCTTCTTTTGGTTCCTCACCTATGATATTAAAATATCTTAAACCTTTGCAAACTGCCTTTTAATATGGACATGTATTTATTTTCGCCTGTTTTTCTTCCTTGACCAGACATTAAGCTTGGTGAAAGCAGGTGTTTGTCACCTTGTTCTGTGCATTAACTGTAAATACTAATAGATAATTGGTAGTAAATCTTTGTTAAAGTGACTGGTTTCTATTCTCTCAAATCCGGTTGTATATAAAAAATAAATGAAAAGTTGCACACACATGACAACAAACAGAAGAGATAGCAAAAGACAATATGCAATTAAGTACTATGTGAACTTTTTATCACAAAGCGTTGTTTTAGTTAAAACACAAAGGAGGAGGTGACACATCATATTACTGTCAATCATTATAAGTACTAAAAGCGGGTTTCAACCAGGAGAAGGCAGAAGACTTATGTGGAACTAGTGGTGGAAAGGAGCAAAGAGGGGGCAGGGGGGAGTGTAGATTGACTACACAGAGAATTCGAATGTAGCAAAGTTCAGCTCCTGCACTAGTTTGGTAAGGCAGCCTGGCTTACCCCAAGATGAAATTCTTAATATTTGGAGATTGGGGTAAATGACAGTGAAAAAAAAATATTTTCAAGTACAATTTTCTACTCCTAGATAGACTATTCCGTCCCCCCACCCCTGACACACACACCTTTCCTTGGCTTGGCGAGGTGAAACTACAAAGTAGGTTTATAACAGAAAAAGAAGAAGTTGCCTTCCTAGGTGTCGAAAGAGCGTGTGTGCTTGTGGTATTGGGGGTGGGGCGGAATAGTCTATCGCCCCCCACCCCCCCCCCCCCCCGCCCCACTTGGAGTTGTTAGTCTTTGGTCTTTGATCTCAGCGACTCCAGCTGCTGAAATAGATCAGGCCTTCGGGATACAGGGGCATGCTCAGCTTCTAACAGGACATTTGCTTTTCTAAACTCCTCCTCCTCCCAAAATCTGGCAAGCATTAGTCATTTTCAACTAGGCAGGAACGCACAAGTGTGCTGGTGTGGCCGCAGGCTGCAGATCAGGCCCCGCCCCCTCGGAGCCGGGACTGGGCCCCGCGGCGCTCGGGGCTGGGGTTGGAGAGGCTACTCGGAGCCACTCGCCCGGGGCGCTCGCTCTGCCTCCTCCCCTAAAGCGGACCGCCGGGCTGCGCCGCGCCGCGCCGGGGCCGCCGAGCACCAGGAAGAAAGTTTGCAGGGCCCCGGGGAGTGGGGCCGCCGGAGGAAGGGAAGGAAGGAACCCCAGGACCCGGCCCTCCGCTCGGAGTTTGTGCAGCCGCCGTGGCGTCCGGGGGGCGGCTGCCCGCCGCTCACGGCAGCCGCGGGGGCTTCAGGCCACCCCGAGGAATGGGACTCGGGGTCCGGTGCTAGGAGGGAGCTGCTACAGGCTGGTCTGGAGGCCGGGGAGGAACTTGTTCCACGCGCGGTCGCCTGGGCCCTCATTGTCTGCGGAAACTCTGCGGATCCGCTGGGGAAGGACTGATCGCTCTCCGCCGGGATTCCGGGGGTTCGGGCGGCGGCAGCAGCTGCGGCGGGGGCTGCAGAGTCTGTCTCCCTTTGTCCTCGGTGGACCTCCCTCCTGCCCCCTTCGCCCTCCTCCCTCGGTCCGGGAGTGGGTTCCGCTGCTCCGGGCGCCGGCGCCCTCGCCGCCCGTCCTCCTCCCGCCCCAGGGTCCCGGGTGACGCCGACCACCTTCGCGCCCCGGGGAGCCCAGCCGAGGGGGCCCTGAGCTGACGGAGTCGCACGATGGAGGCGCGGCTGTCGCCGGCCCGCAGTCCGGGGAGCTGGCTGGTCCAGGGGCTGTGGCTGCTGGCGCTCGGCGGTCCCGGCGGGCTGCTGAGCGCCCAGGAGCAGCCTAGCTGCAGAGGTGCCTTTGATCTCTACTTTGTCCTGGACAAGTGAGTGCCAGAGGGGGTCCCGTGTCTGGGGGGGGGGGGGGCGGGGGGCCTTGGGCGAGTTGTGGCTGGGGAAGCAAAGATGGGTGCGCGCTCTCGGGGAGAGAGGAGTTAGAAACCCGTGGATGGCTGGCTACCTTGTTGCCATTTCAGGGCCGAGGGCCAGCGCTTTGGGGATCTTCGCTGGCTGGGGGTGGTGATAGGAGTCGTCCCGAGGTGCTGGACTCGGGGAAAGTGGGGTGGTAGTCCCTGCCTGGCCAGGCCTCCTGGGAAAGGGAAATGCGGCCCCTGGGGGTAGCCTTCTGTGCCCCTGGAACCCAGACCAGACCAGACTGTTAGTCAGCCTCCCTTGTCCTCACCCCGTCACTCTGGCTAAAGTTTGCTTGTTTTATCCTAGGGAATGCCTGGGGTTAACAAACCCTGTGTGTTTTGCATTTCTTGGGAAGTGGGCTGTGTTTCTTTTAAAGAGCGGGGGTCCTGCTCCAAACTATTAGCAGGCAGGTGGTCCCCAAAGATGCGTTGACGTTCTCAATTCTTGTAGCACCTAAGTTTCATTACTGGTATTGTGTGACTTTGATTCTAGGAGCGGCCCCATGTACATGTTTGTTTTTTCTAATCCGTTCTATTTCTTTTTTCTTTCTTTCTTTTTTTTTTTTACAGGTCTTGGAGTGTGGCCAATAACTGGCTTGAAATTTACGATTTTGTCAAGCAACTTACAGAGCGATTTGTGAGGTATTTCTTCCACTTTACTTTTCTAGTGACAGGAGTGTGAAGTTTAGGGAAGTACACCAACATATAGGGTGTCCTCCCCCCCCCCTTTTTTTTTGAAACCTTTTGCAGGAAAAGCCTTCAGTGAAATGTGGATGTTAAAGAGCCTCCTCAAGATCATTATTACTCGCATGCTCTTATTAGGACAGACCTTCACTCGTTGAGGGCTTATGTCATCTGGACCCCAGAAACTTGGCTCAGGCTCCGGGGAAGCATCTTCAAATACTATTCCACATGTCTTTTCCTTTTTGAATTTTCATCTGTTTTGAATTTCAGTTATGCTTTCTCATAATTTATCACATTAAAAATTGTATGCTAATAGTATTCATAATATATTTTCCTTTCCACATGATTCTTAGCCTTGTAGAGGTCCTCATTAAAAAAAAAAAGTGTTGGTAAACTTCAAATGAACATGTGTTAATAACCTACTACCAGAAAAGGCACTTGTGTGGATGTTTAAAGAAATGACTTGTGTTTACAAAATGTGTGGGTGGGTGTGTGGTGCGTTTAAAATTTAACTGTTCTATATATGCAATGAGCCTTACTAGGAAAGACTCCTATAAAAAGCAGAACTACTATGCAATCCAGTTCACTCTCTTATTTAGAGGCAACTAGGAATTAGTGGCATCCCTACTTGAAAATGGCCCACAGACACCAGGTTTTTGAGGTTTTTTTTCCCCCTTTCATTTTTCTTTTTTTTAAGGAAAAATATGCAGTGAGCAAATGCAAGTTTATCAAGATAATGGAAAGGACACAAAAAGGAGCTGTGTCATTAAATATTGCTTCTTTCAGCCTCGTTAGCCCAAATGTTGTCTGTAAAACAGGCTTGGATGATCAAAACATTTTGAAAGTCATGTTGCAAGTAACTTCAACAATCTGTAGAGGCCTAGGCAATCCTTGTTTCAGTTATTGGCAGCCATAAAGTTATCCCTATAAAAATGTATGCCTGTCCATGTTCCATCATCAGTCTTCTGCATCTGAAATCCAGTATAACACTCATTTCTGGACAGTGTCAGGTAAAACCGCCTAAGAAAGAAAAATAAACAGGGCCCTATGTTCTTAATTGTCAAAGGCAGAAGAAAGTTGTTTATACATTTTCTCATTTAATCCAAGAGTGTGCAGAGAGTGTTTCATAGGTTTTGATTGAGAGCAATGGGTCATTTCAATACAATATTTTCAAGAAGTGAGGTTCTTATTCATTCAGTCTGCTTTGCAAACTGGACTTCCGTAATACACAGTTTCTGGCTCAAGTTTGTTTGCTCCATTACTAACGATACAGTGTAGGAAATGAATAAAGGGTGACTCCTGAAGAGAATGACTTTCAAAAAATGCATGGGACATCATTCTGATCTTCGTTCTGTGTGTTTTAGATTCCTATCTTCAGATTCCAATCTGAGTAACAGTTGCAAAGAGTGTCTTGGAAACAGGAACCGTTCTGTGGTATAAATGCCTAAAGCTTAAAAGATGCAGCTCACTGGGGCAGTTGTTGACAGTTGGAAATATGACCTTTGAGACTTAGAAAATTGAAGATGCCTAATCAGAATGGGATTTGTTGGTCTCTTTCACATTGTCCATGGCACTCTTTAAGTATTCTTACTTCAGGATAATTAAATCAAACTGGTTACTCTTCAGCCAGAGTCTCTTTGCAGGGTTTGGTCCCCTTTAAGGAGATGGGGTAGAATATCAAGCAGTTTCTCAAAAGAATTTTTCATGGACCTAGAATTTATCTTTCTAGTAAGTCTCTTCCTAAACGGTCGCAAAGGGCATGGAGGAGTGTTTGAGTGCTGAGAAGCACTGCCTGAAGCCAAAATGACTTATGCAGTAACGCTAAGCAGAGTTAGTGTATCTACTTAGGGGATTCCATTTAAAAGAAGCCAGGACTATTCAGTGAGACTGATTTCAAGTGAGTCTCCCTCGCTATATATCTGTATTGTATCAATATTTCTGTGAAACATGTTTTAACTGCCTCTCTTCTTATTTTGCAGCCCTCAGATGAGAGTATCTTTCATTGTGTTTTCTTCTCAAGCAACCACTGTTTTGCCATTAACTGGAGACAGGTTAGTGCATTATCATGTCATTGCAGGCTTTTAGCAGAGACTAATCTTAAAAAAATGATTGATATTCCAAGTGGTGATTCAGGCCTCTCAGTGGAACCAAGCAAATGCACAGACAATTGGGTTCTCTTCACTAATAGAGGGGAAAGGAGGTCTGAGTAATATAAAAGGGCAGATAATCTGAAAATCAATATCATTCACATTGGCTGTGGAATGTACAGTGAAACCCAGAACTCTGCCTACTTGTATATTCACTACCTCCCATCTTTTCCCTTCTCTTTTACTGTAAGTAGTTCTACATCTTTCTTGTTTAGATGTAATATATTAATCAACTAGGAGTTTGAAGAACATTAGGGAGGGAAAGCTATGGATCTATTTGGATAATTTATTAGATTCAGTAGACATCCTGGATCTCTAGTCTTACTTTGAGGTACACTGGTTCCTTTTGTAAAGGAATTTGCTTTATATTATACTAGAGGCCCAGTGCATGAAATTCATGCATTGGCGGGGGGGGGGGGGTGGTCTTCTCAGTCCAGCCTGCATCCTCTCCAATCTGGGACCCATCAGGTGATGTCTGGCTGCTGGTTTAGGCCCGATCCTGGAGATTGGACCTAAACTGGCAGCCAGACATCCCTCTTACAATCTGGGACCATTGGCTTCTAACTGCTCATCTGCCTGCCTTCATGATCGCCTCTAACTGCCCCATTTGCTGGCCTATTTGCCCCCAACTGCCCCCCTGCCAGCGTAGTCACCCCCAGTTGCCCCTCCCTGCCAGCCTAGTTGCCCCTAACAGCCCACCTGTCAGCCTAGTTGCCCCCAGTTGCCCCTCCCTGTCACCCTAGTTGCCCCTAACAGCCTCCCCCCCCAACCCCCCGCCGGCCTGGTCACCCCACACGGCCTGCTGCTTGGTTGTTTGGTTACCCTCAATTGCTCCCCCTGCAGGCCTGGTCATCCCATGCAACCTGTTTGGTCATTTGTTCGGTTGTGATGGTCACTTAGGCATATATATATATATATATATATATATATGTATGTATTACATATATATATGTAATATATACATAAAATACATCTATATCACATTTATATAAGATATATGTAATATATATGTGTCTACACATAGACAAACACACACACACAATACACAAATCTTTTGTAAAAGGTATAGCTTTTTCCAAGCCGATGTCACAGTATTTCATATGACCATTTCTATGTCTTTTGAGCCCACTGTGGCAAGTTGGAAATAGTCATCACCATATTTTAAAGAATGACTAGTTTCCATGGGATCAGTTTTGTTTACTAGACTCTGAGTTCTTTGTTTTTGTATCTACTTCATGTAATACAAGATATGCATGATAGCTCTTGCTCTGTTCTTTTTCTCTCTTTTTTTAAATTTTAATTTCTTTATTGATTAAGGTATTATATATTTGTCCTCATCCCCCCATTATGTCCCCAACCCCCCTTGCTCAGTTCTTGTTGAATTAATTAATGAGTTAGCATTATTTTTAAATCAAATTTCTCCAAACTGTAATTTTATCAGGGGAGCCCGGTGGAGTATATTTTATATAATATGTGGATTTCTCAGGAGTTATATGTGAATACAGGTTTCTTTTATAAATTATTTTTCTTTAAAAAATGTCAAGAAAGCATAATATTTAAAAGGATTCAGGGAGAGAACTTACATAAACTTAAAATTTATTTGTGCTTTAAGTATTATTTTTCCTGGAGAGGAAGTCTATAGATAGGGGCTTCCAGTTTACAGCCTCAGTCTTCTCATACTTCCCTTCCATACTTTTTTACTTGCACCTGGGTTTCTTCAAGGGCAAGAACAATAGCAGTCCCTTATAACCCAAATGCAGCATCTTTCTATACTCAGTGATGTGATAGTTCTTGACTTCATGAGAATAAATTTTCTTCACTGCCCAGCTTAATTTTCAAAGAAATGGATTTGGATCTAGCCTATCCTCTAGAACAGTGATTCTCAACCTTCCTAATGCCGTGACCCTTTAAGATAGCTCCTCATGTTGTGGTGACCCCCAACCATAAAATTATTTTCATTGCTACTTCATAGCTGTAATTTTGCTACTGTTATGAACTGTAATGTAAATATCTGATATGCAGGATGTATTTTCATTGTTACAAATTGAACATAATTAAAGCATAGTGATTAATCACAAAAACAATATGTAATTATATATTGTGAAATATTTATTTCTAATTACAAATAAATGAAATTTTGTCTTGAATCGTGGTGTAGCATGGGTAACAGTCTTAATATGACCACAGTAAACTACATTGCTACATTTTGCTATACTGAGGAGCGGTGTGTTGTTTCCTAAGACCATGGGAAATAGGTATTTTCCAGTAGTCTTAGGCGACCCCTGTGAAAGGGTCCTTAGACACCCAAAAGGGTCGCGACCCACAGGTTGAGAACCACTGCTCTAGAAGAAAATAAAAGAATAATGGTAACCTTTATGGAGTGCATATGTAGAGAATAGCACTTAGCCTAATGCCAAACATATAGTAGACTCTCAGTAATTGTCACCTACGTATTCTGAGCCAGGTACTCTGTCAGACACTTTACATATGGGTCCTCCAGCGCTTTGAAGATGAAGTGTAATCAGTGGTCTCCATGTTGATATTGCTTAGACATGTGCAATGAAGAGTTTAAATCGTTAATTTAAATTAGAGGTTCTTCCCTTCTCTTCGTTGAATCTAATAGGGAATAGATTGGAATGGGATAAAAAGGCTTCTATTTGAAGAGACAGCATAACATTGTTGTTAAGAGCTGCTGAACCGGTATCTAGCTAAATGATCAAGACAAGTTATTTAACCTCTTTTTTAAAAAAGATTTTTTAGAATTAATTTCTAAGAAAGAAAGGGAGAGGGAGAGAGACAGAAACATTGATGCAAGAGCCAAACATAGAGAGGCTGCCTCCTGCCTGGGAATCAAGCCTGCAACTGGGCATGTGTCCTGGACAGGAATAAAAACTGCAAACTTTCAGTGCAAGAGATGATGCCCAACCAACTGAGCCACTTTGGCCAGGACACTTACCCTCTTTATGCCTCCTCCCCCGCACCCCTATCTACATACTGATGACAGTAATGATGATGATAACAGTAACTACCTCATAAGATTGTTGTAAGAATTGAAGTCAATGAGTGAGGAGAATATATGACAGCATCTGGCACATGTATATTCAAGGGGTGAAAGCTTTGTTGTTACCTGGAGCTAGGGAATATGTAGTATTTAATGACCAGGGAAGAATTGTGTTTATTTAAAGAGATTATTGTCCTGTTTGAAAGGATTTATAATACTTCAGGCAGAATTTTAATAATGCTACTTGCAACTTATTTTGCTTGCCTGTCTCTTGGAAATAAATATGCATTTATTTTTATTGAATTTAACTATTTGTGGCATGTTGATTAGTTTGAGATGGCAGAAAGAACACTAAGAAGGTCTGGGTTAGAGTTCTGGTTTTACTACTTCTTGACTTGGAGACTTAGATCAAGTATATACTCAGTTACTTTAGATGTATAAATTACAGAAATAAAATATCAAGTTTTCTTAAGAGAGATGTTATGAAGATCAAAATAAGACAGTGCATAGAAAAGTACTTGTATATCACAGAATAGTATCCAGTAAAGAATATTGTTTTCTGTTTTTAGTTATTCTTATACTAATTTTATTTAATTAAGTCAGTAACTTTTTAAATTTCTATGGTCCTCTACATTTGGATATTATAAGATCATTTTTCTTCCATTACATAATTTGAAGTGTGTAGAAACAATTTTCATATTTAGATGCAATATCAGTGAACAAATATTTCCACAACTATTGTGGATCTTTATGTCAAAGCCTAGAAATGGGTATTCTACGTATCACCTTTCTTGATGGCGTATATTGAGACTGACAAACAGATCTGCATGTGTGAGCAACACAAAAGTTAAGGACAGCAGGTTTCACAATTTTGGTTCTATCACTCATAATTCTTCAGTACTGTGGTGAATATGAGAAGTACCTCTTTCATGTTTCTCAGAGTGTTGCTAAATATTTTCAGTAGAGATGAAGCAAGATTGGAAGGCAGTACGTCCTTCTGCTAAGGCAGTGTCTTCTGTTAGGGTTTTAGCATAACATTTAGTGCTATGTAAATGCACGAATAGAATGTTACACATGCCAAGAAATGACCAGTTATTCATTTCATATACTCATCACTTAGAAACTTTATTCTTTTAAATATTTCAATTCAAAACACTCCCTTCTGTTCACTTGTCCTCATGATTTTTATCCTCCATATATCTTTTAGTCCGTTTTTTCTACCTAACTACATGCCATCCTTATAAGATTTATTGAGCATTATGGGCTCTGGAAGTAACACAAAGATGTGTAATCTAGTGTGTGTGAAAATAAGGGGTGTGCACATTATATATCAATAGTTCAGGGCTGTGTTACAGCATCAGGTAAGAAGAAAGTGCTGAGTGTTTTTCAATATGGAAATATCCAGCCTTTTAATATTAGAGAATTTAAAATAGGACTAATTTTAAAGGATACTTTTAGTTTTTGTGGTATGTAATTGGGGATAGTGAATTATGCTCAGTTGTGTTTAGTATGGTCTTCATGATATAAAAGTGATTTAGTTGAAATCATTTAGTGAACAATTATTAGGTGCTAGGAAGCGTGCTTTCCATTCATTACCTCATTTAATCCTCATAGCAACTCCATGTAATACATACTGTTATTATCTCATCTTCACAAATGAGGAAACTGAAGCTAAGAAAAGTAATGAAGCTTGTCCAAAGATACTTAGTTAATAAGTGGTGATCAGTATAGCAACCAGAATGGTATCTTAATGTATAAAGTAGATCATGCCACTCTCATGCCGAATACAGTCTAATGGCTTGGAATAGAAGAACATATCTCCCAGTGGTCTAAAACTCCTACCTGATTGCCTCACCCAATCCTCTGTTACAACATTGGATGCCATAGACTAGCCCACTGGCCACCTTTCCATTCCCTAAAAAGGCCAAGCTTGTTTCCATATTAGTAAGTTCACTCTTTCTCTGCCCCAGATCTTGTCCAGGGCAGGTCATTCTTGTCATTTTGTCCTTATCCCATGTGTCACATCCTCTGAGAAGCCTTGCTTGGCCATCAAGTCTGAAGGAACCCTGATCTGCCTCCTCAGTGATTTCTCACAATACTCTACTTGGTGATCACTTTTTGAAATTATTCTATTAACCAATCAATTTATTTTTATCTCCATGGCTCTAATGTAAAGTGCATGAGAGCAGAAGGGTCTTCTCTGTCTTGTTCACCCATATATCCAACACCTAGCACAGGGCATGGCACACAGTGGGTGCTCAATACATATTTATTGAGTAAATGGTTGTTTGCTTGACTCTGGAACCTTAGTTATTAATTGTTCTACTGTTTTCTTTCCCTTTGAAAAATGATAAATGATGACATATTTGCCAGTTTTCTCATTCCTATTCTTATAGATCAGTTATACATATTTTCAATTGTTTTCAATATACTTGTCCCAAGATTTAAAAAGTTATATTTATTTGATCTGATCACAATTACCCATTACTTAGGAAAAAAAAAATTCCTTGGCCTGACTTGTTGGAAATTGAAGAGAAGTCATTAAGTTTAGATAATATATGCATTCCTATTATTTGAGAGAATGTATTCTAATTCCTTATAATCTGAATTAAAGATGTACTTGTGACAAGATAGTCCCTTTAAGAGTTGTTCACTTACAATTGACTCATTCATTTTGTAGGGACATATGACAGTCTCTGTAAATGTTTAGAAGGTTCCTATTAGCAGTTCTCCTTTTTAGGGACTATGTTTCACTGAAATATTAGCACCAGAGTGCAGATAGGCATGTGCGAAATTAGACATTGCAGCTTTGTCCATAATAGTGAAAAACTGTATTCAATATAAGTGCCTATAAATTGATACTGTACTTAGAATATATACATAGAACAGATACTATGCAGCCATTAAAAAAATTGGAAAATTCATATATATTGACATGAAAATATATCTAATATATATTAATTGAGAAAGGAAAGTTGCCAAACACTCTGTTAAGTATGATTTTATTTTTAAAATAAAGACAAAATCTTTAACTATTTTTATAGTTGTGTGTGTGTGTGTGTGTGTGTGTGTATGTGATTATAGAAAAAAGGCTGGAAGATATGCAACAAACTGTTTACAGTGTTACTGTGAGATTCAATGTGGGAAAAGTCTTTGTGTTTTAATTTCCATGCATGTTGGCTATTCAACTTTATTTTGACAATAATGTATCATGTAAAAATTCAGCAAATGTTTAAATTAAAGAGAATTATTACTGACTTTCTGTAGCTAGAGATAGCTGTCTTAAAATCAGGATGAATCCAGGGGTTTGAACGAATAAGCAATAGGAATAGATCATATCCAGCTCTTACACTGGAGGGTTTTGAAGTCTTCTTGTTAAAATGACAGCACCAGGGCTACACCTTGGGTGAATAGACACAGGAGCTATACACTAGCTGTGTGACCTTGGACGAGTTACTCCACCCCTTGTTGCCCAAACCACTTGCCTGTTAAAAGGAGCTTAGCATCCCTACCCTATAGTGATGTTGGGACAATAAACACATATAATGTGTGTGAAGGCCTCCTTGATGACTGGGGGGGAAGGAGGCTAATGCGGAAATGAGATTTGGAGGTTATCTGTGTACACCATTATTATCATTTTCAAGATGCTGTGCCAGGATTATAACTGAAGTGATTTGCTCAGGGTGACACCTCTGAGTAGCAAGACCTAAGATTCCTTCCCGGGTCTGACCCCAAACATAAACCCTTACCTTCCGCACTGCCTGAGACTCTGTGCTCCCCCTTCACCAGCTTTCACAATTAGTCAGAATTTGTCATAATTCAAAGACATAGTCATCCTCTGAATTTATTCTAGTTTGTTGAAAACCAGTGAAGTGAGGAGAGGAAGTGACTCTAGGGTTTAAAAAAAAAACTCCAATAGGGAAGTAATGACTCCTGTTTAAAAAAGCCAGTTTTGGCTACCCACTGTACTAATCCTGAGGGGTCTGGGCATGGCAGCAGCTCAGATCCTGGTCCTGGATATGTTAATACTTATTTTCAGTGAAAGTCTACATCTGTTTTGTGAGTGTGTTCTGGAAAATTCAATGCACTGTGATTTCATGCCTATGAGGCAGCCCTGGCCCCTGAAGTAGTAGAATGCAGAGGTCCATTTCTCCTGGCCCAGAAAGGCATCAAGTGGGGAAATGGAGTAAAACGTACAAAATGCAGTGATGGACTTCAGGTGTGATCTGTGTGCCACACGTTGGTTAGTGTAGAATAACTTGGAGAGCAATCTTTCACAAAACCCGGTTTGTGTGGAGCATTTTGAAAGCAGAAACGTTTGCATCAAGACTGCTACCTTGGGGTCACTGGTTTGGACTAGAGCACAGAGACTTGGGCATATATTAGCCTTAGAGTGACTTGTTAGATAAATAACAGGCACGTTTGTATATAAAGCAATAGCTAAACTTAGATAATAGAATATATTAGCAATGTTTGTGTTTAGAAAATAATCTTTCACTGTTTGGAAACCTTAAAACATTTTTTTAAGTTGAAGAGCAAATAAGAAAACATTAATTTTCTGCAATTTATCATTCATGCAGTACGTAGTATAGCAGAATATAATAACACAATTAAGTAGATAATTGGAGGAGTATGTTTTTCCCCTCATATATATATATATATATATATTTAATTTCTGTCAGTCTGATGAATATTGTGGCTTATTAATGGAAGGAGACAATAAAAATAAATAAGGTTCACTGAGCACTTACTATGTATCCGACATTTTGTTAAATGCTTTATATATAACTAGAGGCCTGATGCACAAAATTTGTGCAAGAGTAAGCCTTCCCGGTCCATTAAGCCCTGTGACTCCACCCATCCCAAGCTCAACAGAGAGGCTTTTGCAGTTTTGCAAGTCTGGTATCATAAGGCTGAATCCAACACAGAAGTTCTCCCAGCAGAGTGAAAATGCCAAGACAAGGGAAGGGATCACAAACAAAAGAGATGGAGGAAAACAAATGACTGGATATAGAGTTCAAAACCATGCTTATAAGGTTTTTCAAGAATATCCTAGAAAAGTTGGATAAAGTTAGCAAGACCCAAGAGGAGATGAAAAAGAACCAACTGGAGATAAAAAAAAACAACTAGAGATAGAAAAGGACCAACAAGAAATTAAATATACACTAACTGAAATAAAAAATATTATACAGAGACCTAACAGCAGACTACAGGAAGACAAGAATCAAGTCAAAAATTTGAAATATAAAGAATCAGAAAACACTCAACTGGAAAAGCAAGAAAAGAATCCAAAAATGTGAAGATAATGTAAGGAGCCTCTGGGACAGCTTCAAGCGTACCAACATCAGAATTGTGGAGGTACCAGAGGAAGAGAGAGAGCAAGATACTGAAAACCTATTTAAAGAAATAATAACTGAAAACTTCCCACATCTGGTAAAAGAAATAGACTTACAAGTCCAGGAAGCACACAGAACCCCATATAAAAAGAATCCAAAGAGGACTACACAAAGACACATCATAATTAAAATACCAAAAGCAAAAGAAAAAGAGAGAGAGTTAAAAGCAGCAAGAGAAAAACAGTTCATTACCTACAAGGGAGCACCCATAGGACTCTCAGCTGATTTCTCAACAGAAACGATGCAGGCCAGACGCGAGTGGCAAGAAATATTCAACGTGATGAATAGCAACAACCTACAACCAAGAATACTCTATCCAGCAAAGCTATCATTCAGAATTGAAGGGCAGATAAAGAGCTTCATAGATAAGAAAAAGCTAAAGGAGTTCATCAACTCCAAACCAGTATTATATGAAATGCTGAAAGGTACTCTTTTAGAAGAGGAAAAAGAAAAGGTAAAAGATAAAAAAATTATGAACAACAAATACATATCTATCAACAAGTGAATCTAAAAATTAAGTGAATTAAAAATTTGATCAACAGGATAAACTGGTGAATATACTAGAATCAGGAGCACAGAAAGGGAATGGACTGATAATTCTCAGGGGGAAAGGGGTGAGTGGTGTACAGGGAGAGACTGGACAAAAATCATACACCTATGGATGAGGTCAATGGGAGGGAGGGAAGGGTAGAGGGAAGGGTGGGAGCCGGGTGGAGGGGAGCTATGGAGGGGGAAAAAAGAGAAGCAAATGTAATAATCTGAATAATAAAGATTTAATTAAAAAAAAAAAGAGTAGGCCTCCCCCCGGGGTCTGTCACTGGCTTCCCTTTGGCATCTGGGACCCGGGCTTCCCTTGCAGCCCCTGCTTCATGGAGAAGTTCCTCCAGAAGGATGTCTGGTTAATTAGCATATTACACTTTTATTATCATAGACTAGAAGCCTGATGCATGAAAATTCATTCAAGAGTAGACCTTCCTTCCTCCCGCTGCTGGCACCTGCTTCCCTCCAGCACTCGGGAACCAGGCTGGCTTCCCCGCACGCCGCCCGCAGGTACCCAGGTCCTGGGCTGCTTTCCCTCCAGCCCTGGCTTTGTCAGAAAGGATGTCCAAAATGATGTCCAGTCTAATTAGCATATTACCCTTTTATTATTTTATTACAGATAGTTTGGGTAAAATACAGTGCTAAGTGGATCATTAATAATTTGATACAGACAAAAATAAAAGTTTGAGAACATTGTTTTGTTTCATATTCTACTCAGTCTACTAAGGTTTACTTATAAAATAAAAATTTTATTGTATTATATAAATGGGTTATTATGATAAAATTCTCAGGTATTGCCACGTTTTGTTTGCAGTTACCATTTATTTTAAAGACTCATGCCCCTGACTCATAACATCTTAAGGATACATTACAGAATCAACCAATGATATAAACACCTATACATTTATGCTTATGCCGTTATCCAAATTGGCTTTGGGTAGCTTTTAGAATAAAATAGATAGTTCTTTTGTGCTCTCCAATGAAGCACAGCATGCATACATACATATATATGTGTGTATGTGATTATATATGTAATATGTAGTAATATATAAAATACATGTGTATGTAAAATAAATACTCATTTAACTATGTGATTTAAAAACTCTGGGCTGGCCCTATTGCTTACTTTAATCAAGACTGTGTCAGACATAAACATGAAACAAACTATACCAGTTTCAGGTCTAAGACTTAATAAGGCACAGGCCTTTCCTTGTGGTCTTGAAGCCAGCTGCCATATGAAAACTTTGACAACCATGGGACCACCATGGTAGGAGAAAACCTTGCGGAGCCACATGGACAAGCCACATGCAGAAGAATACAGACTGATTAGCAGTCCTAGGTGGGCTTTAAGGCAATAGCCAGCATCAACACCAGCATCAACTTGCCAACCGTGTGATGGAGATCATTTCTGCTCTCCTAGCCATTCCAGCTTCCAGCTCACAACCTGTGAAGCGTAACTGCTCATTCAGTGCACAGTATTATGAGAAACAATAAAATGTATTTGTACCACCAATTTCTGGGTAGTTTATTATACTGCAATAGGTAACCACAATAGAAATTGTGCGAAGCTGAATTGGAAGAGCAGTGACAAATTGTTATTGGAGGCTGACGCAGAGATGACTATTTCATGTTAACAGTGTAAACAAAATCCTACCAGCAGGGGAGTGAGTAATGTTAACAAATAACAATAGTAGCTACAACTTACTCTGCACTTATTAATATGATGTGCCATTTAATCCTCACAATGACCCCACAGGGTGTATATTTTCATCCCTATATAGATGAAGCAAGATAGGGCTTAGAATAAATCTCTCTTCTCTGTGGCTATATGCCATACTATCTCAGAAACTGTACTTTATAGTTTAAAATAATATCCTAGTCACTTCCAAACCCCTTCAGTAGGACTGATTGGCAAAACAGGTTAAGGAAAAGAGCATTCCAACAACATGGAAAAGATTTTAAATTAGATTAGACCAGAGGTTCTTAGTTATTATTTCCAAAAAATACCCCATCCCTATTCCAAAGCAATTAGAATTAGAATCATTAAGTAAATAAGGTAAGTTGGAATCTTTTAATTAAGGCACAGAAGAGATTTTTTGAAAAGCCCGTTAGGTGATTACAGGGCACAGCCAGGGTGGAGAACTACACTGCACCTATAGAGAGGTATGTGGGAATAGCCATGTCTACGTGTGAGCTGTTCTCACATCGGAATCACAGTGTTAATGTGGGGTGTGTGTGCAACAGATGTGTGTAGGCTGGTTGATTGAAATCTGGAAAGAGCTTTGAAACCTGGAACGTTAAGATAATGTGCATTGAAAAGTCCAAGTACTATAGAGACAAATTGTATACTAGTAAATGCACACCCTTCAGCATAAGTAGAAGGTACTTAAAATTGTGCCTTAATTCTGTTAGTTGGGAAATTCAGAATTCTCTGCCAACCTATTTTTTTATGCCACTATTTGTAAAAATACATATTTATTTTAGGTATGACATCATGAACACCTTCCACAGGTCCAAGTGTGATAGGGATGGAGAAAAGCCATTGACGTGGCACAATGCATGGCAGCTGTCATTGCTATGTTTCCTTCCCTTCCATTCCTTCTCTTGTCTTTTTATTCTTCCCTTCCCTTTTTATTTTTTAAAATATATTTTTATTGACTTCAGAGAGGAAAAGAGAGGGAGAGAGAGATAGAAACGTCAATGATGAGAGGGAATCATTGATTGGCTGCCTCCTGCATGCCCCCTATGGAGGATGGAGCTAAACCCCTTGACAGGGAATCAAACCTGGGACCCTTCAGTCCGCTGGTCGATGCTTTGTCCACTGAGCAAAACCGGCTATGGCGTCATCCCTTTTTAATCTCTTTCTTTTCCTACTCAGCAGAGAAATTGGAGGGTTACTAATAGAGATGGATGTGTTAATTTTATAGATTAAAAAAGGGTCAATCCTTATAGTTGATTATAGAGTTTGGTCTCCAGTTCTCATAAAAACAAAACCAAAAAATACCGGTTAAATATACCATTTGTTTAAAATTTTCCTCTTTCCAAAAAGTATCTGAAACTGCACAGAACATTGCAGAAAATTAACAACACATAAAAATAAAAATAGCCCTAACCCGTTTGGCTCAGTGGATAGAGCATCTGCCTGTGAAATGAAGGATCCCAGGTTTGATTCTAGTCAAGGACAAATGCCTGGATTGTGGGCTAGGTCCCTGGTGGGGGATGTGCAGGAGGCAGCTGATCTGTGACTCTCATCATTGATGTTTCTATCTTTCTCCTTCTCTCTTCTTCTCTGAAGGCAATAACTAATAATAATAAACACATAAAAATAAAATAAAAGTAAAGATCTTGGAAAAGAGGATGCAGCATTATGATGACCATAGGAGCTTCACAGAATTTTGTGAATGAGTAAGAAATTTAATGTGGGTTTCCCAATAAGAGAAGAAAGTTTACATAATGTAGTTAGCAAAAAGGAGGAAGTGTGTAGCGATTACTCGGGGATGACAAGAAACTTCCGCTTTGGGACCTTATAGGTGACATTGTGTGTCAGGAAAGCAGCACACGCCCTTGACTACAGCGTCATAGCAAGTAGTTTCAATATTGCTGTTCCTTGTAGTTGAAGACATACTGTTAAAGCCCAGCTCAATAAGGTTGATCATCTAAGGTTTGAGATGTTGGATTTTAGCAGATCTTTACAACATACCCATTTTTTTCTATGTTGAGTTTTATTATTTCCTTCTTGCTCATTAGAGATTTCTTAAAGTATAGATGAGTGAGTTCTGTTTTTAGTCCTCTGTGTAATTTTGCTTTTCCCCAGTTAACTGTTTACTAACAGAGAAATTTATCACGTATATTTGGTTGCTGGGGATTCTTTGAAGGCTTGAGATCTGCCCTGCCTTGTTTTGGCTTTCTTTTTCCTTAAAGTGACATTTATTGATGAAGGAGAGGCTGATAGACTAGACTGTGTTGTCTCCCTGGAAGGTAGCAAGAACAGGACTCACCTCTGTTGATGTTATTGGTGATGGGCAAGGAACACCTTTCCTCGGATGACTATGCAGCTGCTAAAGCAATGGGGGGTTTAGTGCCACCTAGAATATTAGAGTGGCAGGCATGAGTGTGGGTAGAAAAGCGAGAGGTGCTCTGCTTCTTCCAATAAAATAAGCTAGCAGAGACCTACCTTCCCCAAAGACTCTGAATTCCACATTTGGCAAGTTTTATTTATTTTAGCTTAGAGTCTTCTGCTGGTGTTGTCTGGTCCTCAGGGGTGATGGGGAGCTGAATCTGAAATGAATGGAGAAAGCGATTTTTACCAATCAGAATCTGTTTGGGTAAACTTGAATTTTAGTTGTCTTTTTCATTTTTTTTTTTTTGACAGCAAACATTAATGCTTGAGGACACGCTGCCACTCATTTCTGAAAGCACCAAATATTTGTTTTTTATCTGTGAGACTCAGACAGAATCAATTTCAAGTTGTTTCTGTAGATAGTACACATAAATATTTAGATTAAACACGTTTATAAGTTATGTAATTTACTCCATCATCTGTGGAGTTATGAATTTTTTTCCTAGGGTAGGTTGAGAAATTTATTGAACACTTACTTTGTAAAAGACATTACAAATGAGTAATAAGTGCAGAGTAGGGGGATACATTATACATATCACACATGGGGGTAGCCCATTGTAAACTTTCAGTCTTGTTGAGAAGTGAAAATATTAAGTGAAATTAATGTTTTAAATTATTTTAAAGTACAATGTTTTTAAGAGACAGTTATTGTAGTGAAAGCTAAACATTCATAAGTTTGGGGTACCATAGAAAGAGAATGTAATGAAGTTAGAGATAGGTTCAGAATAGGTAGATTTTAAACCAAGTATCAAAAAAGACAGTATATGTTATTAGAGATAACTAAATCAGGAAGGAGAAAGATTCAGATCATATTTTGAAAGTTGTCTTTTGGGGAAACTTCTTGAGAGAGAGAGAACTTATCTGACAATAACTTTCATTACAATATTAAAATATAATCAATAACTTACTTTTAAAATGTGAGCGAGGGTCTTATGAATGACTCATTTTTTGAAAGTATTTGAAACACAACATTGCAGCATGACAAAATAATTTTTTATTATTTTTGTCATGTGTTTTAATAGTATATGAGGTATATATAGTATATATACATATTGTGTATGACCCCAGTAAATTCCTTGATTTTCAGATAATATAAAAACTTGAAATTCAGTTCTCTTATCAGTCATCTATCATCCTCAGTAGTGTAACTGCTCTTCACGTTTTTTGAAAGCATTATACTTAGTTAATATTTCAAGACTTTTATTTAGAAAGGTATTTTCATTTGCTTCTGTTTAAAAACTAAAATTCCCAAAGCAATATATTAAGATCTCTTTTCTGATCTTTTAAGTTTAAAATTTTAAAAATTAGTTTTGAGTTTATTTTGGGTTATTTTGCAACATTTAAGTATTTATCTCTTAAGATTTTTGAAGTGTTTTTTTTATTTTCTTTTTTTTTTTATAAAAGTCTTGGGAATCTGTATTTTTAAAAAACCTGAAAAATGTGTCTTCTCTTACTCATACACACAATATACCTCTTACTATTATAGTCACACTTTATTTCAACATATTTTGTTGGGACAACTAATTAGTCATGATGAAAAAATATTCTATGGTTCTTTCTCTTTTTAATTCATACTTTTCTTCTGAATAATCCATTGTCATCCATCCATCCATCCATCCATTTATTTTTTTATTTGTACACCAAATACATATTAAATATTCACAACATTCAAGAGAATGAACTGGTGTCCAGATGGATGAGAAGGTGCTAAAAAATTGCCTACGAGTTATGACTCTGGGAGACACAAGTAGAAAATGTTAATTTTTATAAGTAACATCATTAAGTAACACACTTTAGGAATTAGCAGATAACAAGAAACATTTCCAACTCATAGGGATATGGGTTCAGTGCTTCAGAAATATTCTTTCAGTTAAGCTGATTTACTCACTCAGTCCCTCAGTCCTTGTTGGTTTTTCTTTCTTTTCTTTTTTTATGAAGTCACATATATTACTCCTTAGCATTTATTAAAATAAATATGATTGAAGGTAGATGTTCTCAACTCAAAATTAGTTTATGCTTAGATTTTCAAGATATTTCACATTGTTAATACTTTTATTTTTGTAGAGAAAACACAAATTTTATTATATACTCATTAAAATGAAAAAAGGGTATGAAGAGCTATCTGCTCTCAAAGCTCATGCTCTTTCCTTTTCTTACTGAAGAAAGCTTAGTAGCAGTGCTACATGTGTTTTCAGAAGTGCTTGTTGTGATCTTTGCTCATTTTTGTTTATTTTAATATTATAAAACATTATTTTCAGAGGTAAAATCAATCAAGGCTTGAAGGACTTAAAAGCTGTCATTCCAGTAGGAGAGACATTCATCCATGAAGGACTAAAGAAAGTAAGTTTTTTGACATTTATGCATATGAGAGAGATGTTTTCTTATGCTGTGATGAAATAATTTATAGCTCTCTAGTCAAACTGAAAAATCCCTTTACATATGTATCTTAGAAAAAAATTAAACTTGTTTAGTTGTTTTAGGAATGAGGCTAATATAAAACATTAATTATCATAGTATTAAGAAAAATTTGGATGGTATTTTGCCTTTTAAGAATTTTTTATTTTATTTTCTCTATAGTTATTTTCAGAGTAGCCAACCAAAGCTAAAAATCTGTTATTTAAACCCAATAGTAACTGCTCTATAAAGTAAATATATGTATATTTCAATAAAATATTTAACATAAATACTGTATTTTAAAAGCCAGTCCATAATATCTTGATTTTGTCACACTTATAAATTCAGCTTAAATAGAATATTCTGGTTCAAAGTTAAGATTAAATTGTGAGTTGGATAATTATTCTTCATTTTCAGGCAAATGAACAAATTGAGAAAGCAGGAGGCTTAAAAACCTCCAGTATCATAATTGCTCTGACAGATGGTAAGTTGGAAGGTCTGGTGCCATCATATGCAGAGAAAGAGGTGAGTATTGAACTAAAACTGTTCTTTACCTCCCAAGTGTATTCATCGGTAGCCTGATATTTGAGTAATTAACCTCTCTCTCTCTCTCTCTCTCTCTCTCTCTCTCTCTCTCTCTCTCTCTTTCTCTCTCTACCCTCTACCTCTACCTCTACCTATCTGTATTTCTCTCCATAGGCAAAATTAGCCAGGTCATTTGGGGCTAGAGTTTATTGTGTTGGTGTCCTTGATTTTGTGCCAGCTCAGGTGAGTAGAGCAGATATGTAAACTTTAACCTAAGTCATATAATTATCTTAAGGATAGTTTATTAAATTCCTTTCACTGATGCTAAAGATAATCAATGAAAATGAGCATATTCTTGTATGTCTTGGTTAACAATGTCTGATCTTTACAGGTTTCACTACTGAAAAACAAAACTCAAAATTTATTGAACATTTATTTGGTTTGGAAGAACTAAGGACAAACATTTGGGTTAAAATAATATAAGCACTTCTGTTCTTTAACTTAACTGACAAGATTATTATTACAGCTTTATTTTGATTTAAAACTAGATCCATAGGAGTTCAGGGATTTAAGAAATTTGCTTATGAGAAATCTTTAATAATTTTCTTTAAAAAACATTTTTTATGAAGTTTTTTAAAAATATATTTTACTGATTTTTTACAGAGAGGAAGGGAGAGGGAAAGAGCGTTAGAAATATCAATGAGAAAGAAACATTGGTCAGCTGCCTCCTGCACACTCCCTATTGGATATGTGCCCGCAACCAAGGTACATGCCCTTGACCTGAATCAAACCTGGGACCCTTGAGTCTGCAGGCTGATGCACAATCCACTGAGCCAAACCAGTTAGGGCTTCAAGTTTTAAGGCTTTATATATTTAAAAATTTTTTTTGAACTCACAAATGATTTGCATTTAAATTTTTGGTTGAGTATGACTAATTAGGACTCCTGTCTCTCATGACATTTACAGCTAGTAGAGTTCTGTACTGTTTTTAAATTGAAACTTGAGGCCAACGTAAAGCTGATCTCAGTTCATTTCATTGTGATGCATTTAGAAGTGTCCCTAGCACAGTTTCTGACAGGCTACAGGAGGGGATAAATCTTGTGGTGTAATTCTTCAGAAGAACATAATTAAAATGTAAGGAAGTTTATAAAGTGTTATATGTCTCAACCATCTCTTAATTAAATTTTTTCTCCTCTTTCTAAAGCTCGAAAGAATTGCTGATTCCAAGGAACAAGTTTTTCCTGTCAAAGGTGGATTTCACGCTCTTAAAGGAATAATTAATTCTGTGAGTATTTCTCTTGGGGGCAGGAAAGGCTCATAATTTTAGATACATTTTAAACTATAAGAAGTAATTGTAATATCCAGTTCAGGTGGTCATTATCTTGAAGAAAGAGATTAAGGAGGAAGTTTGTTCGGCATTGCAAACACCATGTAATTCTAATGATCTAGATTTTATCAGATTTGGTATTAATTTTTGCAAATTGAGCTCTGTGAGATTGGAGTTGTAATTTCAAGTTTAAGATTTTCATAAACAATCTTAGACACTTCTACCCTTTGAGCATGGCGTTCCTCAGCATCTTGATAGCTGGAGAGTTTTATAGGCTTTATAGAAGCAATGTCAAATAAAAATTTGGAATGGAATGTGTGATTACTCTCTTTCCAATATGGTATTTCCTAGCTATCAGGCAACTTGAACCACAGGCTGAATATTTGACTGCTCTTGTTGTTCTTTTCATTTTAATGATTAATAGTTTCACTGGAACTCATAATATTTCTGTTTCAAATTCAGTGGAGTGTCTCTGATGATCATTAGAATCTGGGCTATCCTAAACAGGGTATGGGAAAGTGGAGTGATGAAATGCAAAGCAAAACTCCTGGGCTTTCACAGCTGAGGTTTATGTTTCGTTTTACTGCTTTTTGCTAGAAGCACTAGGAACAGTTGCTATTAAGTATTTATGATATTTTGGTAAACATCATGCTAAAATGGAAGTGGATAATATAATATTCTCTAAGTCAAAGCTTTTCCTTTAATCTGTAGGTATTTATTGAAGGGGGAAATATTGTAGTTTCTTCTGACATTTGGGCTCTGGCATTTAAAATTTTTCTTTAAAGATCATGTTTTTCAGAAACACAGAGGGATATTTATTGAATTTGGTTTTAGTATCATGTAAGCTCTTTTTCCTACTTAATTAATGGAGCTTTTCAGAGAAGACATGTAATTTGGCCTTATCACATATTAGTACTTCTAGTGGATAGGCAAAATGTAAATGCAGAATGAAACAGAGATTTAAATAATATTTTAGGAGTTTACATACATTTAGTAGTTTTTATGAAAAATTGCAGTATTTTTATAGCTGAATACAAGATAAATACTCTATAATTGTGATTTGCTTTAAAATATAGGAATATGGGTAGACATTGCAAAATAGAGGATAATTTGACCCTATAAATTAATCAATCGATGGATTGTATTTTAAATAGAATTTTATTGTGCTTGAGAATTTGTAATTATTTTAATAATTATACTGGCAGAGGGAAAAGACCTTACTGAGTTATTTCCTTTGAAATGTTTTTTTCTCTATATAAAAAATTAATTCAAAATTCTCCACATGACTAATTTTCTTTTCAAAACTCTTTATGGGTTATGATTACAGATTTATCCTTCAAGAAATTAATAGTTAACTACCAGTGGAGATAATATAGTAGTTATTACCTTGTTATACTTATTAATTAAATTTCACTTTTTAAAATTTATATTTGGGAAACTTTAGAATGGAATTTCTAACTACAGTCTTTCTTTCTTGAAGTTATTGATGGACTTTAGTTTGAGTAAATTGTGTTGAAAACTTAGCATATGTTGGAACAGAAGTGGAGAAAAAGGAATCCTCATTCACTGCTGGTGGGAATGTAAACAGCCACTATGGTAAGCAGTATGAAGATGCCTCAAAAAATTAAGACTAGAGCCTCCATCTCTTTTCAGAGAAGACATATAATTTGGCCTTATCACATATTAGTACCTCTAGTGGATAGGCAAATCCTTCTTCAAGGTATCTACTTAAATAAGACAACTTATCTTCTCTGAAGGGGCTTGAAAATAATAAGTTGAGTTTTGGAATATGGTGATCCCCTGCAAGAATTATGAAGTGTGGGGATTTTGAGGTGGGAAATTTCAGTGAGCCACCACCCTGTGTGATAAAAAGAATCCTATAACATAATTTATGTTAAAACTAGAGGCCTGGTGCATGAAATTTGTGCATGGGGGAGGGGTGTCCCTCAACCCAGCCTGCACCCTCTCCAATCTGGGACTCCTCGAGGGATGTCCGACTGCCCGTTTTGACCTGATCCTGATCAGGCCTAAAGGGGCAGTCGGACATCCCTC